>QEPC01002149.1:381951-425025 GCA_003113815.1 Sphenodon punctatus | reverse complement strand
TTATTATTAACAAAGATTTATATAGCGCCAGCAGTGTACCTGGCACTTTACAAAGTAATAAAACAGACACGGTCCCTGCCCCTAGGGCTTAACCCCTTTTGTATATTGTACATTTTTTACCTTTATTTTAAATATTTTGGGAGCCGCCCCGAGCTGCCGTAGGGCTGGAGGGAGCAGGATACAAATTGTTAAATAAATAAATGTATTGATTCCGCCAGTGCCCTATCCAATAAAAACAGACAATACCCTAATGCTGGGAGTGACCACACCTTGAATAAATACTGTGTCCCGTTCTAGCTTCCCCATCGATAGTCTAACTGGAAAGGACAGAGAAGAGGGTCGGAGCCCGTCCATTGCCCTGGGAGCCACCGTATGTTCCTTCGAAAAGACACCATCGCAAACCCCCTCTTAGGAGGCCCAATGTCCATAGCAGCCCCCTCTTCCTGACCACGGCGAAAGCCTCCAGACACTGGCCACACAGCTTCATTGCAACACACTTCATGTTTAATTTTTACTGAGAATAACACAACAGGACAGATTGCGGTGTAATACATAAAATGCCATTAGCAACGCGTACCGTAAGCCATTGTGCCCCAGGCAGAAATGCAGATATTTAACATCCAACAGCAACAAAACTAAAGAGAAACTTCCATTAAAAGAGTAAAAGGCCAAACGATGAGACTCGGAAACCCCAGTGTGCGTTGGGATTACGGTCTCCTCTGCCCAGGAGGGACGGGAGCCAATCCCCATGGAAAGCGTTTTGTAAAACCATCTCCTTACCAGAACTACAAAATATCCAACTGAGCTAAAACGTCTTAACACAGAAACGTAAAAAGGGGAGGGAAGGAGAGCTAGTAATTTTTATTTGGCTTGTCCATCGTCCTGCTGCACCTGGGACATTCAATTCCTACACTACTGCCCGCTCCTCCTCCGAGGAGAGCTCGCTGCGGGGTTCCGAGGACATTTCTACCTCAATCACAAAACAAAAAAGCTTTGGATTTGACTTGGGGGGTGGGGGGTGTTAGTAGAGATCTCAAGACCAGTTTCTCCTCGTGAGGCTGTTGGGAACAGTGCTGCTCTTCAGGGGCAGCTGTTCCGCTCTTTCCCACTGCACTGTGGGATTCTTACCTAAAAGTAATTTTGCTTTGACAAAGGGGCATCTGATGCTCGAAGATTCCTGCCTCTGCTGTACCCAGCCAATCCTCCCCAGAGCTGCATTCTCTAATCCCCTTCAGTCCTGAACAGCCCATGGACATGGTGGCCGTTGTTTTTACTGTTGAATGAAGGGGAGCCTGTTTTCAGAGTACGTGTCAGAAGTCTCATTTCGATACTGTTGGGCTGGCCTATTTTTTGTGGGGGGGGGGGGGGGGACAGGCTCACTGTTCAAGGGGCCCTGAGAATGGTATTTCTTTGCAAGATGCTCATAGATGCTGGCCGTGCAAGCCTGCTGGGACCAGGACCCACAAGTATGAGGTGTCCTGTTCTGGGACCGTGAGCCACAGCTCTGTCTCCTTGCTGGGGTAGCGGTGGGACACAGCAGAGAGGACTTGATCTTCCAGGCTATTCCTTTACCAGAGGAATAACCAATATTCTCTTGGACTCTCCCTGGAGCTACTGGCAACTCGGCTGTGACTGGGATCTGCTTCCCCCGAAGCCTTAGTCCTGTTCCTTTCGCAGGTGGGGAGGTGGTTGCAGACCGAGGGGCCTTGCTGCTACATGGCTGCAGAGTCGGTGAAGGCCGGGAGTACCTCTCCCGCGCAGGAAGGGGAGGCAAATACCGGCTGGGTGTTGCCCTTCCTCGGACAGGAGGGCTCCGGGTTGCTGGGTCCGTGCGATCGCTCTGACGGACAGGAAACGGCATCCCGGCGTGTTTCTGCACATGGTCCAGGGAGGGCGGGTACAAGCCGGTGTGTTTCAGAAAGAGTCTATGGTAATGGAGCCTGACTGGCTGGGGGTGGCCGTGCGGATTCCCAGTCTGGGGGTGCAGGAACTGAGGGGCTCTGTCTTTATCTCGCTCAGCAGGCGCGGAGTCCTTTAGGGTGGCGATGGTCAGGGGTTGGCCTTCACACTAGGCAGGACCACTGGGACAGGGCGGGACCCATGTGCCCTGGCAGCTGCCCTTAAGAGGGGCAGTGGGGGTGCCCCCATTGCTTGCTGTCCCATGTCTGCCCCTACTGTTGGCTCAAGGAGCCTTGGGTGTAGTGGGGAGGGGTCGCCGGCGGGAGCGCCGAGCCAGGACTTGGCGCGGCTTCTTGGGAGGGCACTGTTGCTGTCGCTCATGAGAGTGGGTTCTAGGACGAGTACGTCTGCGGGGCCCTGCCCTCCCCCTGACCTGGGCCTTGGGGTGGGGGGAGGAGCCTGCTCCACAGGAAGCGCCAGCCTGGGAGCCGGGAGGTGGGTTCAAGCCCTCCTCCCCAGGTCTGACGCTTCCTTCTGGGCCCCCCAGCTGTGCGATCTGGAGCAGCTGCCTCACCCTAAGGCTGGCTCTGGGGTTGGGTGTTGGTGAGATCAGCTGACTGGTGGGGTGGGGCTCTGGGGAGACCAGCCCATGTGGGGGGCTGGGTGGGCAGGGTCCTGGAGATCCTGGCTGACTGGTGGGACACGATTCTGGGGAGACCGGCCCATGTGGGGGGCTGGCTAGGCTGGGTGTTTGTGAGGATGTGGGTGGGCAGGGGCCAGGGGAAGCTGGCTGATCAGCAGAGCAGGATCCTGAGGAGGAGACCGGCTCTTGCCAAGGGTTGGGCAGGCAGGGTGCTTGTGAGCATGGCGGGTGCTGGGGGCTGGTGGGAGTGTGTTGCTGCAAGGGAGGAGTCAGGTCGATGACATCTCTCAGGCGCAGGCTTGGCTCTCTTGCTCCAGCACTCAGTATGTGGCTGTCGGCGACATTATCAGGGTTGAGCCTGTGGTGTCGCCCCCCGATGGTAGCCCCGCATTCCGGGCAGTGACTTTCCTGCATTGGCCGCCCGCACTCTCCAATTGTGTACAGGTGGCCCTGGGGACACGTGTACCAGTGTCCCTTGCCAAAGTTCATGGCCTGCGCTATCATGACCCTTTCTGCTTCAGAGATTCTCAACCCTTCAGCCGGCAGCAGCTCATCGATCTTCTCAAGCAGGCCTTGTAGCGGTTCCTCGTGGGCCTCTGTGAAAGGCACCTCCTGGTTGAGTATGTTCAAGGCTTCTTTAATGCAGGCCTCGGCCTCGGCGGGTAATGCTGCTTGCTTGTTTTCATATCCGCTCACTAGCTGGAAGAGGTTTCCCAAGTATGAAATCCTCTGGATCTCATTCCTGCATTCCTTCAGCTGCTGGGCCGTGAAGGCCCCTCTCTTCCTGCTCAGCCAGTCTTCCACCTCCTGAATCATCCCCGTCAGCTGACGACGTTCTTCCTCGGTGCACTTCTGGGCTTGCTCTTTCAGGCTCTGCAGACCAGTGAGGAAGCTCAGGCGGTTCTCCCAGTCCTTCAGGCTCTGCAGGGAGAGAGTCTGATCAATCTTCCTTCGTATCATCTGTTCTCTCTCAAAAGACAGAGCAACCACTCTGCTGAGCCTGCTGAACAGCTGCCTCTTCCCAGCCTCCAGCTCCTCCTTGCTCCCCTGTATCTTCAGCTTGATTTCCTCGATCCTTTGCTGCGTTGCCTTGATGACATTGCTGTACCGAGTGCTGTTCTGGATGGGCGTCGAGCATTTGGGGCACAGCTTCAGCTGGATGTGCTGTGCCCAAGTTTCCTCCGGCTCCCCGTCCATCCACCGATCCAGACCGCTCCTCTCAAAAATGTGCCCGCAGTCTTTTAGAACCACAAAGCGGGCATCTGGCTCGTCTTCGTCCCCAAAGAAGATCTCGGTCAGCTCGTCCTTGTGGCACAGCCGGCACTTGGGGGGGCAGAGCTCGCCGCAGAGGCCCACGCACGGGTGCTTGCATTGGAGAGTTCTTTGGCAGGGCTCGTTGCAGCGCGGGCGGTCTCACATCTCGGAGCACAGCTTTGAGCACCTGTAGTGCTGGCATTTCCAGGAGCAGGGCTGGTGGCAGGGGAAGCAAATCTCCCCACATGGCTTGTCGCACTGGCTGTGTTGGCACCTGTTGCGACACGGGCTTTTGCACGGAGGGCAGTTCTCGAAGCACGATTCCCGACACTGGTGGGAGCAAAGGAGCACCCTCCTGCACTTGTTGGAGCAGTCAATGTGCAGCCTGCCCCGCACGCACTCATGGCAGCTTCCTTTACAAAGGTGCCCACACTCCAGTTTCTGCTTGCATTTCTCAAAGCATCGCAAAGGGATCTTTCGCTTGAAGCATTCAGTTCTCTCGATATGCGAGCAAGGCAGGAGAAGTTCCACCAGTTCCTTGCACGGGAAGGCACTGCACTCTTCTCCGCAGAGGCGAGGGCACGGATGTTTGCATTCCCGAAGCCGTGTACACGGCTTCTTGCAGATCCAGACATCTGCTGGCACATGGCACGGGACCATCTGGCTGTGTCCGCAGTCTGAAATAATTTTTTCCACCTTGACGTCGCAGGGCTTGCAAGCCTCGTTGCACTTCCTGGGACACTTGTGGTTGAGTTTGCACAGGGTCTTGCTGCAAGGGAACTGGCAGACAAAGGAGTGGTGATTCCTGTCGTAGGGGTGGCAGCGACGTGTGCAGGGGTGCCCGCACGCCAGCCGGGTTTCGCACTTGAGTGTGCAGCCTCCGTCGGGGATTTGAGCGAAGTCTGAGCTCTCCTTCACCACCGTCTTGGTGTCTGGGTGGTTTTGACACATGAGGGTCAGTCCTTTCCCCGTGAGGTCTCTTGCCTTGAGCAGGTTTACAATCTCTTTCCACAGCTTGGAGCTTTCTGAGATGCTGGCTAGGTTCCCGATGCAGTAGAAGCCTTTCTTTGCTCGGGACAGAGCCACACAAAGCCTATTCTTATCCTTGAGGAAACCGATCCTCCCTTCGCTGTTGCTTCGCACCAAGGAGAGGAGAACGATGTCATTCTCTTCCCCCTGGAAGTCATCCACAGCGTGGACAGCCACCTCCATGTTGTTCATGAGTGCCCGGATCTTCAGCACCTGCCCATGGTACGGGGTGAGGATGGTGATCTGACTCTCCTGGTAGCCCTGCTTTAGGAGATACCTGCTCAGCAAAGCCAGGAAAGAAGCTTCAAACTTGTTGCTATAGCTCTCTGATTCGGCGTTGTGGCTCTCTTTCTCTGTGTGCTGGATGAAATAGACGTTCCTCTCTAGGCCCTGCATAAACAGTCAGAACTTTATGTTAAGATTCTAAACATTCTCCCAGTGCTTTATTATTATTATTATTGTTTGTTTATATAGCACCAGAGGTGTACCTGGCGCTTTATAGTCCTTAATTCACCCTCACAACAACCCATTGATTCCCTTTTTCGGAAGGGGGAACAGAGGCTGGGAGAGAGTGACTTGCCCAAGACCACCAGTGCATTCAAGGCTAAAACAAGATTTGAACCCTGGTCTCCTGGGTCTGTTCTTAGAGAACACCTTTCCCTCCAGGCTACACTACTATTTCCACACCATCGTGTGCCGTGAAATAACAATACAAAAACCTATCTGCGGCCAACACTTGCGGGTGCACAGATGAGGAGAGCGTGCCGCAGCCTGATAAGGAGGAGCGCAAACAGCCAGATGAGCCAAGGGCTGAGCTTCCAGTCTGCAGGGGGAAGGAGCCAAAAACCGAGCTCTGCCTAACGCAGGTGAAACTAGGCTGGAGGACTGGATGAGGGCTGGGCTGGGCTGAGTAAAGAACCCCACAGAGACTCTTGGAAACCCCAGCTGGCAGAGCCAAATGGGGAACGTTCCTCCTTTATGCTGGGAGTTGATTTACCAGAGCTGCTCCATGTGGGGGAGACGGGCTCTAGCGAGACCTCGGTGGAGGAAGGCTGCTGTAGGGGCGGTTGAAGGCCAGACACTTTTAAAGACGTTAATTACTCACCATAGAGTCGGGACCTGGTGAGCTTCATTGACCTGGGCCTACCCTGTCTTGGAGTGGCTGATAGGACTGGGGTGAGGACCTTTGTGTGGACCAGGGCTTTCACTCTAACCTCCCCATAGCCTGACAGCATCTCACGGAGCTGGCTGGCCCACCCTGCTTTGGACTTGCTGATGCAGAGGACCCTGGTGGGGAATGATAGCCCTCCTCACCTTTTGTCCAGCCTTGCAGAAATACAAGTTTTTACACTTATTCTGGAGGACACCAAGCAACCGGCTCTGGACACAGACTCTGGGGGGATGCCAGAGATCCGTCTCCAATGGAACTGGAGGGAATGTGTGCTACGCTGCACTTCATAGCACCAACCAAGTGCCACAGCCCCCCCCCACCCACCCCATCGTTCTGACCTACCTTGATGTTTTCATACGTGGTGACAACCTGGTGGTCTCTCAGCTCTTTGTAGAAAAATGGCACCAGCAGCTGGGAGATGTCTGGGCGCATGCGGTGCTGTAGGAAGCGAGAGAAGAGCCAGTGAACCCGCAAGGCTGGCTGTCCGGCATGGAAGCACCCCCATGGGGATTCTTCCGGTTAGATCTCGGGCCCCTTGCTCTGGCATTGGGCTCCTAGGAAGGGGACTGATATTCAGATAACAGGACGTGGGCTCCCCTTGGATGGTTTCCTGCCAACTTTAGCAGCCTCCTACGGTGGAGTTACCCGAGTAGTGTCTACAAGTTGCCTTTTGCCCTTTCTCTGCTGCAGAAACCTCTTATCCATGAATGATGTTTCCCCAGGAAGAGCCAAGGCACCTAGACGCTTACCTTGGGGCTCCTGGGCCTCTAGATAATATCGGAGGGCAAGTCCTCCTTATCTTCATTCCCTAGCTTTGTCATGCCTTAGGCTGCTTGCCGACATTCAGGGAGGGACGAGAATTACTGACAGTTTAACTCGTGTAACTGCGGTCACGTGAAATCTCCGCTCATGTCCACGGGGGTCTTCGCGCGGTTTCTCCATTCTGCTAAATTCAATACCGTGATACAACGGGAGAACGGAGAAATAACGCTAAAACTCCCGCGGACATGAGCAAGGATTTCACGTGACCGCGCTAACGTGAGTTAAACTCCCAGTAGTCCCCACCCCTCCCTAAACATCGGTGCCGCCAGGCTGCTGGCAAGAAGGCTTGGTGCTATGTCCTCAAAGTCTTGTGCAAACCTTGGCTATCAAAGCAGGATCCTTCTCCTGCGTCTCAACTGCACCGCATCCCTGCTGGATCCGGAATCCTCTTAGTCTGGCATTCTGGGTGCAAATGCCTGAATGCCGTTGCTTTTGCAAGATCCAAATCTCCTGCACCTGTTGACTCCCTGTGCTAGTGGGGCCAGTAGGTCTGATGGGGCCGGGGCTGCCGTAGCTTCAGGGGACCCTCTTTGTGCGTTGAGTTCCACCCACGGCAACCTCTCGTCTCCTCCAAGCTCGGGCTGGAAGGAGAGAGCATGATCAGGATCCGAGTGTTGCACCCTTGAGATGGAAGGGGTATGTGCTCCACCCCGTCTTCAGTGTAATCCTCTGCTGACAGTGTTGGGGGGGCATGGGGAGATGAGAGTGAGTGAGTGAAGCAGCAGAGGTGGTTTGAGGCCTGGTAGAATGAGCGGTGGCGAGACTTTGGGGGAAACTGCAGCCTGAAGGGGTAGTTTTGCTACCCCGCCCCCTCACCTTACTGGAGGTGAGGGGGCGGAGTCAGGGGTTTGCCCCACAGTGAACCTCCGATGGGAGGGGTACAAGCAGCGGCCAGTGCCACCGCAGGTGCGCGCCAAAGGGCCCTCGGGTGTGGGACCGGGGAGGACGGGGCAAGATACTTGGGTGGCTGGCTAGGGTGGACCTTGTTGTGGTTAAGGATGTGGGATTAGGTGGGTGGGGGATGCTGTGTGTGTGTGAAGGGAGTGCTCCCTCCCCCAAATGCAAGGGGAGGGGACTGGGTTAGGGTCCATCCCCTTGGGGTGAGGGAGGGGTTGGACCCTAAGGGGAAGGGTTTTTTAGGTTCCTCTGTGGCAGGGTGGGGGTCTCCCTGGCCAGGCGGAGCACCTGTCGGGGGGAAGACCAGGGGGGGATTCCACGGTCATTGGGGTCATGATGGGCCAGGGTAATTATGGTTCCTCCCGGAGGCTGGTTAAATCTGAGTAGGGGCAGGTGGTTAGTACCGGTCCCTCTCACTGGCCCCCGGGCAGGTGCCATGGTGCTTAAGACTGAGAGGGCCGATGGTCTGAGACTGTTGCTGATTAACGCGAGGTTTTTGACTAATAAATCTACAACGATCCGGGAATTAATCCTTGATCAGTCCGCCAATCTCATGTGTTTTACAGAGACCTGGCTGGACACGGAGTTGGGGCCAATTTTGGCTGACCTTGTTCCGGCCGGGTACTCTGTGCAGCATTAGCCCTGACCAGAGGGGCGGGTGGGCAATGTAGCCATGATTTTTTGGGATACCTGGTCTGTGAGGAGACATCCAGTGCAAACTCTCTTGGGCACAGAGGGTGTCCATCTGGTGATCGATTTGGCCGGAGACAGATTAGGGCTACTGCTGGTATACCGCGCACCTACTTGTACAGCAGGATCCCTACACGCGCTAGCAGAATTGGTGTAGGAGGTGGTCTTGCTGTCACCGAGGGCATTAGTCATGGGGGACTTCAACACTCACACTGATGCCAATCTTGGGTGAGCGGAGCGTGAATTCATGGCCATTATGACAACTATGGGACTGTCTCGGGGTTGTTGGCCCGACCATGATGGGGGGCATACTCTGGACCCGATATTCTGCACTGGCCTTGAGGCGGGGGATCTGGTGGTGGTGGGGATGTCAGCTGTGCCCTTGTCATGGTCGGATCATTACCTCCTCAGGCCTGGTCTCCTGGTGCATGTCTGCCCCCAGAAAGGTGCTGAACCGGTTCGGTTGGTTTGTCCCCGGAGATTTATGGAACCACAGAGGTTCCAGAATGCCCTTGGGAACTTACCTCCTAATCTTGGCGACCGTTCTCTTGCTGAGCTTTTTGGAATACCTTGCTGATTGAGGCCATCAATCCGACAGCTCCTAGACGTCCACTTCCTGAACGCCGACACCACAGGTGCCCATGCTTTACAGAGGCCCTGCGGCGGATGAAGCAGGAGGGACGGCAGTTGGAGAAACGGTGGCGTCCCACACTCCTACTGAAGCTGCCCGATTGCAACCGAGTCAGTTTAAGAACCAATGCGGTGGCTGCGCGGGCAGCAAAGAAGGTGTTCTTTGCTGTCCTCATAGCATCCTCAAAGTCACGTCCAGCGGAGTTTTTCCGGGTGGTGCAGAGGCTGGTCAGTCCGGCCTCGTTCCGCCTCGAACTGGAATTTTCCAGTGCTCGCTGTGACATTTTTGTCAATTGTGTGTTTTTTTTGTGGATAAAATCGCTCCGATTCACCACTACTTTGGCACCGCACTTGTAGCAATGGGAGAACCTGAGGTAATAGAAGCCACCGCACTGTCAGGTTGGATGGGATCAGTTTCATTGGGTTTTGCCCGATGAGGCGGCGGATGTCCTTGGGACTGTTAGAACCACCTGTTGTGAATTAGATCCATGCCCGTCATGGCTGGCTAAGGCCTGTCGTGAGACACTAGGACCGTTGCTGGCCGGGCTTGTCAATGCCTCCCTTAGGGAGGGCAGAGTGTTGGGTGGCCTCAAAGAGGCGGTGGGGCGGCCTCTGCTCAGAAAACCCCTGCTTGATTCATCTGATTGCCGGAAAGCAGAGCAGGAACCCACGATGACAGAATGGACGAACTTAGTGTGGTATCTTTGCACAATGGAAAAAATGATCACAAATATAAAAGGCAAAAGAGATGATTTTGTGGCCACCTGGCTTCCGTGCACGGAGATTATGCAAAAGGAAGGAGTCAAGGAGGACGAGATGGCGTCTGTTTGACTTCTACATATGAACTAGGAGAGAACAGAGAAATGAAGTACACCTGGAACAAGCAAATACCAGTCAGAGGTTAAAGGTATAGTTTAGTTAAATTGTTAACCAAAGGAAAGAAAGATTATACACATTTAAAAGGAATGTTTTAAATTACTGTAACCTCCTTCTCACTGGCCTTCCCCGGTCTCATCTTTCTCCCCTCATCTCTGTCCAAATTTCTGCTGCCAGGGTCATCTACCTCGCCCGTCGCTTCGACCATGTGCAGCCCCTCCTCTCTTCGCTTCACTGGCTTCCCCTTCCTGAACGAATCCTGCACAAGCTCCTAGTCTTCACCTATAAAGCTCTTCACAACCTTGCTCCCCCCTACCTCTCTGCACTTATCGCCCTCCATACTCCAGCCCGTGCACTTCACTCCTCCTCTGTCCCTTCTCTCACCCTTCCACGCCTTCCCTGCTCCCCTAAGCGCCTTCGTCCCTTCTCCCTTGCTGCCCCCCATGCCTGGAACTCCCTCCCTGTCCACATCCGCCTTGCCCCCTCCCTTCATACCTTCAAATCTCTCCTTAAAACTCACCTCTTTCGCTCTGCTCTGTCTGACTCTTTATCCCGCTGAGCCACTATTCCTATACCTACGATCGGTTTACCCTTATCCTTGCAACATGGACCTGCCTGCTGTCATTCTCATCGTAACCAAGCCAAGTACGTGCACTTGAGACCTCGCATCTTCATGAATGTTAGACCCCTTGTCTCTCCCTCTGTTCCCCTTCCTAAGTCTCCCCCCCCAGCTCCTGTCTCTCAGATTGTAAGCCCTAGGGGCAGGGACCGTGTCTATTTTATTACTTTGTAAAGTGCCAGGTACACTGCTGGCGCTATATAAATGTTTGTTAATAATAATAATAATAATAATAACAAACTAAAGAGAAAAAGTAGTAGTAACAGGGTGGGAGATATTAAGATAATAAAGTTTAAAAAAAGAAAAAGGCAGACATGAGAAAATACGAGTCAAGCCTTGTCACTGTCCTCGAGTCCCGCGCTGTAACCTAGGGACTCTGAATGTCATATGGAGTCTTGACTGGACACAATTGTTTCCTTTCTTTTCTATATTCCAAAGAAGCTTTTTGGATTTAAAAAAAAACCCCATTGCTTGACATTGAGTCCCTGGCCAGCTACTGGCCAGTCTCTACCCTCCCCTTTTTAGGGAAGGTTATTGAACACGGGGTGGTTCAGGAGCTCCAAGGGCACCTAGACCGCGTCCGTTTTCTTGATCCCTCACAGTCTGGCTTCCGTCCGGGGTTGGTACCGAGACTGCACTTGTGGCTTTGGTTGACGACCTGCGCTGGGAATTGGATCATGGCAGATCGTCATTAATTACTTTAGATCTGTCGGCAGCATTTGATACCGTTGACAGAGATGTTGGTGGCCCGGCTGTGGGACCGGGCTGGGGTGGGTGGAATTGTTCTTGAATGGTTCCGCTCTTTCTTGGCCAGCGGGTGGTTCTTGGAGTGTACTTCATCTCCCCGGGACCTCACGTGTGGAGTCACGCAGGGTTCTACTCTGTCCCCCCCCTCCTGTTCAACGTGTATAAGGTCGTGAGGAGGTTTGGCGTACGTTGTCATCAGTGCACCGAGGAGACACAGCTTTATAATCTTTTTCAGGAGACTCCGCTGTGGGGGATTGGTTGAGGGCGAGCCGCCTGTGGCTGAAACCCAACAAGTCGGAGGTGATGCTGGTGAGTAGGGCTGAAGGGGTAGTGGCCCCTGTCACTGACGGGGTCTGGCCACTCAGGTCCGTAGTCTGGGGGTGCTCCTCGACTCACAGCTCCGCATGGATTCTCAGGTGGAGGCGGTGGCGAGGAGCGCCTTTCGCCAGTTACATTTGGTGTGATGGCTGCGGCCGTATGTTTTGGACTCTGACCTGGCCACCCTCATCCATTCTTTTATCACCTCTAGACCAGACTATTGCAGCGCGCTCTACATGGGGCTACCTTTGGCGACGATCCGGAGACTGCAGCTAGTGCAGAATGCGGCGGCCCGCCTCTTGACGGGAACGGGCCGCCATGAGCACCTAACGCCAGTGCTCCACTCTCTGCACTGGCTGCCTATTGTCTTCCAGGCCCGATTCAAGGTGTTGGTCTTGACCTATAAAGCCCTAAACAGCCTGGGCCCTGCAGGACCGCCGCATGCTCCGGGCCGTGGTACGAGCTCTGCGGTCGGCCGGGGACACCCCACTTGAGGTCCCCCGGGTGGCTACGATAGGGAGGGCATTTTTGGTAGCGGCGCCTAGGCTGTGGAATTCCCTCCCAATGGAAGGAGGCCCGGTTCCCAGACCTCCCCTCTTTCTGAAGACAATGTAAGACCTGGCTGTTCTGCCGGGCCATTGGCAGGGAGTCGGGTAGGGAGTGGAGGTTGGGGGGGTGGGGTGTTTTTCATTCACCTTGTGCTCTTATTGTTTTATGGGATTTTATATGTTTTAACTTATTGTGAGCCGCTCTCAGCTGCCTGTGTGCAAGTGTAGCAAGATAAAAATATAAGGAAATAAATAAATAAAATAGGTTGGGGGGGGGCACTGTAAGTGCTGTCACTGCCTCAGCCTGTCAATCTGTGAATAAATGCATTGTCTCCAAGTCAGCAGAAGAGATAATTCATCTCACTTAAGCACCGTCAGCCCTGCCCTGGAGCACTGGGTCATGTTTAGGACGCCTCCTTTGAAGGAGGACATTGACAAATTGTCCCCTTCCTCTGAACCTGCTCCAAGGATGATAAAAGGGTCTGGAAAGCAAGTCCTATGAGGAAAGGTTGAAGGACCAAAGAGAAGATGAAGGGGAGACTGTGGTGAAGATCATGGAACCAACATACATTAAAATGTTGCGTTGGAAGGAATGTCAAAGGTCATCTAGTTCAAACTCCCTGCTCCAAGGCAGAATATTCTTGGCTACAGCATTGCGGACAGAGGCTTGGCCAGCTGGGTTTGGAAAACCTCCGAGGAACCTGGCTCGACAAGCATCTGTCTTAGGTGTCTCAATAGCTGCCCCCGTGAAGGTGGGAAAGGAGCTGCTCTGCCTGGCTACCGAGGGCAAGACTAGAAACAATGGGTGCAAGTGACAGGAAGGGAGATGTTTGTTAGAGATCGGGGAAAACGTCCTGCCAGTCTGAGCCGGGCAGCCATGGGGCGAGCTGCCTGGGGAGGTCACAGCCGCGTCTCCGTCGCTGGAGGTTTTCCAGGAGGGGGCAGGCAGTCACCTGCCTCCTCCAAGCAGGGGGCTGGACTAGATGGTCCCCGAGCTCCCGTCCAACCGATTTCTAGGAAGACCGCGCACACTTGGTGCTTCAGTTGGGAACGGCCGGCGAGCAATTTGTGCTTAACTGCCATGGGTAAAGCATGGAATTTGGGCTGCATCCCTCACCTGACAGAGCAGCTGCACGTAGGGGATTCCGTTGTTAACCATTCGCTCAAACAGGGAGATGCCGAGGAAATACTTCTTCTCCAAGGTGTAATCTGCCGGCTTCGGTCTCAGCTGGAAAGCACAGACCCGGGTTAATGATGCCGTATGCACGCTCTCTCTCTCTGTGCTGGGTGTTTTATTACCACCACAAACGCTGGTTTGGGGGGGGGGGGCGCTATTGTCTTGTTAACACCCATGGTTGCCCGTCATTCTGCACTAAGAGGGAAGCCTGGACCGGGCAGGGGTGGTGGGGGGAGCAGGGAGAGAGGCTTCATACTAACAGCACTGCTGTCCTACACCACTCTTACCCCTGCAACCGCCTCGGGATGAGGACGGGGTGTTCGCTGTAGCTTTCTGAACACTGGGAACCTCTGGGCGTGCATAGGAGCTGGGAGCGAACAACACAGGTTCCGACCCGGGTATTGCTAACCGAGTGATATTGGTCTGATACTTAATAAAACACAAAATCTAACGGTTTAAAAAAACATTAAAGGCAGAACCGTTTCCAAAACAAAATGCTTTCCTCTTCAAAAACATTTCACAAAACAAATTTTACCCTAACTTAAACTCAAAAACCATGAAAATTAATAACAATTGCAATTCAAAAAACATTTAACGTACATTACAACAAAAATTAAACACCAAAAAGCATGGAAATTTCAAAGTTTTCTACCAGTATTTTGTAATTTATCACCAACCTGAATGTAAGATATGTACTTCCTTCCTTACCATCCATACTCTTATTAATATTTATCACTATGTAAAATAGCACATTTTTCAAACTGCCTTATCTGTCGTTTATATCTATAAAAATTGTGTACATTTTATACAATAAACTTTGTGAACGTCCGTGTAGACGGCTTTATAAAACTGGTTCTATATAATGCAATTCTGCGCAAAAGAACAGTTAAGACAGTTTGAAAAAATTGTTCATTGTCGAATTATGATGATAAATTAATGCTTAATAATGAAAAATTCTGGTTCTTTCAGGAATGTGGGAATATAAAATCCACTGGTGAGGAACTCTGTGATGTTAGCAAATGCCTGTCGGGCTTTAGTCTAGCAAATAAGATTTTCCGTTGAACAAATGCATTAGAGCTTCACTGATCTATCTTCCTTGGACATTTAGGCAGCGCTGAGCCCTGGGGAAACGCCAGATATCCCTTCCCCTGACCCAAGGACTGCAAACCCCAAAGTGTATTCAACCACGATAGAGTGCTGATCAATAACTTCATAAGATGACAGCATGGACAATGCATTTCTCAGTTTTGCTGGTGACACAAAACAGAATTGCAAACATGTTAGAGGACAGGATTAAAATTCTAAAATTGTTTGTTTTGAAATTTTAAGAATAGGATTAAAATTCTAGCAGCAGAAAGATTAAGAAGGAATTTATCCTTAGGGGAGGGGAAAGGGAGTGTGTGGGGGGAGTGATACTTTGTATCCATGTGGAACAATGTCTGATACAGTGACTCATATAAGTGACATGTGATATCTTTTAACATTCTCATTACTATATTAATCATATTGTAAAAAATGGAAACTTCCCAAAACAAAAAACTTTACAGATTAAAAAAATGTTAAAGGCAGAACCATTTTGAAATTTTTTTTTTTCAGGCATGCTAGTCTTAAATCCATTTTTACCTGATACAGCAGCTAAAACAGACAGCATATTGAATGCTGCCTACAGTAGCATAGTCAGTTTACCCAAACAAGATGAGGAAACAAACAAATGTTTGGCATGTGAAATTACTGAAGGTGTAGGATACAATTTGGTCACAAGAAAAGGACTGAGATGAAATTACGTTTTTCAAGTTCTGAGACTCGGACCCCTTTCACACCTGCCCACCCCGCGCCTATTTGGCTGCAGGAGGGAATGCGCAAGCCAGAATGTATGGGATTTGGCCAGTCTGAAAGCCTCCCAAACACACACACAGATACAGAGCAGGAATCGGTATCTCTGCTTGTGTCGGCTGGCAAAGCCATTCAGCCCGGCAGAACCCCACGCGCATTCCCTCCCGCAGCCAAAATCGGCGTGGGTAGGCAAGTGTGAAAGTGGCCTCAGTTAATAGACATTAGTCCAATAAAAGGCTGTCTTTGCATATCTTTGCTCTGTGGGGTTGCAGCATTTTATGTCCCCCAGTTCCTTCCTTCAACCCCCTCTCCCTCCCATCCCAAGATCATGGGCCCCCAACCCCTTCCCGAGATCACAGCCATACACATTCATCCCTCTTACACAGACACATTCACATCTCCCTCACGCAGACACAGACAGATGCAGATGCAGACACAGGCAGACAAGCCCCAGCATGATGTCAGTCTTCAGGCTGACCAATGCGGGAGCTGAAACCAGGGAGCATCGGCTTCTGCTAAAAGTTACGTGCCTTTAAAAAGCAGCATCAATCAATATACATGACGCTGCTTTTAAAAGTCCTGTAATGATTTGTTAAAGTTCAGATTTGGGTTACTTTGCAAGGAAACCTTCTAAATCCCACTTATAGACAGGAGACACCAGGAACCGTGCAACAGTAGCTGTCCTAAAAGGACACACTTTTCCTTAGAACAAACCATCAATCGGAAATAACTGTTTGGCTGCTTGCAAGGGCCTTGCAGCAAGCTGGCAATGGTTTTCACTCACATAATTACAAAACAAAGTTCAGAAACCGAATCTAAATCCACCTCCCCATTTTACCCCTTTAGTTCCCACTGCCCTTGGGTCCCCGGTTGGAAGCAGTTTTCTCAATTGTGCTGGAGCTAAGAAACCTTTGATATGCTAATCACCTCATTCCAATGGTGAGCAGTCACACTCGCATTAATTCAAATAATTTGAGCAGAATGGTGTGAAATGAGACCTCTTTTTAGTGGCAAGCAGTGTGTCTGAAGACATTTGTTCTGCAGAATTCCTTCCCCCCCACCCCCTTGCACCCAAGAGAAACAGACCCCTGAACACCAAATTATCTTTACTTTCTGACAAGCCAATTCTGCTCAAATCCCAGCAGCGCTAATTCCCAATTCCAACTATGATCCTGCCTTGATTTTCAAGCTGCTAAAGCCCAGCCTGTCTCCAGCAGGCCTTGCTTAGAGTACGTGGAAGGCTGTTTGGACGCCTCTTCCCACCCTGCCTTGCCCAGGCAAGGCTTGATGAGGCTGCTTCAGCCTCAAGTTGATTCCGTTGCACTAAGTCTGCAACCGGGAATTATTTACCAAAGGGATGGAACCTTTTCTCATTGTGCAACTTGAGTTCAGCAGCGAGGAGAGGCGCTGGCAATGCCCCCTCCTCCCTCCCCCGCACAGGCATCCAGGCAATGACTGAACTAGCCACGTCTTGCTATTGCTCGAGGGGTGGGGAGGAGGGGGAGATTGCCTGCCTCTCTCCATACAGAAAAGGAAGTTGGACTAAACTAGAGAGAGAAGGCTACCTTGCTCTGGTAACAGGAACCATGTGGCTTCTGCTTCTTAGATCCTTCCTGGTCGCTCTGGAGAAGCTGGTTCTAGTCCGGGGGCTGCCTGAAAGCAGCCTTCGTCACCTCGAGGCTGGACTACTGCAATGCGCTTTACGTGGGGCTTCTCTTGTGCCTGGTGCGGAGGCTGCAGCTAGTGCAGAATGCGGCGGCTCGTCTCCTGTTGGGGACGGGCCGTCGGGAGCACATTACACCGGTGCTCTGGGCTCTGCACTGGCTGCCGATAGCGAGCCGAGCCAGGTTCAAGGTTTTGGTGTTGATCTATAAGGCCCTTTACAGTCTGGGCCCCTCATACCGTGGGGACCGCCTCGCCCTCTGCTCCCCAGAGCGGCTCCTTCGGTCTGCCGGGGGCGCCTTCCTGGAGGTCCCCCGTGTTAAGCGGGGGGCACAATGGAGAGGGCATTCTCAGTGGCCGGGCCGCGCCTTTGGAACTCCCTCCCGGAGGAAGCTCGCCTGGCCCCGAGCCTTTTAACATTCTGGCAAAGTTGTAAAACCTGGCTGTTCGCCCAGGCCTTTGGGGAGGGGGGGTTAGGGTTTTTTTATCTCCCCTCCCCTATTTATTGTTTTATCATGATTCCCGGCCCTGTGTTAATACTTTTAATGTTTGTATTTTTGAATGTTTTAACTGTTTTAGATGTATTTTATATATGTGGTTTTTATTGTAAGCCGCCCCAAGCTGTGTTAGGAGGGGCGGGGTAGAAATTTGATATAAATAAATAAATAAATAAATAAAAAGGCTAGTTCCAGGCATGGATTATTATTTTTATATTATAAGCATTTGTATAGAGCCAGCTGTGTACCTGGTGCTTTACAGAACAATGAGATAGACGCGATCCCTGCCTACGGCTTACAATCTAACAGACTCGGAGGGGGGAGACAAGGAGAGGGGACAGTGGGAGAGACCAGGGATAAAACATTCAAGCAGATGTGAAGACTCAGGGGCACGTGCTTGGCTGCAGTTAGGCAGGAGTCTGCGGGGAGGGCAGACAGTAAATGTTGGGAGGAAAGTTCTAGCAGGTGTCGGGAAAGGCGGCGAGGAAGAGGTGGGTTTTGAGGAGGGATTTCAAGGAGCGGAGGGAGGGGGCAAAGCGGATGTGGGCAGGGAGGGAGTTCCAGGCATGGGGGGCAGCGAGGGAGAAGGGACGATGGCAGTTAGGGGAGCAGGGAAGACGAGGGAGAGTGAGGGAGGGGACAGAGGAGGAGCGGAGAGTGCGTGCAGGAGTGTGTAAGGAGATTAGGGCTGAGAGGTAAGGGGGAGCCAGGTTGTGAAGGGTTTTGTAAGTGAACACCAGGAGTTTGTGAAAGATGTGTTCGGGAAGGGGGAGCCAGTGCAGTGAAGAGAGGAGAGTTGCACGTGGCTGAAGCAACGGGCCGAGTGGATGACCCTAGCAGCGGAGTTTTGGATGGAGATAAGGGGGGACAGATGAGAGCGGGGGAGGCCAGCAAGGAGGAGGGAGGTTGCAGTAGTCAAGGCGAGAGATGACCATGGCATGAACAAGAGTTTTGCCTGAGGAGACGGAGAGAAAGGGGCGAATCCGAGCAATGTTGTGGAGGGCAAAGCGACAGGACTCGGCAACAGAGTCGATGTGCGGTTTAAAGGAAAGGTGAGTGTCGAAGACGAAGCCCAAGCTACGGGCTTGGGGAACAGGGCGGATGGTGACCCCATCGATAAGGATGGACAGGGAAGAGGGAGAGGAAGGGTAGGGAGTGTCGAAAGTTTCATTTTCGGCCTACTGCTGCTTCACAATACTTTGGCTTATGACTCCATTATTAACACAGGCAAGGCTCACGTACACGCGGCTTTGCTTTTCTTGCCCTGTTTACTATTGTTTCTTCTGCCTTTTTACTAATGTTCCATTATCTACTTTTTTAAGCTGATACCCAAGTTTTTCTGTGTATGTGGTTTCCTGTTGACATTTCTGTTGGGCTACGTCTTCCTGACAGGTGCTTCACAGTGCCCTTGCCTTGTCGTAGCTCTAGAAGTGTGAAGATGGTATCTAAAGGGCATATCTAATTTTGTCTTTCCATTACTTTTCTTGCCTAGCAACAGCTGTAAAAGTAGAAGATAGAATAATGAAATATGTTACTGTTGCGGTCAGTACTGTTTGTATTGCAATATCCTATATCAGTGCCTGTAACATTTTCTGGGTGTGTGTCTGTCGTTCTGAGAGCACCTTGCTGCACTTGTGATCAATAAACTGAGTCTCTCTTTAATCTGTTTCAGTATCGCTTTTGACAGGAGGAAAGATGAGTTCAGTCTTGGCCATGTTGAGCTTGAGTTGACGTTGGGACAACCAGGCCGGGATATCAGAGAGATGGCTGATGAGGCGAGCTTGGACAGAAGGGGGGGAGAGGGGGTGGAGAGAGAGAGAGTTGAGTGTCGTCAACATAGAGGTGATATTGGAAGCCGTGGGAGACAATGAGTTTGCCAAGGGACAGGGTTTAGATAGAGAAGAGGAGAGGGCCGAGGACAGAGCCTTGGGGAACCCCAACCGAGAGGGGGAGGGAGGAGTTGTTGGAATTGGGTAGACACACATTAAAGGAGAGATCAGAGAGGTAGGAGGAGAACCAGTCAAGGACAGAGCCACAGAAGCCTAGGGAGCGAGGAGAGTCCAGTAGGAGCGAGTGGTCAGGTTAGGAGTAGGAGGCGGGTTGGGGGCGGTCGCAGAACCTGGGGGCAGACAGCAGCAGCTCTGGGCGCACTACCGCACAAACGGGCCGGGGAGCGGGAGATATTCCAGCCCACAACCTGGGGATTTCAGCAGTGGTGGCAGGAGGTGACAGGATCCGGTGCTGAGCCGCGGTAGCAGAGTGTGTGGGAGGCAGGTGGCGGTCAGTCCCTTCCCCCCCATTCACCACGCTGCTCACGTTCACCGCTGGGCTCCGAGAAGCGTGGGCGCTGGCCAGCAGAACGGGCTGGCACTGATCATTATCGAGCTACACCAGCACTTGCTGTTGATCTCGCACAGCAAAGCGGTCCCTGCTGTTTCCTCCAGAAACCTGTCCAATCCTCTTTTAAACCCGGTTATATGACCCGCCTTGACCATCTCTTCTGGCAAGAAAGTCCCCAACTTATGTGTGTGGAGTGAAAAAATACTTTGTGTTCTATCTACTCCCTGTTCGTGTCGCTGAGCGTCCCCTCGTCTTAGGGCGTTTATAGACGAGACCAAAAAGGCGGCTGATCCTTTGATCAGCCGCCTTTCTTGGCGCTCGTCTAATTGCTGGGGCCGCTTTTTAATCCGCGTCGGATTCCCGAAGTGCCGGCTTTATGCCGCATTTCCTGGTTCTGCGGGCGAGTGTGCATGCGCAGAAGGGTGCGCATGTCGCACTCTGTGCCGTGTCTGAACTGCAGACACGGCTCGCAGAGACTGCGCGGGGGGGAAAGCCGGCGTTTGGCGATCCCGCTTACAAGCGGGATCGTCTATAAACACCCTTAGTGCTGTTAGAGGGTAAATAACCGTTCCCGTGTCCCAGGTTCTACACAGCTCATCGTTTTATAAACGTCTATCCTATTCTCCTGTTGTCTCAGAGCCTCAATCTATCCAGTCTCTCCTCATACGGGAGCCGTTCCAGACCCTGCATCATTCTCATTGCCCTTCTCTGTATCTTTTCTAGTTCCGCGATGTCTTTTTTGAGATGGGGCGGCCAGAACTGCACACGATATTCCAGGTGTGGTCGCACCACAAATGTATATAGAGGCATTATATTGTCAGTTTTATTCTCCATTCCTTTATGAATAATTCCTAACATGGTTTGCTTTCTTGACGACCGCTGCCACCCACTGAACTCAGGATTTCAGTGTATTGTCCACCCCACCTCCACAGGGCCGGCCCTAGGCATGTGCGACATGGGGAGCTGGGGAGCCCCGCTCCAGGAGCCTGGTCTGTTGTGCGGCCAGTGCACGGCGCTGCACCTGAATTGAAAATCCAGGCTGGCCTGGCCCCACTGCGGGAGCTGCTGGCTAAACCAAATCAGCTGTAGTCCCACAGCGCTGCGGGGGGGGGCGGGCAGAGAAAGTCCCTCCCCTCCCCCTGGCCCCTTCCCTTCCCAGGGGTGCTGCAGCAGGCCCCCCACCCCACACACACACCAGCAAAATTGGGAGCCAGGGCCCCACTCCGGGTGCCACCTGAATGCAAAATCCAGGCTGGCCCAGCTCTGCCCCTGCCTGCCCTAGCCAAACAGCTGAGCTCAGAGGCCGCCCCACACACCCCCCCCAAGCTAGGAGTACGCAGGATGGCGATAGTTCTGTCCTCCAAGAAACTTGCACTTGGGAAGAAAGGGGGGTGGTTACTGTGCCACGTGGGTGCTACAGCCCCATGCCTTGGCTTCAGCGGCTGCCCCTCCTGGGGAAACAGCCTTGGAACAGGAAGGCTGGGCCCCTCCTGGCTGCTCCAAGGTAAGAGAGTGTGCGGCCCCGTACCAGCCAGTATCGCCGGATGATGAAGCGGCAGACTCTGAGTCGCGGTGGTGCCGCGAAGCCCTTGTGCCTTCCTGGGCTCTTGCTCAGGAACTCCGCTTGCCGCTAGGCTCTGGGGACCGTGGGAAGCGCCGCGAGCAGGGCATGATTGTGAACTCCAGGAGGCTCAGAGAGAGAGTGAGGGCAAGGAAATAAAATAGATTTAAAGCTAAAATGGCCCCTTTTCATAATAGCCTAAGGAATGTGCAGACGCTCCTAGGCCCGTTAGCCAGAGACACCCTGCAGGGGACCCGGCTACAAGCCTTCAGCTACACCCTCACTGTGGGGAGGAGAGCCCTGATCT
This sequence comes from Sphenodon punctatus, assembly GCA_003113815.1. Lineage (NCBI taxonomy): Eukaryota > Metazoa > Chordata > Lepidosauria > Sphenodontia > Sphenodontidae > Sphenodon > Sphenodon punctatus. The sequence goes on along the minus strand of QEPC01002149.1, from coordinate 403,505 downwards.
GCCTCCACCGTCCCCACCAGGACCTGGCAGCTAAGGGACCCACTGCTGTTCCTCCCCCCCGTTACACCATCGCTTTCAATGTCTGCAAAGGCTCCGACCCCCAGGAGCAGAGGCTGCAGCAGATAGCACCCACATGGATGCAAAATAGGCCTATTTGCACCCATGGGGGGGGCCTCGTTAGGCACATTAGGCCCTGCCCCAAGCATTCGCACATGACCCCACAAACCCTAGGGCCAGCCCTGCGCCCCACCCCACGGCGGCCTACGGGGTGGGTATTGTCTCTTCCTGGGATTTGTTCTCTTTGCACGGAGGCCGCAGCTCTCGGCTGTCTGCGATACAATCTCATTAGCGGAGCTTACTCTTTAGCCGAGCGGGGCGGCGGAAGCGTTCCCTGCGTGAAGCTAGTTGCTTCACGTGAGTAGAAGAAAGCCCCTGCTGCTTGCCGTTCAGCGTGAGGGCCGGGGAGCAGGGATTTGTGTGCACGGACCGGGTTAGTTCACCAGCTTCTGGGGTGCAGGCAGGTTCCAGAAATTGGGGGTTTTGTCCAACTGCCCGTCAGCCGGCGTGGGGCCTGCCTGGAGCCTGGCCGTCGTATTGGAGGGAGAGAGCACAGAAATGGTCTCCACATCCTATCTCTGCAGCGTGCATCCTGACTGGAGTTCCTCCGGCTAAGGAGCGCCTGCCACAGTGAATGCTGGGGCGGGGGCTACCTGGGGGTGCTGGGATGGGGGGAGGGGGGAAGAGGAGTCTCGCCCCCCCCCCCAAATCAATCCAGTTGGCTGCTGCCAGGATCCCACGTGCGGACGAGAGGCTGACACACGGGGAAGTGGTCAGGAAGTGTCAAAAAAAGGAAATTTGCAAGCGGGGAAGCTGAACTGACACTGACAGAGAGAGAGCAAAGAATGTGTGAATTTTAAAATGTTCTGGGACAGAAACGGACTCTGCCTTTTCATCTGCTCCTCTGTGGAGGGGGCAGGGCTCAGCCCCCGGGATGAAACTCAGCCCGGTGAGAGTGGGGTTGGGAGCTGGGAGCAGCAACCTTCCCTGGCCTCTGATTTTACATGTTCGTTAATTCAGAGCAAATGCCCGAGTGTTTGTGTAAACCTAGATCCTAGTATGAATAACTCTGGATTCTGGTTTGAAGCTGGAGTTTTTACATCCCCATTTTTGAGGATTTATTTTCTCTGGACTGAAATCAGTCTGGAACAGTGACCGTCTAAATGCTTGTCCCGGACTGCAACCCGCCCTCTGCACCATGGAACGGATGCAGCCCTCCTTGTGACTAACATCGGAAACTGTTCCTCTGGATTAGTGCTTCTGCGGGACTTTGAATGATTGTGTAAACCGTTACCCTTGAATGAAGACGCCAGAATGACACACCCAGATTTACAGCTACGTCAGAGTAATTGTAGGCGTGTAAAAACAGCTTCCCCTCTCCCTTGTCTGCCCGACACTGTAAGCCCCTCAGGGCAGGGATCTGGCTCGGATTGATTGCTGGGGCTAGGTCGGTACTTCTGCCTCGGTCTTGGTGCCCATCCTAAGTGTGTGAGTGACCCCCAACTCCAGTATAAACGGGGCGTGCTCTGCTGGCTTGTTTCCAGAACGACAGGGCTCCTGCGCCTGTAAGATGCCTCCTTCAGGAGCCCCAGGACCGCTGCTTTGAGCATGCACTTGTGTGCCTGGCCGGGGTGTGGCTTTCTAAAAGGCAGGGGAGTTCCACCACGTGCCAAGGAGAGCAGCCTTCTCCAGACTAGAGGTAGCAAACTCGAGTGCCAGCGTGGGGCTCTAGCCCATCCCACCCCAGTGATTCAGGGGGTGCCAGCTGCAGCCAACCGTGCTGTCGATGTGCTGGGCGGGAGTTACCTGCTGATGATCTCCAATCAGAATGAGGTGCTGGCAGGCCGGCGTGAGGGAGGTGAGAACGTGGGCTTCCAGGATCTCTGCTGCCTCCTCCACGATCACAACGCGGGGCTGGAGGTTTTGCAAGAGCTTCCTGTACTTGGCATCCCCTGGTAGGAGAGAGGAGCGGATCAGCGGAGGCTCAGCTCCTGCTGCTGCCCCCCAACACTCCCCTGGTCTTGGCGTGCCCCATTCCCTGCAGCTGCTGTCACAGACTGGGGGGGCAGAGCCTGCTGCAGCGTCTTGGGGCTGTACGATACCTCCCAGATGCCCCCTGCACCCAGTCTGCGTTGCCTGACCCGGACCTCCCCGACACACCCTGTCCGGCCACCGCCTCAAAGCCTCCAGCGAAGAGCCCGCTCTCCCAGCTGGCAAGTTCTAATCGCAAACCTGACTCTGCTTGTCTGCCGCTTGCAGTAAGCTACGCAGCCTGGTGGGACAGGACGGGGGATAATAAATCTCCTCTCGGCCTTCAGGGGCTTTGCAGCAATGGGAAATCTACCCCCTTCCTGGGCAGCCTGGCCCAGCAGCTAATCCCTCAGTTTGATAAACAATGGGCCCTGGTTTCTCCTTCAGGAACATAGTTGGTGCCGTACTCAGTCAGCCACAAGCCCAGCATCCTGTCTCCGGCAGAGGCCAGTCTCTGTCTCGGGAGACGTCCCCAACAGGTCACACTGGGGCGGCCCATTCCCTGCTGTCCCAGCCCCCAACAATAAGAGGCTACGTTCCCCAACCAACTTGGATCTATTCCCCAAGAACTTACCCAATCCTCCTTTAACCCAGCTACGCATCCTCGGACAAGTCCCACAAGTGAATTGTACATTGAGTGGGAAAGTGCTGCCTTTTATTTGGGTTAAATCTGCTGCCAGATAGCATCTCAGATCAATCAATTGGATCTCAAATTTGAGATTTTTCTAACAATTACTTATTTTAAAGCTCATGCATTTATATTTCTGCAAATTGTAAGCGGCAGGGTTACAAAAGTTTGTGTTTGGCTAAAGGTTTGTCCCTCCCAACCTTCAAATCCCTCCTAAAAACCTACCTCTTAAGTCAGGCCTTCCCTAGCTCCTCATCCGCTTAGGGGGGATTCAGACGTTCTGATTTGTGCGATTTTTTAAAAAAACCGAATGTTTCATGCCTGTCTGAACACCTAAATTCGATTAAATGTAGTCAATATCGCACTAAAGCAATGCGTGTTGAAAAGCTACTCAAACCTACCTTTTTGCTGTCCGTTTTCAATAAATCCGCACTTAACAGCAGTGTGAAAGCAACATCGTACTGGTTTTAACTAGTGTGTAATCTTTTCTAATGTGAATGCAACCGTGCTTTCCAAGTGCGCTGTTTTACTCCTGCCCCTACCGGAAGCAGTGAGACCAGCTGGAGCCCTGTAGTTGCCTCGCTGGGTGCAGGCTGCAGCCAGCTTCTCCCAAAAAAAGTTCTTCCCCTCCATGTTTCCCCTCCATGCTTCTCCCCAAAAAAGTTCTTCCCTCCAAGGGACTTTCAATCTTTTCTCCTAAACTCTACCGTAGTGCTGCAGCAGTAGCAGCAGCGGGATACCGGAAAGAAACCAGGGAGAGAGCAGCGCGCCTCACTATGCGAGTGGCTTCTTTCCAGCAGCCTCAGGCTCTCCGTTTTTATTCCCTGATTCTACAAAGTAGCAACCTTTGCTACAAAGGTTGTTGCAAAGTTTGCAAAGGTTGCAGCAAAGGTTGTAGCAAAGTTGTACTTTGCTACAAAGTAGCAACCTTCCGGCTCCCCACAGGGCACTTCCTGTAACTGACACGTACTGAGCAGCTGGCTAAGCACGGACTACAAAGAAGGTCTGAATGCATTATTTCGCTGTACTTAAAATCGGTATGGCATGCATGAGAATGCAACAGGACTTGTTAACAGCGAACTATTGAGAACCAGTTTTAAAAAATCCAGATAATTGCTGCACGTGTGATTACACCCTTAGTCCCCTTCCTTCCCTGATGGAACTAAGCTAAACGTGTACCTGCAACCTCGCGCCTTCGTGAATGTCGTTTCCTCTCTCCCTCTGTTGCCCCCCACTCCCTTGTCTTTCTTGGACTGTAAGCTTCCTGGGGCAGGGACCGTGTCTATTTTCAACAGTGGTAAAGCACCAGGTACATTGCTGGCACTATATAAATACTCAAACTGGAGAGGATCCACCATAGAGTAAGGAAGATGCTAACGAAGCTGGAGTGCGAGCTGTCTGAGGAAAGACTGAAGGAACGGGGTTACGGTCCGCCTCGAGGTGGGGGGGGGGGAGACTAAGGGGGCACATGGCAGCAGTTTTCAAGTATCTAAGACTGCTCCAAAAATGGAGAACTGCTGTTCTCTGCAGCCGTGGAGGGGAAAGAGCTTCCCGCCTGTAAGAGCTACCGGCCGCTGGAATTGGCAGGTTCCAAGGAGCAGCCGGCCGAGCCTCTGCCTGCGAATGATGCTGGCGGTACCAAGCCGCCGTCTGCCTCGCGCTCCCTGGGCCTCCACCCCCCACTCTCCGCCCCAGGGGTTCGCGCTCACCTGTCGTCGTCATCCCAATGACCTGGCTGTGCTGCAGGAGCCGCAGGTCCTCCTGGAAGGTCAGCTCTGCCAGCCGGGCCGCGTCGTCCTTGTACGCGTCCAGTTTCTGCACCAGCGACTCTTTCAGCGCGCTCTCGTAGGCGACCAGCCACCTCCTGCCACGGGCACAGAAGCGGGGGGCTACACCACTCCTGGAAGAGCTTCTCGGGGCCCCTCCGGAAACCCTGAGAGTGGTGTGGGCCTCTTGCTGCTGCCCCCGGAGGCTGGGCGTTCTCGACAAGCCGCCCTCGTCCCCGCGGGGGTAACCCTGAATGGGCTGCATTTAGCCAGGAGAACTGATCGAGGGGGGTCGGTCCGAGCAGCCAGACACACACGAGGGGGTTTCACAGCCAGAAGCTGCCCCCACCCCCCACGCAATGGGGAGCACCGGGCGTGACATTCTCTTGGGGGAAAGGCTGGGGAGCAGTGATGGGGGCTGCATGGCCCAGCTGCTGGGGGCAGCGTTGTGCCCTGGCTTTAGGGGGCTGGGCAGGGGGCAGGCAAAGCATGCAGACCTGTAGAGGCGCCAGCGGTCTTGCCGCCGTAGACTCCAGATGTCCCGTATCTTCTCAATCTCCTCATTGGTCATTATTGCGCCCTCCTTCAAGCACGTCAGCATCCACCCCTGCGAGGTGCTGCAAGGAGAGAGCGTGGGGGCGGAGAGCTGCCAAAGCGGATCCTTGGCATGGGGGCTCCCAAACCTCTGCCCCGCCCGCCCCTCTCTCAGCTCTCAGCTTTGGAACGGCTGCCTGTCACCCTCCCTCATCACAGCCATCCAGCCCAGCATCCTGTCCCCGACAGTGTCAGTCAGTGCCAGACGGGTCGGACTAAGGTCCATCCAGCCCAGTGTCCTGTCCCCGACAGTGTCACAGTCAGTGCCAGACGGGTCAGACCAATGCTCTATCCAGCCCAGCATCCTGTCCCCGACAGTGTCAGTCAGTGCCAGACGGGTCAGACCAAGGATCCATCCAGCCCAGCGTCCTGTCTCCGACAGTGACCAATCTCAGTCGCTTGGAAGAAGTCCCCAACAAGTCACAACGGGGCGATCCATTCCATTGTTCACTCCCAGCTCCTGACAGAGATTATGGCCCCGCCCAAACCTCCCTGGCTAATAGCTGGCCCGTTAATCAATCTATCCTCCAAGAACTTATCCTGTTCTTGTTTAAACCCAGCTCTGCTACCATCCGCCCTTGCCACCATCCTCTGGCAACCCCCACGGCCTGGCCCTGTCTGGGCCTGCAGCCCTGTTCTCGGAGGTGTCTGTGGGAAGAATCACCATGTGCCTCCTCCACGGCGCTGCATTAATGTGAGTTCTGAGCCTCCGCGCCCCGGGAGTGACCCACCCCCCCACGCTGTCCCCATCTGCCCAGGGTCACCCATGCTGCAGGCTGCATCGACTGGCTCCAGCAGCCCTGGCGGGGCTAGATCAGCCTGTGGCTTTAGAAAGGTATGCTACCTGCTCTCAGCAGGGATGATGTAGTCAAACTTGCCCTTGGCGCTGCCCTTGGGCTCATCCAGCGCGTCCAGCTCCCCCTCCTCCTCCTCCTCCTCCTCCAGCAGCCGCTCCTGCGGCACAAAGAGATCCGCTTCGCGCCCTGGGGTGGGGAGCCAGAACCGCCGTCACAAGTTAGGCTGGGGATGCAGACTAGTGCTCCAGGCCCAATCCTGTCAGGCCAGAGACCAAGCCAGAGCTGGGAGAGGACCCAAGTCCCCCAGCCCGTACGTGTGCCTCTCCCCTCCCCACGGCCTAGGGGAGGGTGTCATGGGAAGGAACAGGGGGCGGGAAGGCTCACCTCTCTTCCTGCTGCTGAGCTGTCTCAGCCGCTGTCTGTCTTCCGGGGGGTTGATCATCAGCCACTTGAGCATCCCTCCCTGGAAAACATTGAAGACAAGATCCCCCCACCCGCTCTGAGAGAGGTTCCCGCAGCCTCCCCCAAGTCAGGTGTGATTTGGGCAGCCCCTTGCATCCCCCACCCAGCTCTCCATCTGTTTCTGGGGGGGCAGCAAGCGGGCAAGGACATCTCACCGGAGGGGGAGAGAGCTGGTCTTTACGGATCTCGTCCCCCAGCTCCTCGGCAGAGAGGATACCCTTTTGCAGCAGCTGCAGAACCTCCATGCGGTAGGCGATGCTCTCCTTCTGCCAGCGCAGTGAGCTCAGCATCTGAGGGGGAAACAGCGCGCGGCGCGTCCCTGCAGGTTACGTTAACCGTGAGGAGGAGCTGAGCCGCGTGGTGATTTACCGTGACATCCTTCCGAAGCTTGGAACAAACGTCTCCGCTGCCGCCGCCACGGCCCTATTGACTCTGCCCCTGGGGCAGAACCCGCAGGTGCAGCTACCCCTCTTGGCTGACCAGCTGCCTCAAACACGTGCCAAAAAAACCAAACCAAATCCACGAAAGCACGTGCCCCCAGAGAGAGCGCGCGCCCCCCCCGGCTGCTGCAGAGAATGCCCAATCCATCGCCCTCCCTGCAGCGTTTCCAATGCCCGCGAGCCAGCACCTCATGGCAGGCAAAGGCGTTAAGCAGGCGCTACTTGTGCCGTGGGCTACGGGCAGCAGCGCGGTTCACCTCAGCACTTCAGGTGTTACCTTGGGGCAGCCTGGCCCCACAGCTCTGGGCCCCGGTGCTGAAAGCCAAACCCCTGGCTAGGTAGGACAGGGGATGCCTCTTGGGGCTGGAGGCCCCTGCTGAAAGAGAGGGGGCTTGGACCCCCAGGTCTACCCACACACCCCTCCGGTGCCCCACTGCTTACCCGTCCGTACTGCTGCCTGTCCCCGGCCACCAGGAGCTGGGGCAGCTGCCGTTGCCGCAGATTTCTCAAGGAGCAGGACATCACCTTCTCATTCTTGCTCCTCCCGCCAATGCGCACCACGCCGGAGCGCTGGAACCGGAGGATCCCTGAGGGAGGAGTAGCGGCAAGGCTGGGGGTGGGGCGCCACACACCAAGCCCCACGGCCCAGCCCAGAACAGCCGAACTGTGGCGTGTCTGGAAGTGCCAGGCCCTGGGGATGGAAACAGGGACCCATGGGCTCAGCTTCCAGCTCTTTCCAGGAGCCCAGCTGCCGGCGTTTGGGAAGCCGATGGAGGCTTGGATTCCCCGGGGGGAGAGATTTGTGACATCACAAAACCAATAGTCCGTAGAGACTCGGTATTTTCCAAACCAGTTCTATACAGAGACACTGGCTTCGTGAATACCAAATATTTGTTTAAGAAGATACCAACGGGCTTTAGGAAACGTGACCACGACGTCAGGGCCCTGCGTTTGCCCGTTGGGGGCAGCAGGGGTCCCTGAACATCACCAGCTCCGCAAACCGAGAGAGGCCTCACAAGTGAGAACCTGAACTGCCCAGATCTCTCTCCTCTTCCCTCTGATGTGGAATTTCGTGGGTAAAATATCGAGACGAGGAGGCTGCCAGCAGATATAAACAGATGAGCTCTTTATTCAGCAGATATCACAGCACTGCGGGCCTCCAGGATCAACAGATCCTGACCGGCACCCCCCACAAGGGCAGTACATACTTTATACAGAGATCCTTGGGCGGAAAGCCCTTACATAGCTTGTTGCAGCTGCGCATTTGAAACTGGTTACCCCGTAACTCCTAAAGTAATGATTTTGAGAACAGACTGCTTACTTCTAAGTTAAAGTTAGAATGAGATAACTGTTGTATGAGAATATTTAGGGAGTTTTCTAGCAAAACTAAACTAAACCCAGAGCTGTATTCTTGAGCACTTGGCTCATCCTCATGTGCAAGAGGTAATCTTTAAAATTGAGCCTTATCTGTGTGAGAAGGAACAAAGCCTGCCTTGTTAGAGAGGCAAAGCCTGCCTTGTTAAAAAGGCAAGCAAGCATTTTTAATATGGCAAGGTAACTGCAGGTCATAGGCTCTTAATATAGTCTATGATGGCAGAGGGTACCACAGGGCAAACAGACTTATTAGGGTTTTCTTCATCACCTCCGTGGAGGACGGATTCCTCTCCAGCGCAAACCCAAGCTAATGGCCTTCAAGGAGATTAAAAACCACTTTGGGAGCTTCCTCTTACGAGACACAAGTTGGGAGTCTGCGTTGGGGCTGAAACCCAATTAATTACCCGTGGGTGATACCTGCGATTTCAGATACGGACCCGAATGCCGACCAGGTACCTATCGGCACCGCAAGTCGGTATTCTAGGACCGGAAGTTAGAAAATTGGTGGGTAACCCCGCTGGGCACTAATCAGATACCAGTTAGTACTCAACGGTGGCGGGTTGGGTGGAGGGCCGAAAATTCACCAGGTTTCCTCATTTCTGCGGCTCCTGGTGTTGGCTCCCCTCTCAGAAGCAGAGTTCCCCAGTGCAGACTCCCAGCTGGGGGGCGGGGCCGGTGTCTTATGCAGACTCTTGACTTGTTTGCGCTTGACCACAATCCATCCGACTTGGAGAGGAAGAGCTACAGCTCCACACGCGGGGTTAACGAAACGATGGTTTTATAGGTTGGAAAGATTTAGTCTCTACGGCCTGTTGGCTTTGTATGATTGTCCCGGGCTGCAGATTCCTTGGGTCCTGATATTGTCAGGATTTTGGAAGGGTGCAGTCTTGTCCAGTGGGCATACAAGAGGCTGATTCTTTGGGGAGCGCAGCCGGCGCTGACATGAGGCTGCCTTGGCAGTGGAACAGTGACAGTGCAGTATGCAAGGCCTGCCATTATCCATAGCCTGTGCCTAGAACAGTCCCTCATACCCCATCATGGCCCCTGGGGTCGGCTGGGAGGTACCACATTCCCACCAAATCCACCCAACAAGGGCACAGAGAGACGTTCTCAGTGGCCGCCCCACGATGATGCAACTCCCTCCCCTTGGAGGGAGACTCCTCCAAGCCCGCGCCTGCTCCTCTTCCGGAGGGGATGCAAGACCTTTCTGTTTGGCCGGGGGCTTGGCAGGCCGGGATAGGGTTGGGAGGGATGGGGGGAGTTTTAAGATGTTTTTTATATTTTGTAAGCCACCCGAGTCTGAATGGGAAGGACGAGGTATAAATGTGAACCCAGTGAAGGGGCAGATGCTTAGTGGGAGGGTGGCTTGTGCAGGGATATTGGGGAATGGCACCTTACCTGGGCAGTAGGGTACAGCAGTGCTTTCCAGACCCAGGGATTGTACTGGGAGCGGCACCCTGCTCTTCCCAGAGGATTCTGCATGGGCCAAGCACCCAGAGAAGGCAGAGACAGAGAGTGGTGTAGGCAGCTGCCTGGCAGGGAGCAGGGCTTACCGTGATGGGGGCAGGAGGAGGAGCACTTGTTCCTGGGTCCTCGGGGGGTTGCTGTATGTTGCCCAAAGGGCGGTCCTACCTCCCACCCCAGCCCCAGAGAGGCTGCCCCCCGCGGGGGCCCTGCAAGCAAAGGCGCTGGGGGCCGCGGTACCTTCCAGGAACTGGTCCAGGGCGTGATTGGTGTAGCACACCACCAGGAAGGGCTTGCGCTCCTCTCTCTGCGACTCCTGGTTCCGCAGCAGAATCTCCAGAATCTTGAGTCCAATGAACGTTTTACCTGGAAGGGAACGGCAGACCATCCCTGTCCCACCCACCACAGACAGGCCAGGAGCCCTGACCAGCGGGCTCCAGGCCTGACCAGGCCCTGGACCTTGCTCTCTCGCTGACGAGAAGCCACCCTAACTCGGTGCTGCTGGCACCAAGAGCTGTGGTAATCGGGTCATCGCTAACCACCAGCTTCGTGGTAGCCAAACCGAACCAATGACTCTGTGACCGAGCCGTCGCCATTTCTTAGACGATGGCTTAACTGGGTCACCGCACAATATCATGCCGCTACTTTGGGCCGTGTCCCCGATTGCCACGTTCAGTTTGCCCCTCCGTCCCACGGTCACGTTACTGGATAGGTGTTTGCCCGTAATGCCTTTCCTGCTTACCCACCAGATCCGGGGTTCAAATTAAACTCCGGTTCCCACCGGATCCCTGGTTCAAACTGGCTGGATACAACTTTGCTATTGTCCCAGGGATAAACTGGAAATGGTGGAACGCAGATACATGGTCAATTAGTTATGGGGTATTAATTGGTTGCATGATATTAATTGGTCAGTTGCTGCCCTGTGCAGTTACCAATCGGTTAACAGACTAGACAGCTGCCATTTTGGCTATTAACCGTGACTACGGCATTAACTCCAGCCATGAGAGCGCCTCAAATTCTGAGGAGGGAGGGGGCAAATTGGGGGCTCAGGCTTAGGACCCCGCCTGCCATGGCTGCAGAGCCGGAGGGGGTTGGGCTGGTTGATAGCAGCATCAGGAGGCCACAGTCCATTGGGGCCCAGGATCATTGAGGGATGCCCCCACCCCACCCCACCCCACCCCACCCTAGCTGTAGCATGCTCCAAGAGAGGCCAGCTCCTGTTAGGGGTGGCCAGATATGCACATTTTAGAAGACACTTGTGATGAGGAGATACGGGGCTACATGTAGACTACAGGTCTAACAAATATGTAAAGGCTAAACATGAATGTAATGTGAAAGCTGAGAACTGGACACTCGCTTCATGCAATGGAGAATTGCTAAGTCATGGCCCTGAGCGATTGTGTAATCGAAAGAGGCCTAAACCCCTCTGCAGACACTAGCCAGAGACCATTGAGTTGCAAATGGATTTCTTCCTGGGGACGTGACAGAAAGTGCAGTCACCTGGCAGGAAAATCAAACAAAGGACCCCGGAAAAGTACTTAAGGGGCAAAGACAAGACAAAGAGCTTCATCTTCATCAGTCTTCAAGGTGATCAAGTAACGCTCCCATCTTCCCAGCCAGAGAAGGGCTGCACCAAAGGAACTATGAAATAAGGAGTGATCTGTTGGAAACCCTAAGACTGGTCCCCGGCCAAGCTTCCCATCGCTGGCCGTGACATGAACTGAAATAGCCTTGGACCTGGATTAGGGTAAGAGCCTAAATCAGGAGAATCCAAGTACAGACAGGAATGCGTTATTGGTTATTATGTTATTTTAATTTCTGCACTCTCGAGTATAATCTTGTACTGCAGGTTATTCGTGATTCATTCATTAAACTTTTTTAAACTGAATTTAGTAGGGTTCAGTGGAATTGCTAATCCTAACACTGGCCCGACACAGTTTGGGGTTAATTCTGTGTTTACAAGCACAGACGAATCTAGAGAGAAAGAGTCTGTGCTGGGAAACTCTAGGTGACGAGAAAGTTCCCCCGTTGCCGGCTCAATCAGTTCTAGAGAGAGAGCGGGTCCAGTGGGAGCTGCAAGCCGGGCAAACCGTGGGGTAGTGAGACCCCGATCTCATAATTTGAGAAATACAGGTTGCAGGGCTGCACTGGTGCCCATGCAGCCCTGCAACCTGTATTTCTCATGCGGCTTCTTAAATGTGCATCTCTGCCCCCCCCCAGCTTAGCTCTGGGAGGGCAGGAGCTGGCTGGGAAGGGTGGCCCTGCGTCCCCAGGGATTCAGTGGGGGGTTCATAGCTGTGGGACTCCCGAGGGACCCAGGGGCTGGGAGAAGGTGGGAGGCCGGCACTCACCTGTGCCCGGGGGCCCCTGGATCAGCACAAACTCTTGGCTCAGAGCTGCCCGAATGGCCTGGATTTGACTCTCGTCCAAGTGAGGAAACGTGGCCCGAGACCAGAGGTGGGCGTGGAACGGGCTCACGGCGGTCAGGTCCTTCACCCTCGCCTCGTCCTGCAGCCCCAAGAGCCACAGATGGGTCCACGGAGCCCCCCCCCAGCCATCCGTACACACCCTGGGAAACGCCCCAACAGGCCCCGGCAGCTGCCCCGGGAATGGGGGGGGGGAGCTGGAGAGGAGTCGCTGCCGCGGCCCCGCCCTTCACAGCATCCCAGTCTGCTCTGCTCTGCCCGCTCCTCAAACAGGGGAGCCCCCCACAGCGGCAGGACACACCGGGCCAAGGCCTCCTTCCCTTTTAAATACCCCTAACTGCCCTCCCCAGGGGCCTGCCCTGGCCCCCTCCCCTGCTGTGCTTCTCTCCCCAGGCACGCCTTCCTCCGTGGGAACCCTAGTCCCAGCGCAGCCTCCAGCCCCACCGTGGCTTTCTTTAACTCCCCCCCCCCACCTTCTCTCCCAGCCTCCCCCACTTCTCAGCTGGGAGCTCCCTCTCCAGGGGGCAGGGGGGTCTATGGCTGCCCCCTAGGACAGACCTAGGGGGGTGTCCCCTCACATCCCTCAGTTACACCCATGCTGTCTCCCTGGTGCCCGCAGCGCCCCACCCCCCACTGGGGTCCTCACCTCTGGGACGTCCTCAGCCACAGCATCGTCCGCTCCCGCCGGGGGGCCTAGAGTTGACAGGTCAAAGGTCGCGGCTCCCCCCTCCAGGTAGGCCGGGGGGGCGATGGCCGGGCTGCACTTGACAATGTACTTGCGGAACGGCACGCAGGTGGGGCTCATCTCCTGCAGCCCTTCCAGCACGTGCCGGTAGGCCTCAAAGAAGGCTGGGGACTCCACCATGGTGAAGCTGGTTTTGCCCAGGTGCTGCAGGAGGGTGCCGTGGCTCTTCCGGATCTCCAGCCACACGGCCCCGGGGAGCAGCTGCTGCCTGTTGGCTCCCGCCACAGTGCCGAAGAAGACGTGGCCGCTGTCATTGGAGATGAGGCAGACCAGGGAGCCGCTCATCAGCCACTTGGAGGCCGTGGGGCATCGGCGCTGCGTGTGGAACTGGGCCAGGTAGGTCACGCCGGTTGGCGAGGTGCCCACCTTGAGGAGCTGGACGCTCTGGTAAAGCCTCAGCTCCGCTGTCGGCGCCCGGGCGTCGGAAAACAAGTTGCGGAGGGCAAAGCGGGCCGAGATCCCGTCCCTCAGGGGCTTGATCAGGTCTTCCCGCAGCAGCCGGAAGTGGGTGTCTAGGTAGCTTGCGTCACTCTCGTACCGGCCTCGGATCCGGTTGCGCCTCAGCTTCTGCGTCGGCTCCACGAAGATCTCCTCCGGAGTGGGGAAAACGGGGATCTGGTGGAAATCCTCCTCCTGCCACGCCGGCAAGTGGAGGCCCTCGGCGCCTGGGGCGCCGCGCCTCGGGAAAGCGTTGTCCACAAGGAGCTTGGCATCACGGAGCCGCTTCTGGATGATCCACGTGAACTGGAAGCTGCGGCTCTGGAGCCTCTGGACCGTGGAGAAGAGCAGGTCCACGGGGTGGCAGAGCAGGGTCTGCACCTGCTGCCCGAGGGAGGCGGTGAGCAGGTGGTGCAGGGCAGCCACCGTGTCCTCCAGCACCTCCTGCGAGACCTGCCCGTCCTGGCACCGGAAGCTCGCCAGCTCAGCAATGAAGCCCAGCAGGCTCCGGAGTACGAAGGCCGGCCGCAGCACCAGAGCGAGGATGGGCTGGGCCTCAGCAGGCTCGCCGGCCCTCTCCACAGCCTGCTTGAGGGCTCGGAGCAGAGTGTAGACGCTGGCAGGGCTCAGGTCTGGGCTGTCCAGCTCCTGCCTCAACTCGTAGTCGTGGTCCAGGAGGAAGGGCAGGAGCTGGTTGGGGCTGTGGTCGCACAGCCTCTCCAACTCACCCACCAGCTCTCCGGGCTCCTGCCTCCTGAAGGGCCCTGGGACCGGAGAGAGACGGGCAGCTCCGTATGGCCCCATGTCCCAGTCTGCCCGCTTCCTCTTCTGCCCGGCCATGGTTGGGGGCACCGGTCCTGCCTAGGGGCAAAGGGAGCAGCATTTTAGAGCAGTGGAGCGCAGCTGACCCCTTCTTTGCCCAGGTGGGGTGTCAATGTGCCGACGATCAGGTAGGGGCTCCCCTGGCCACCCAGCGCACGGTGTCCAAGCGATCCGAACCACACCGCCGTATTCCAGATGGAGGAAGGCAGTTCCCAGCCCCTGGTAAGAGCCTGGCTTCCCCCCAGAGCCCCCAGGCCTGGGATTGTAGGGCTAGCACGTACCATCCTCCTTCTGCCCCCACTTCTACCGAAAGTCACCCTAGCCAGGTGTCCCCTGGAGTCAGCCCTGCTTCTCAACGCTCCCACTGCTGGGAGCTGCCCACCCACCCCTAATGGCTTGGAAACTCTTCCCAAATCTTTCCTCCTGCAACTTAAACTCGTAGCCTTTTCTCCTATTCTGAGTGGCCACAGAGTCCCCATCATTATTCATAATTTTGTCTAGCACTTTCAGCCTTCAAAGTGCTTTCCGATCCTTCTCTAGCTCCCCCTTACAACAGTCCTGGGAGGTAGGTCATGATTACTCCCATTTTACAGATGGGGAAACTGAGGCTGCGAAACAGTGACTCACTCTGGGCCACCCAGTGAATTCATGGTTAAGATGAGATTCGAATCCTGCTCTCCCATGCTGCACTGGCTTTCACAGCTAGCATGTCTTCCCTTTAGTCTTCCCTTCTCCAAGCTGAACACACCCAGTTCCTTCAGCGTTTACTGTTACCTTGCCTGGTGGTCGATCCCCATCTCCCCTGCTGTCCTCTGCACCCTCCTCGCTCGTGTTTCTACCTCCCCCTCCCCAATGTGTGGGGTGCAGGAGCATTGGGCCAGGGTGCTGGCTTCCCCCAGCAGCAGTGCTCTAATGGAGACACACAACTACATGCTAGCTTACAGCCAGTGGTCAATTCATGCAGGGTTAAACAGGAGTTAAAATAAAAGTGTTTGGTTTTTATTTCTGGTTTCTTAGTGTGCCTGTCTCTTTAAGAAACCCTCATGTAGGCGGCTAACCACATCACCTTTTTCCTGCAGCAGCAGCTCGGAGCTTCTCCCAGGCCCGGCCTCAGCTCTGCCAGGAGCCTGACGAGCATTTAACCTTTTCCTTACTATTACCGACATACCCACCCCGCTGCCAATGCCCAGAGCGGCTTTCAACAACTGGTTAAAAATCATATAAAATAATTCTCACCCATCCCCGTTCCTGCCCGAGCCCCCACCCACTCCCCTGTGCCCTCGGGAACAGGGGAGCTCCCAACCCGTAACACACACACACCCCCCATCTCTCACCCACCAGGACATCGGCCTCACAAGCCTGTTCCCCTCCCCACCCCATGAGGAGTCGTAGCTGCATCACAACCGTCCGACCCCCCAAACCGTTCCCAACCCAAATCCCCCATCGATTTACATCTCCTTCAACATCTGACGGAGAGAAATCCCTCGGCTAACTCTTTCTCTAGCTGGATTAAGGAGGGGTTAATAGGGTGGCCCCACGTCGGGGTGAAACCGCAAGAGGTGGCAGCAACCCTATTTTATTTATTTAAAATTTATATCCCGCCCCTCCTGCTCTCAGGGCAGCCCGGGGCAGCGAACAACATTCAATAAAAACAATACAAAAATTTTAAAACAATTTAAAAATGCAATATGTGGGGAAAACCCCCAACCCTCGCCAAAGGCCCGGCGGAGCAGCCAGGTCTTACATACACGCCGAAACAGCAGGAGAGTGGGAGCCAACCGAGCCTCCTCCGGGAGCGAATCCCACAGCACGGGGGCAGCCACTGAGAAAGATCTCACATCGGTGGCCACCCGCCTCGCCCGGGGAACCTCCGACAAGGCTCCCACGGATGATCTCAGGGGTCACATGGGCACGTTAACACCCTAGGTGTTAATGAACCCCATTGTCTTGTGAAACCAGCACAAACCAGGAGCCCCGTACAGGAGAACTAAACCCGTTAATGTACCGGACAAAGGCGCTTGTGGAGAGGCTGAATTTACCAGCAGAGTCTAGTCCAACCAGCCTGTCGAATCCCACCTTGGTCACTGCTAAAGGGGGCCCTTTGACACTGCCCTCAGGGATGCCCGCCAACCCTCCGCGAAGCACACTCCTGTGGCACGGCCTGCCTAGCCTCTTTCAGGACAGGGGAGCAGTGTGGCACCGCCACTGAGCGGTGCCCCCCCCCCCCAATGAACACCCAGGGGCACGCGATGTCTCCAAGGCCCGACAGCTGCAGCAGGCGGAGATGTCCTGACTCCAGAGTGATACGAATGGACCCCTAAAATTCCCCTACAATGGGTACCACCACCCCCCACTCTTGCTATGTAAACTGAGGCCAAGGGACCTGAGAGAAAGGGCATGCAAAAAGCCCCTAGGAACCAACTGAGGCTGGAGAACATGGGGATAGAGGCTGGACAGGGAAGCCTCCCCATACGAGGTGCACAAGCAGAAAAGGGAGGGGGGGTGCAGGAGAAAAGTAAAGGAAAAGTAAGGATTGGGCCCGATGCCAGGATCCACTAGCTCACTCATGTAAAATACCAGTTTTCAGTGCGGAAGAAAGAATAAAGGGAAGACACACAAAGTAAGAATGGAGCCATTAGGAGAAGGGTGTGTTTTCTATTGATCAATGCCTCAGGGACATGACTTAGCTCCGTAACATCCACCAGGCCAGCGAGACTAGGAATCCCCTGTGTTAAGCAGACATTAGAGACCAGGGGTTCCCTTTGTGTCCCAGGAAGCCGATCGTTAAGTCCTCTCCTCCCCTCCTTAACTACCCTTCAGCCACTGTTGTTTATTCTTTCCCCCTGTGTCAGAGATATCATATGCATCTTGGATGGCCCTTTTTGTGATGGAAGTAGAAGTTGGATTTCTCCCCTCCTTAGCCCAGTGTGCATGCCCAAATGGCCCATTTTAGCCTCCCAACTCCTTTTGCTCAGGTCCCTATAACTGCCCCACAGTTTCCCTTCCACCTCTGAGAGGTTTTGGGACCCAGATACGTGCAGGTCGCTCTGTGCGTGTCTGTGTTAGGATTTTCTCCCAGACTCTGGTCTGCCCTTTTTGCTTTTTCCTCCATCCCCTGAACTCCGCTGGATCCGTGGGCTGCCTGTCCCGTCTCAACAGGCCAGGAAAGGTAACTGCAGGTCCAGACTTTCCCAGCCAAACTGGGGAAGCCCCCTTTCTCTTTCTCCCTGTCTCCTCCTCTCTCTCTTTCGCGTTCTCTTGTTTCCCCTCACTGAGCCAGAACCGGAATACCACCACCCCTCTTCTCCTACCGTCCCCGCAAGCCGCTTGTGTTTTAAACCCCACCAGCCAGACCGGGGCTGTGTTTCTGTGTTTCTCTGTGTTATAAACCAAAAAACCAGTTGTATTAGAATACCTGTCTCCTTCTCTCTCTTTCTATTTGGGGAGGAGACATAAACTGCTGTAGCGCGTACTGTCCTCAGCTTGATCCCTTGAACACGAGGGGACCCCCTAACTTGGCTAATTCCCCTAGATTTAAAGATAGAGTAGATATTGGGGAACCAACCCCCCCAATAATCTCACGTGGCAGGGGGTCTCGTGTTAACAAGAGGGTTTGGAGGAGTGAGTCCCTGGGCACTAACCGCAAGGCACCCTACTAATGAGAGAGTTCACCCCTAGGACAACGACAGCAGCCGGGACAGGGTTCTCCCTTCATGTTGCAACTGCTTTGGTTTCTGCCTCCCCCCCCCCGCACACATCTGAGCGTGTCCCTCCCCCCACATCCTTCGTGGCTTTGCAAGCGCAGCCCCCTTTCCCTCCCTGCTGCTGTCAAATCCAGCTCTACCCACTGAGCACACAGTGAAGCCCCTGAACTGTTCATCAAATCACTCTCCGGGGGTGGGAGGCTGCTCCCCTTGAGTGAGCAGCTCAGCACGGCGCGGCAGGGTGGGGCTTACTTAGCATAAGTCACCGGCAGGACGAGGGCCCAGCCACGGAGACTCTTCAGTCTCTCTGGGGTTGGTTCCCAGGGTCAACGCCCCTTGAATCCCGGGCTGAACCTCTCTGTCCAGACAACCCCTTTGGGTTGTTAATCCCCCTCCAGTCTAGGCCTCTGCTCCCGCTGCTGGTACCCGGCTCCTTAGCTGCTCCCAGCTGCTCTGGGCATTGCCAGAGTCCTTCCGGCCGCACCTCTCGGAGCAAGAGAACTCCCTCCTCCTACGGCCTACTCTCCCAGCGTGCCATGCCCTTCTCAGGGGCACTCCCGATGGGGCACTAACCGACTGCTGGTAAGGTGCCTGCCCCTCTCCCGTGCTGCTGGCAGCACGTCTCTTCATGGGCTCTCAAGCAACCCTCTGTGACGCAGACAGACTGCTGTTAGGAACAACACCCCCCCCCCCAAAGACCAGAGACCCCCCTCCCCTTGGTAGCCCCCCACGAGACACAGGGGGCCGAGGAACAGAAGGGGGAAAAGGAAAAAGAAAACGTCTCATGCAAAACCGGTCTAGTCGGAAGGAATTAGAATGAAACAAGGGAGGCTCCCGGGTAAACAATGCAGCAGCCAAAAACAGGTGGCCTCCCTCCTT
The DNA here is from genome assembly GCA_003113815.1 of Sphenodon punctatus. Lineage (NCBI taxonomy): Eukaryota > Metazoa > Chordata > Lepidosauria > Sphenodontia > Sphenodontidae > Sphenodon > Sphenodon punctatus. The sequence continues at coordinate 384,878 of QEPC01002149.1, read as the reverse complement.
TGAGATGAGCCCTCCACGGCCGCCTGAAACTCTGCACAAGCAACCGATCGAGCGTTAGGGCGATGGCTCCACGCCCGTTTAGAAATAGCTCCCTTCCTCTGTCTCTAGAAACTCCCTCCTGTTCATTCTGCCAGCCCACCCACCCCCAATTGAAATCCTCCAAAGCTTTGTTCCCCCAAACACATCATGCAAAGGCTTCTTTTCCAGCCCTACCGTTCCTCAAGGACTTTTAGCAACATCTTTTGTGCACCTTGGAGACCCCTTGCCCCGCCTCTCCAAACCCTGTAACTGCCCTCGCCCCCATGAGCAGATTGGGTCGTTCTTGAATTAAACACAAGCAGGTTAGGCTCAAGGATCTCTCCCAAACCATGACTCCCTTTTGGTCTGTCCGAGCCTCTCCCCTCCCTTCTCTCGGAACGCCGTTACCTGTCCCTTTTCAACAGGATTGGAGAGGTAATACTGCTTATTTCCCCCTCGATCCCTTTTGCCCCCTCCCCTTTCACCAAGAGTAACCAGAGCGCAGGGTTTTGCGTGTGAAATACTGTGTGTGTGTGTAGAGAGCAATCGTCTTTGGGTGGGAGGGTATAGAACTTTTTTGCATGTAATACCTAGTCTTGTGTCAATCAGCCTCCCTTATTTGTCTCCGAGTCCCCCCTGTTGTGTCGGGGTGTGGGAGGGAGATTCCAGGCAGCCGGCAGCGAGCGCACCACGTTCTCCGACTGATCCCAGTGGACACAACCGGATCCTTTTGAATGAATCCCTTTGGCTAATTCCCCCTAAATTCAAGAGGGGTTTGGGAGTGGGTCCGTGTCCTCCCACTGCTCTGCTAGCGAGGAGGCCCTGGCTTTTCGCCCTCCCAGCGGGTCAAGTGTCCGTGGTGATCTCCTCTGCAGGGAGGGCGGCCACCTGGGCACATGTTAAAAACCGCTTATGAGAAATCCATCTTGCAGGCTCTGTGTTGGCACGGTGCCGAGGCAGGCCCTGCAACATGTGTTTTTCATAAGTGTTCCCCGGTGGCCCCGCAATCTGCAGGGCCTCTGCGCAAACTCTCTGTCCCCGAAGGTTTGCTCAAGCCAGGAGACTCCTTGACCCAAGAAAGGCCCTATGTCTACCCCACATCTCCCCTGCTCCCTCGCAGCCCATCTGCCCCGGGGGCACGGTCCCCCCCATCCTCCCCCTTCCTGAAGTCCCGGCGAAACAGCCTCCATCACCCTTTTGTCCCGCAAACGGAAATCCATCGGCCCGGCTCCGCCAACCGCCCACTGAGCAGAAGAGGCAGCAGAACCTTTCAGCTGAAAGGTCAGGGCCGGAGCTAGGCTGCTGGAATGGGCCTGGGGGCAGGAAACCGAGCCCTCCCCACCCCACCTGTCTCCATCCTCTCCCCCCACTAGCTGCCCCCGAGCTCTGGAGGCTGCGACTGCCCTGCCTGCCTCATGCTGCCCGGTGCTGCCGGTCCTTGCTTCGTCCTCTGCCGCCCACCGCCTGGGGCCATGCGCATTGCGGGCACGTTTGTTCGGCTCAATCTCTGCTCGACCACACCGCGCCACGCCAGATTTCTGCCTAGGGTGAGCACTTCCACACACTTTGAAGGAACCCTTATGAAAAATGCATGTTGCAGGGCCTGCCTGGGGCCTTGCAACATGTATTAAAAATGTGCAGCGATGCCAATCCTATTAGTGCCCCCCACTGGGACAAATGTCCCTCCTGTCCCTAGGACAGCTACACCTGTCCGAGGTTATGGGGATACGTCCCCCTGTCCCTCCCCAGTCCTGGGGCTTCTGGGGAAGCATCTCTTACTTGGCAGTGAGCCACTCCCTTTTCCCGCAGCGCTCCTCTGTCTGTCTGTCTGTGCACAGTGCAGTTCTGATTCCTTCTGGGCACACAGTCAGGCTGTCCTCTTCCCCCCTCCCGCCCAGGCAGCAAGCCAGCCCAGCATCCTCTGACACTACCCAGCTTTCAAGCTGGGAAACAGAAACTTATCTTACCTTCCATGAGTGCACTGGGTCCTAATGCCACCTCCCCAAAAGCTGGACAGCTGGTTCTTCGCTGTGGGCTGATTGCAGCTTCTCCCCCTTGAACGCCGCAACGCCCCACCAAAATGGGGATTATTTTGCCCACTCCTCCAGCTTCTGGGACCCTCGAATGACCATGGGGCAGAGAGAGAGACTGCCCCCTCTGCCCCCACCATCTAAGGTTGTCACCTAGGCAAATTTTAAGAAACATTTATTAAAAATACATGTTGCAGGGCCTGCCTTGGTGTTCCTTAAAAACTCGCCTCGGTAGCAACGCTGCCACCATCCCATCTCTGTTCCCACAGGCTGGAGTGGAGGTGGGGAGTGACCATTTCACCCTCTGGACATGTGGCCCCCCCAGCTGCGCGCAGAACATTGTGGGGCTTTCCATGCCCTGGGGCTTTGGAGACCCGTGCGCCCCCTGCTGAAGAAACCATCATTGGATGTGGATGCACTCGCCAGTTACCGACCGGTCTCTAACCTTCCCTTTTTCAGGAAGGTTATTGAGCGGGCGGTGGCGATCCAGCTCCAGGCACATCTGGACGGCATCGGTTTCCTAGACGCTTTTCAATCTGGGTTCCATCCCGGCTATGGCACCGAGACAGCGCTGGTGGCCTTGGTCGACGATCTCCGCGGGGAGATGGACGCAGGATGTTCTACATTTCTCATCCTGCTAGATCTCTCGGCCGCTTTTGATACCGTGGACCATGGGCTGCTGTTGAGGTGGCTGCGTGACCTGGGGGGTCTGGACGGGACTGTTCTTGAATGGTTCCGCTCGTTCCTCTTGGAGAGAAGCCAGCGGGTGGTGCTGGGGGAGGAGACATCTTGCCCCCGCGCCTTATCGTGTGGCGTTCCACAGGGTTCTATTCTGTCGCCGTTATTATTTAATGTGTACATGCAGCCCTTGGGGGAGGT
>QEPC01002149.1:352040-379380 GCA_003113815.1 Sphenodon punctatus | reverse complement strand
ACAGGATTTAGCAACAGAGTCAATGTAGGGTTTAAAAGAAAGGGGTGAGTCAAAGATGAAGCCTAGGCTACGGGCTTGGGGGACAGGCAGGATGGTGACTCCATCAATAGTTATTGACAGTGAGGAAGGAGAGGAAGGATGAGGGGGGAAGATAAGGAGATGGAGAGGCGACATCTGGTGCAGAAGCAGGGCACGGCGAGCACAAGGGTAGCGTCCCTGGGAGAGGAGTCTTCAGGAGGGCAGGCACGGTCCTCAAGCCTTCGGCACCTCATCCTTACTCCAGTCTGGAAAGGACACTGTCCCCTTCAGTCACGGCCTCTGACCGGAGAGCAAAGGGGAGACGTTGTTTGGGGCTGGCACCGGAGGGCACATCCAGGCCAAGTCTGGGCAGTTATGGTATAAACCATTAGTGGGTTGAGAGTACTGGATGCAAATTGCTTAGAGACAATTACCCCACCTAGCCTAATTATAATTTGAATAACGAGTGCAGCCGTTACAACCCAACCCTGAGTCCTTGTCTCGTTCCGGCTGCGCCGACAAAGGACAACGGGCAACAAATGAAATTCAGCGTCGACAATTGCAAATGGTACACCTAGGGAAACGAATTCAAACTATAGCTGGACAATGGTGCTGGGTTCCAAACTCGACCTGTCCTCTCTTCCCCTCCTAGGCAGGAAAAACAGCCCAGCATCCTCCGACACGACCCAGCTTTCAAGCAGAGAAACAGAAACTTCTTACTTTCCATGAGCGCGCTGGTTCCTAATGCCACCTCCCCAGGAGCTGGACCCCTGCGTCTTTGCTGTGGGCTGATTGCACCTGCAAGGGTCTTGGAGCGACTGTGGACAATACATTGCAATCGTCGGCTCCATGTTGGGGGTTGCAGTAGGTGGGGGAGAGGGGTGGTATTGGGTGGGTCGTGTGGGGGATTATGGGGGTGAGTTGGGGTTTTTTGTGAGGTTATGTTTGTATTTTAATCTTTCCATTTTTAAAATACGGTTTCATATCTTATGTTTTATTTTCCAAGGCGTAATGCCTTATCCCATTTCATCCGTGCTACCAGGTCGGTCCAGATGATGGTAGCATTGGGGAAAAGCTTCTCTACCACTAAGAAGTCGGCCTTGATGTTAACCACCATCACTACCCCTTTTGTCTCTGGGATAGTCTCCCCCAGGTGGATTACCATGAAGTCTGGTGATCTTCCAGCTGCCACCGCCTTGAGAATGGAGAGCAGTTGCCACCAACGCATCCCGCTCCACCCCATCCTCAGATCTCTGCTTGGGCAGACAGTCGTCCCAGCTGGGTTCCCCAGCGAGTCTGTCCCGCTGCCTTCCCGGCCCAACGCGCTAGACTGTGGCTGACGATTCAGACTGGGCTTCTGTGGGAAAACCTTGCAGCACCTGGATGCATAAACAGACTACACAAAGTTAGTGCGCTGGCTGGCGGACATACGTTCGGTATGCCTGGGAGCGCCACTGCCCCAATGTCCTGTTCTGGAAGGCCAGCGGCGGCGGCAAAGGACACTGCCCCTCTTCAGAAGGAACGGGGCCCGTAATCAGATGGGGGGAGGCTGAGGTGACTCTGTAGCACCGCTGTGAATTGGTATCTGGGGGAGGGGGGGGAACCACCCACATACCTAAAAAAACAACCCCACCAAACCCCTGGTAATGGAGGCCATTACTCCTCCACTGCCCAGACTGGTCACAGCTCAGGCGAGCCAGCCCCGTAGAGGGTAACCACATGACTTCTGCCCCGCTGATCCGTCTTGGACTGCCTCAGCTGCAGGCGCGCTTGATCTTCGACGTCGTCGATGGAGAGGTCCCTCCCCGAGCTATCTCGCCCGACTCGGCTACGATCTCGCTAACCCAGAAGGCTCAGAAAAAGGCTACCTTGAATGCTGTTGCAATAAGGTTCACTTCAAAAAGGTCAAAACAAACATGGTGGAGGGCAACACTTTAATTTAAGGGGGGAGGGGGCAGTGATAGGGGTCCTGGTGTCCCGCTTTGTGACCTGCTCCCGTGACCAGCTCTCTAGCGTTCTCCTGGGGAAAAGAACACATCAGGCGGGGGGACCCGCCAGGCTGCTCATGAACCCCAGGGCAGAAAGCTTGCTTGCGATTGTCCCTACTGCCGCACCCCATTGCCTCGGGGCCAAGGAAAATTGTAGCATCTGTGCTTCAGGGATGGGAAAACCCAGTCCCCAGCCATGTTGGGCTAAACATTCCTCCAATTCCCTGAAGGCCCTGTTATACGCTGCCTGGGTTCATGCTGCCAAGGATCCTTGTATGATGTTGTACAGCCCAAGGATCCACACTGCTGGTGGCAGTGGTTCCGGTAACAGTCTGGCTCCAGCTGTCAAGGAGCGGAAACGCTCCATCTGGAAGCAAGAGAGGGCATCGTCTACTCCGTTACTAATGCCAGGCACATGTTTGATGACAAACACAATGTTATGTCTCAAGCAGGCCAAGACAAATGCCCTAACCAACCTCATGACTCGGGGTGATCGTGAAGACAGGGAGTTAATCACATGGACGACCGCCATGTTATCGCACCAGAAAAGGACCGAGTGGTTTGCGGTCGGCTGCCCAGAGGTGTACCGTCAGTACGATTGGAAAAAAATCCAGGAACGTCAGGTCCCTGGTGACCCCTTGCTCTGTCCACTCTGGTGCCCATGGGGCAGCACATCACCTGTCCCGAAAATACACCCCAAAGCTAGAACTTCCTGCTGCATCTGAATGGACCTGTTGCTCAGCCCCTATCAGGGGTTGCTCCTGCCAGAAGCGGACCCCATTGAAGCCTTCGAGGAACTCTGCCCAGGTCTGGAGGTCATCGCTTGTCTCCCGGGTGACCCCGATATGATGGTGCCCGAGGGGTTTTCCCCCTAGCTTGGCATACAAACGGAACAGGAATGCACAGCCAGGTGCCGCCACCCTGCAAATAAAGTTAAGGCTCTCTACAAGGGATTGCAGCTCCCTGATTGTGACCGTCACGGTGACCAAGCACTTAGCTATCTTAGTCCACGAAGTGGCCAGCTTATCGCTAGGGAGACGGGAGACAGCCCCGATCGTGTCGAGCTCGATGCCAAAGTACGTGAATGCGGTGGCAGGCCCTTCTGTTTTTTTTTGTGCCAAGGGGATCCCTAAATCATCTGCAACCCTTTGGAAGGTTTTCATCAGTCCCACACACTCCTGTGTTCCCGCCCAGCCTATAAAGAGGCAATCATCGAAATATTTTGTAACGTCCCCTCCTTTTGCCTGCCGCCGGACCACCCATTCGACCATGGAACTGACGCGCTCAAACGCAGAGCACGAGATCGAGCAGCCCATAGGCATTGCTTGAGCAAAATAATACCGGCCCTGGAAATGAAATCCAAGGAGGTGGAAACTTTCCGCATGGATTGGCAGCAGTCTGAAGGCAGATTTGATGTTACGCTTGGTGGCCGGCGCCTTTAACCAACCGCCCTGCCGCATCGAATGGAACGTAGTGGACTGATGTGAGTTCCCTCGGGAGGGCGTCATTGACCGACCCTCCCCGAGGATGGGACAGGTGGTGGATTAAATGGGATTCCCCGGGGGCCCTCTTTGGCACCGCCCCCAACAGAGAGACCACCAGGTCCGTAAATGGTGGGGCCATGAACCTTCCCGTACTTCCTTAAAAGATTAAAGAATTTGCACCACAACATTCTGTCAATTAGGGGAATTATTTGTGATGCACCATCTGATGTGAATTATGGTGCTGCTGTTTATTACAACTATTTAAAGTATGGAATGAAAAATATGAATATGCATTGCTTACCTTGACATTGCTGCTCCCTAATTATCTGCTCTAATGATTCCGCAGACGTCCAAACTGGGGACCAGATCGCAGAAGCAACATCAACGAGGATCTCACCTGCAATAGGATTTTATACATTTTAAGTGAAACGGCATAAATTAACATTTAAATAATATTTAAATTTATAGTTTATTTATTTAAACTATAGTATTTATTTATAGTTTAAATAAATAGTTTAATAGTTTATTAAATAAATCATTTATTTATTTAATTAAATAGTTATTTAATAAACTATTTAAATACATTATTTAATAAGCTATTTAGATAGATAATGTATTAAATAATTAAATAACTATTTAATATTTTCTTGATTTAATAGTTTAATAATTTAAACTATGTAAATAAATAGTTTAATTTATTTAAGCTATTTATATATAGTTTATTTATTTAAATAAATAATTCAATTTATAATAACATTTAAATGTATAGGTTAGATATTTAAATTAACATTTCAATATATAGGTTAGAAGAACGAATCATTTTGGTTTTAGAAGAATAAACGTACCGATTCTGAAGAGTGCGTGGTAGCACTGGTAGCCCTTTCTTTTAAACCCTACATTGACTCTGTTGCTAAATCCTGTCGCTTCTCCCTCCATAACGTTGCTAAGATTCGCCCTTTTCTCTCTGTCTCATCTGCCAAAACTCTTGTTCATGCTCTGGTCATCTCTCGCCTCGATTACTGTAACCTCCTTCTTTCTGGCCTTCCCCGGTCTCCCCTTTCTCCCCTCATCTCTGTCCAAAACTCTGCTGCCAGGGTCATCTACCTCGCCAGTCGCTTCGACCATGTGCAGCCCCTCCTCTCTTCGCTTCACTGGCTTCCCCTTCCTGAACGAATCCTGCACAAGCTCCTAGTCTTCACCTATAAAGCTCTTCACAACCTTGCTCCCCCCTACCTCTCTGCACTTATCACCCTCCATACTCCAGCCCGTGCACTTCGCTCCTCCTCTGTCCCTTCTCTCACCCTTCCACGCCTTCCCTGCTCCCCTAAGCGCCTTCGTCCCTTCTCACTTGCTGCCCCCCATGCCTGGAACTCCCTCCCTGTCCACATCCGCCTTGCCCCCTCCCTTCATACCTTCAAATCTCTCCTTAAAACTCACCTCTTTCGCTCCGCTCTGTCTGACTCTTTATCCTGCTGAGCCACTATTCCTATACCTACGATCTGTTTACCCTTATCCTTGCCACATGGACCTGCCTGCTGTCATTCTCATCGTAACCAAGCCAAGTACGTGAACTTGAGACCTCGCATCTTCATGAATGTTAGACCCCTTGTCTCTCCCTCTGTTCCCCTTCCTAAGTCTCTCCCCCAGCTCCTGTCTCTCAGATTGTAAGCCCTAGGGGCAGGGACCGTGTCTATTTTATTACTTTGTAAAGTGCCAGGTACACTGCTGGCGCTATATAAATGTTTGTTAATAATAAAAATAATAATAATAATAATAATAATAGCCCATCTCACGCCACACCTCACCACAGAAAACGTGATGGTTTACACCACCACGACACCGCCTCCGGTTAAGTTCTTCTGTCAGGGACAGGGTCAGCTGCTGTCAGTCACTGAGTCTCAGCACGCGGCGCGGTGATGGGTGTGTCCCCCCTCCCTTGGGCCTGGCCAGCGGCGCGCACCGCAGGGCAGCGCCGGCGGCATCGCTGCTCTCTTAACATCAGTAAAAACTTAAAGCGGCACATTTAAAAAAAAATTAAAATCATTGTAAATTAACATTTTGCCTACTTATAGTAACTTTAATTAAACTTTAAAAGTTAAATACAGTGTGGGAGAAAAAAAGACAGAAAAGATTTGAACCGTGGTCTCAGACCAAGACAGCATGTTCCCCACTACACCACAGTGGTGGCTAAGATAAAATGATGCGATTCCTCCGATACCACCGTCAGGGCCTGGGGCAGGTGCTTGAAGCCTTGAACTTCCCACAGTCCGGAGCGCTGGCCTGGGCTTTCCCATCTTCACACACAGTGGCTGTGCCTGCCGGCTAGCGTAGCCATAGCCCCGGCGGTGGGCGGCAGGCAGAGTCCGCACCACACACCACACACACACGCTGTCAGGACCGAGTCCGCTCCAAATCATAGCGCTAACCTGGGACTGGGAGGCTGGCCTGGGAGGGGAGGCGACACTATTCACTAACAGTAACTATTAAAGATGAAGGAACCGTGGCGCGCAACCACAAATCGATAGCCTTGTTGTACGTTTTATTTTCAGATGCTTCCACAGAGTGTTGGTGTCATGTGTTGACTTCACTGGAGATAATATAGCTGTAGCGGATAGGGAAGAGGGAAAAAAAAAAAAAAGGCAGAGAGGAGATTTGAACCCTGGTCTTTACAGACCAAGTGAGCTACAGCAGCCAGGAACGTTCCCCACTACACCACAGGGCCAGTTAAGAGAATGATGAGATTCCTCCCAGCATCCGAACCTGGGTCAGGTGCCGTGCTTGACTGAAGCTTTGACGCCTTGAACTCTAGTCCCCGACAGAGTAACTAGCAGCGGGCGGCAGCTGCAGACGGAGTCAGAGACAGAACACTCAGAGAGTCAGCAGCAGCAATGATCTCATCGGCTAGCCTAGCCACATTCCACCTATAGCCCCGCACCTGACGGCCCCCAGCGCGCGCAGGGGAAGATGGAGGCTGAAGCAGGTTAGTCAGACACCGCCCCCCTTTCTTCAATGTATTCATCAATGATTCATTCATCATTCATTCAGAGTCTGAGAATCTCACGGCTCGCCGCAGACTCGCACTCAAGGCGGAAGGCGGCATAAAACCACTTACTGTATGTGGCAACATTGTGTGGCTATTCCACTAATGTAGGGAACATCGAATAAATTTACAAACCACAGACATGCCGCATCTGCAGCAACTGGCAGCAGCAAATGCAGAATCGCAGAAATATCGAAGGAAAGTCAGTGGGAAGTCAGAGTACGTGCTGAGTTCTCGGAATGGAATGGCGGCGTGGTAACAGCTGCTGCCGCATCAGCCCTAAACTCCACTAATCACCAACCCCGTTCTCCAAGTGGATCCCTTCTTCCTCCTACGGCGTTTGCAGCCACCTTCTCTTCCCTCAATCAGCTGCAAGTCGCAAGTAAGACTGACAATCTGCAGTGAGGTTATGGACATAAACAGGGATTACACTACCACGAGGGACGTATTGTCATTCCCCCTAGATACCGACCTCAGGTCCTTTGGGCCCACCATGATTCCCCGTTAGTAGGCCAGCCCGGACAGCATCGGACCTTAGCTCTTCTATTATGCAAGTTCTGGTGGCCAGGAGTCGGTCAGGATGTCGAACGCTATGTCCGAAGTTGACCAACTTGGCCCATACAAAGACTCCCCGTCACTTACCTGTTGGTCTACTGCAAGTGATGGACAGTCGAAAGGGTCCCTGGCAGAAAGTAGCCATGGACTTAATTGTAACACTGCCTAAATCAAATGACTGTGATACCATCCTTGTAATAATAGATTACTTCACCAAGATGGGATATTTCATACCCTGTAAGGGACTACCGTTGGCAAAACAGACTGCAGAGCTAGTCCTATGGGAAATAGTAAGACCACATGGAGTGCCCAGTGAAATCGTATTGGATAGGGGTCCGCAATTTGTTTCCCGCTTCTGGAAGGCATTGATCCCCCTCCTAGGGGTCAAGCTATGACCCACCACAGCGTACCACCCACAGGCAAATGGCCAAGTTGAAAGGGTAAATCAGCATATTGAACAGTAGCTCCGGTGTTACTGCACTTATCTCCAGGACAATTGGGTAACACAACTTCCGCTAGCAGAATTCACCTACAATAATGGACTGAACGCCTCCCTAGGAAACTCACCCTTTTATGTTTCTTATGGGTATCATACCCCCCTCTACCTCCTGGAAATATCAACTTCAAACATTCCGGCTGCAGGGGCCTTGGTCACCCACATCAGGAACGCCCAACAACTAGCGTTCAGATGTCTAGTAAAGGTGCGCCAAAGATACAAGGACGTGGCAGACAAACGACGCCTCCCAGGCCCCCCTCTCCAAGTCGGCGACCTAGTTTGGGTTCGGCGGAAGAACTATCTGTCGGTGCGGCCCTCTGCCAAACTGAATGACACCTACATGGGACCTTTCCCAATAGCATGGAAGCTAAACACAGTCACGTAGACCGTAGCTCTGCCTGCTCACCTCCGTATCCATCCCTCTTTTCATGTATCCCTCCTGAAGCAAGTGTACCCGGCGCAGTGTGCCTTGCAGCGGACAGCCCCCCCCCCCCGCTCCGCTTCTGTTGCAGGGCCATCCGGAGTACGAGGTATGGGTTCAAAAATCATGGGCTCGCGCCTGTACTATCTGATTGACTGGAAGGACTGTGGGACCTGAGAGCACTCCTGGGAACCTGCCATGAATGTCCATGCCCCCAGCGATGCCTCGAATTCCACCAAGGAAGCCGGGGTTATGCTCGGTGGTGGTCTTGGATGGGGGGGGTTGCTGTCACACCGCCATGCGTTCCCCGCCTCCGGGGGCGCATGCAGCAGGGGACCAAGCAGCATCCTGGTCAGGATGAGGGTGGGTTTCCAGCGGGAGGCACAGCCGGCATGACTGGACTGGCCCTGCCCCCACCAGGAGGCCTTGCGAGCTCCCTGGACTTGGCCAGCCCTAATCAGGGGGAGGAGTGGCCGGCACGGGCTTCGGACCCGGCGCCACCGACAGATGGATTATGGACTTTGGCCCTGCCCTGCCGCAGCGTGCGGCTAGCAGAGTGTCAGGTGACAGCGCGGGGTGGAGCCAGGATTCCGGGCGGGGCGGCCACACTTCCTCCACCATAAGAAGGCCGGCGGGGCACCAGAGCCTTGCCGGTAATCATTTGAGAGACTGGCCCCTTCCTGGACTGTTGGTAGCTTTCTGGAATCTCCAAGTCTTGCTCTTGCTAACTTCCCTTTCCTTGTTCCCCTTCCTGCGTGAACGTTGCTGGTGTAACTGTGAGTACTTGTACTGACTCTCCTTCCTGCTCCCCCCCCTTGTGTTTCCGTTCACCCCGTTGGCTCATTCTCATCTCCCTCCTCCCGGAGCAACAGCCCTGTCTCCCCCCTTCCCTCCGTTCCCTCCATGCCTTGACCCCCTGGAGTTCCCGTTCCTGCACCCACCAGCTCACCAGGCCCTGGACCCCGCACAATTGTGAGAGTGTGTTAGAGGTGTTGACGTGGTCCTATCTGTTCCTGGGGCATACTCCACCTCTCCTTCCCTGTGATCATCCAGTGTGCTCCAATAAACAGGGAGAAAGCCCACCTGTGATTCTGAGGGAATTACCCTACGCATTGGATTACCCTAGAGAGGAGTTATTGCCCAGGCCTCACCCCTTCCTCCTTGTCCTTAACTCCCCCCTTACCACTCCCTACCTAATACCGGCTGCCTGCAAAGCATCGCCGATGACTTGTGATAATTAATTATGCACCTTGAGAGGGCCCCAAACTGGTCTATAAGTTGTATTAGCTTAGGTACCGAGCTTTTGGGGTTTGACAAAAAGAGATGCATGTCATCTGCATATAATGCAATCTTATGCTCCACATTACTTATTGGAATACCAGAGATCTCTGGGCTTTGGCGGATGGCTAATGCCGGTCGTTCCAAGGCAATATCTAAGAAGATAGGAGACAGGGGACATCCCTGTTGCGTGCCCCTTTTCAGATCAAAGGATGGTGATAACGTGCCATTAATAATCAGTTGCAATCTTGGTCCTTTGTATATTGCTGTGACCTATTGTAGGAAGTTTCCAGAAAAACCCATTCTCTGCATAGTCTTAAAAAGAAACAAACCCTCAATATGGTCAAAAACCTTCTCGGCATCCATTGAGATAATCATGGCATCCATTTTTTATACACTGATTTGGTGGATTACATTTTCGCCTTTCTAACACTGTCCGCCTCCAAACGAAGAGGGATAAACCCAACTTGATCAGCATAAATTATGGAGCCAGTACAAACATTTAGCCTAATTGCCAGTGTCTTGGAAGATATCTTGAAGTCTGTATTGAGTAAGGAGATGGGCCTGTAGCCGACACTTCCCTCCACCGGTTTGCCGCCCTTAAGACAAAGGGCCACATTTGCATAAGAAAAAGATTCAGGCATCACCTCCAATCTGAGAACATCATTCTAAATCCTAGTAAGGATAGGAGCCACCAGATCTATAAAGGCTTGGCAGAACTCCGTAGGGAAGCCATCTGGTCCAGCCATTTTTATTTCAGGGAGCTGTTTAATAGTGATTTTAACCTCATCTTCTGTTATGGCCTCATTTAGCATCTTACTTTGGAACTCATCTAGTTTAGGAAGTCTAAGGGCCTGTAAAAGAGACTTAATCCTATTTTTGTCTGGGGAAGACAATTTGTATGGATTTTTATAGACGTTAGTTACGGTATCTGAGATTTCCTCTGATTGCGTGGTCAGTGAATCAGCCTCTTTTTTAAGCTGGATAATCATAACTTTATTTCTTTTGGTTTTTTTACCAAACAGGCTAATAAACAGTCCCCCTTGTTACTTTTCTCATAATAAATACTTTTGATCCGTCTTAGTTGCTGTGCTGTTTTATCTGCCTCGATTATATCTATTTCCCCTCTGAGTTTCATAATACCCCTCTGGTGCTTTTTACTGGGGTTAGGTCTATTTGCTAATAAACATTTATTCAATTGTACATATAGTTCTTTTAGTTCAGCCACCCTCTCCTTTTGGTGGGAGGCGACAAATGTGTTAACCTCTTAACACCGCCTTAGCAGTGTCCCAGAGTGTACGAGATGTCATGGGTGTGCGTGCGTGTTTAATTCTGAAACACTGCCACTATCCTGTCCCGACATACTTGATTCTACAAGAGGTTGACCAACAGATCTTCGGTTTGGACAGAGAAGCATATGGCTAGGTGGTCAGTAAACACCGCAGGTACACAGTAGAGAAATCATGGCAGCTATCAACTCCCTCCAGAGAAACTAATACATGGTAAGTTTTTGTATATGACCCATGATGGGCAGAGAAAAAAGAATACTCTCCGTGATAGGGGTCTAACAATCGACTGACCTCTTTTAAGCTGTCCTCCAAACAGCTCAGCTACCCTGTTCAGACACCTCTCCAAGGGCATTTGTGACAGGGACCCACTTCTGTGGGTGAGTGTTTACAGGATCTGCACCCAAGAAGGTTGTCGCTCAGGGGTCAAGTTCAATAACAGTTTATTTATAGTACAGTCCATAGGCCAGGCACCAAACCTCTGGCCACAGTCCAACCAATAGAGCTTAGCCACAGTCACAACCACAATCCCAGGCTAGCTCTTTGCCAACTCCCACAGATAGATTCTCTTCAGGCCCTCAGGTCCAAACCTTCTCCCTTCCAGGCATTCAGGTCAGGAACCTTGTCTAGCAGCCTCTCCAGGAGATGCGTTTTCCTCAGTAGTCCAGAGCAGACTGACCTCTTATTCCTGTGTGGCTTTCCTTTATACTGCAAACCACGCACATCTACTTCTGCTTCCTAGCGGTGGCCATCTTAGGTTGCTCGTATGGCAGGCGCCATCTTGTGGCCTAGCCCTGCCACACACCTTCCCCCCCAAGATGGGATTACCGAAGGGGAGTCCGTATGACACTTTCATATCACACGGTTTCCATAACATAGAGCTTTCCTTCAAGCTAATACACCGTATAATTAAACATTCAACAATCACATTTGGTTCTGGAGTCTACCACCCCAAACTAGGGCTTTACCGCCCTCCCAGTCTCCATATCTCCCCTTATAACTGGGCTCGTTCTGCGGGGTATCTATATTATTTACATAGAGTTACCTACAACTCACATTGTCTTATACTCGTTTCCTGCAGGGGAGGACAACCCTCCACCCTGCTTACAGGCTAAGTAAGGCTTCCTGCAGCCACATTTGTTCAGTTACCCCTCATGGGGTTGGGAGCCCGACCCACCCAACCATTCCGGACACTCACCCCCACCCCCCCGGGACCCTCCAGACCTTGTCAGGTCTAAGCAATAACCATACACATCAACATCCTCTTCCCAGGGGTTACATCTGACATGTTTATCCCCAATGCATTATTGAGGGCTTCCTTCAGCCACTGTACAATTATCTTTGTTAGAGGAATCTGGTGGTGGGAGTTTCCACACATCCAGGACTTTCTTAGATATATATTTTATTTTATTCAATATTTTTACCCCACCTGTCCAACATCCAGTAGCTTGAGGTGGCTTACATGTATTTATTTTTTAAAATCATACAACCTCCCCCTATAAAATAGATTTTAAAAATACCAAATGGGGGTGCCACAAAAAACGACACCCCCCCACCCTGCCCATCACCCTCGCCGAAGGCCTGGCAAAACAGCCAGGACTTACAATAACAATGAAAGGAGGCGCGGTCCGGGGCCACCTGGGCCTCTGCCGGAAGGGACTTCCACAGCCTAGGTGCAGCCACAGAGAATGCCCTTTCCATCGTCGCCCCCTGAGCAACCCAGAGGACATCAAGAAAGGTGCTCCCAGCGGACCTCCTTGCCATACCACTTTCTTTCTTGCCAGAGCGGTTTTCCTCACCTGGCGCACAATATTTGAATAGGCTTCCTTCAGCCATTACAGATAATAGAGCATCCTTCAGCTCCGTTACCGTTATCCCCTTTCTGGGGTGGCAGGCAAGCCCACCCATTCCTTCCTAACCTCCCAGCTCTGGGACCCTTACAACAGGACTACCCTGTATTACAATCCCAGAACTTAACATTTTCCCAGGGCTGTCATTTGCACTCGGTTTTTAGGCTTTTCAGAGCCTTTTAACATCACCGTGCCGGCCTTGGCCGTGGCTCCCCTCCTCCTTCAGAAGAAGTCATTCTTGCAAAGCCCCTCTTGCTTGTCTCCTTTGGCAACAGACTTGCTTCAACCTGATCTCAATTACTACTCTGCCAGCAGAGTCACCTGCAGCTCCTATGAATTAGCCTTGTTAGCTTACTCAAGCTTCATGCAGCTTAGAGTGGGCCCTCCCTTGCCTTTCCCAACACCCCACCCTGGAACCCTTTAGACCTTTGCAGGCCTTGTAAGCCAGCCTTCATCATCTTGCTTTCTCACAGGGTCTTTTCTGCCTCTCCTTTGGGATTTAGACCCCTACTCCTGGGCTTTTCGCTTCATTTGTTCAAAGACCTCTGGGTTTGTACCACATACAGTTCATGTCATGGGCATCCTCACACTGCAGACAGCCAAATCCTTCTACCTTAAAGTCTTGCCTCTGGGACAAACCCCCAGTTCTTACAGCTCTTGCTTCTACCTCCACCCTTATTTATTGTATTCATTATTTTTATGTTTCCCTAGTTGTGTTTTAATTGTTGTAATTTTATGAGTGTTTTAAAATGTTTTATAATTGTATTTTTATTTAAGACTGTTAGCCGCCCCGAACTGTTTCAGGAGGGGCAGGGTATAAATGTGATTAAATAAATAAAAATAAAAATTATGTCTTTGTACACAGACCCTGGGCTCAAGGATTCAGCCTCCTGCAGCTTCTCTTGCTGTTCTCGGGCTTTATCTATTACTTCTTCTTTTCCCTTTAGTTCAAGCTCTGCTACTGCCACATTACTTAGAAATTACTGGCAACTTAGAGGCCTCACATTCTTTTAAGAGTCCCATAAGCCTGTTTACCTCGGTCCTTAACTCCTGAATCTCTAGTTTCAGACCCTTATTTTCCTGCACTATTTCTCCCATCCCCTGAGTCATTACTTCCCCTCCAGGTGCTCCCTAGTCAGCTCATTCTGGATACACTGGTCCAGGTTTGAATTAACTTCTCCCCTCCTGTCTCTGTGGGACTCCTCCTTATTTCTAGGGGCTTTTCTCTTATTGGGGGCAGTCTTTTAGATGACCCTCTTTTTCCCAACTTGTTTCTAAACAGCTGGCACCTGTATAGTCTTGTACCCTTCTTACATTTTTATCCTCCTGAAACCCATTTTCAGTCTTTTGGACCTTTCCTTCAAGACAGTCTCTTTTACATGTCCTGGGCTACCACAAACCCAACAAAGCCTTTTATCGTTCCAAGAGGGGCAATACCTCCTTACATGTCCCTCTTGCCCACATATATTTATTTTTTATTTTTATTTTATACATTTTTACCCCGCCCCTCCTGCCATGCAGCTCGGGGCGGCTTCCAAGCATTTTAAAATACAGTAAAATCAGTTAAAAACAATCATAAATATTATAAAAATATTAGACAGGGCTAAAATACAATCTGAAACCAAAAATAGGTGGGGGAACTAAAACCCCACCCTACTCACCCTCCCTCCCAAAGGCCTGGGCGAACAGCCAGGTCTTACANAACGACGCCTCCCAGGCCCCCCTCTCCAAGTCGGCGACCTAGTTTGGGTTCGGCGGAAGAACTATCTGTCGGTGCGGCCCTCTGCCAAACTGAATGACACCTACATGGGACCTTTCCCAATAGCATGGAAGCTAAACACAGTCACGTAGACCGTAGCTCTGCCTGCTCACCTCCGTATCCATCCCTCTTTTCATGTATCCCTCCTGAAGCAAGTGTACCCGGCGCAGTGTGCCTTGCAGCGGACAGCCCCCCCCCCCGCTCCGCTTCTGTTGCAGGGCCATCCGGAGTACGAGGTATGGGTTCAAAAATCATGGGCTCGCGCCTGTACTATCTGATTGACTGGAAGGACTGTGGGACCTGAGAGCACTCCTGGGAACCTGCCATGAATGTCCATGCCCCCAGCGATGCCTCGAATTCCACCAAGGAAGCCGGGGTTATGCTCGGTGGTGGTCTTGGATGGGGGGGGTTGCTGTCACACCGCCATGCGTTCCCCGCCTCCGGGGGCGCATGCAGCAGGGGACCAAGCAGCATCCTGGTCAGGATGAGGGTGGGTTTCCAGCGGGAGGCACAGCCGGCATGACTGGACTGGCCCTGCCCCCACCAGGAGGCCTTGCGAGCTCCCTGGACTTGGCCAGCCCTAATCAGGGGGAGGAGTGGCCGGCACGGGCTTCGGACCCGGCGCCACCGACAGATGGATTATGGACTTTGGCCCTGCCCTGCCGCAGCGTGCGGCTAGCAGAGTGTCAGGTGACAGCGCGGGGTGGAGCCAGGATTCCGGGCGGGGCAGCCACACTTCCTCCACCATAAGAAGGCCGGCGGGGCACCAGAGCCTTGCCGGTAATCATTTGAGAGACTGGCCCCTTCCTGGACTGTTGGTAGCTTTCTGGAATCTCCAAGTCTTGCTCTTGCTAACTTCCCTTTCCTTGTTCCCCTTCCTGCGTGAACGTTGCTGGTGTAACTGTGAGTACTTGTACTGACTCTCCTTCCTGCTCCCCCCCCTTGTGTTTCCGTTCACCCCGTTGGCTCATTCTCATCTCCCTCCTCCCGGAGCAACAGCCCTGTCTCCCCCCTTCCCTCCGTTCCCTCCATGCCTTGACCCCCTGGAGTTCCCGTTCCTGCACCCACCAGCTCACCAGGCCCTGGACCCCGCACAATTGTGAGAGTGTGTTAGAGGTGTTGACGTGGTCCTATCTGTTCCTGGGGCATACTCCACCTCTCCTTCCCTGTGATCATCCAGTGTGCTCCAATAAACAGGGAGAAAGCCCACCTGTGATTCTGAGGGAATTACCCTACGCATTGGATTACCCTAGAGAGGAGTTATTGCCCAGGCCTCACCCCTTCCTCCTTGTCCTTAACTCCCCCCTTACCACTCCCTACCTAATACCGGCTGCCTGCAAAGCATCGCCGATGACTTGTGATAATTAATTATGCACCTTGAGAGGGCCCCAAACTGGTCTATAAGTTGTATTAGCTTAGGTACCGAGCTTTTGGGGTTTGACAAAAAGAGATGCATGTCATCTGCATATAATGCAATCTTATGCTCCACATTACTTATTGGAATACCAGAGATCTCTGGGCTTTGGCGGATGGCTAATGCCGGTCGTTCCAAGGCAATATCTAAGAAGATAGGAGACAGGGGACATCCCTGTTGCGTGCCCCTTTTCAGATCAAAGGATGGTGATAACGTGCCATTAATAATCAGTTGCAATCTTGGTCCTTTGTATATTGCTGTGACCTATTGTAGGAAGTTTCCAGAAAAACCCATTCTCTGCATAGTCTTAAAAAGAAACAAACCCTCAATATGGTCAAAAACCTTCTCGGCATCCATTGAGATAATCATGGCATCCATTTTTTATACACTGATTTGGTGGATTACATTTTCGCCTTTCTAACACTGTCCGCCTCCAAACGAAGAGGGATAAACCCAACTTGATCAGCATAAATTATGGAGCCAGTACAAACATTTAGCCTAATTGCCAGTGTCTTGGAAGATATCTTGAAGTCTGTATTGAGTAAGGAGATGGGCCTGTAGCCGACACTTCCCTCCACCGGTTTGCCGCCCTTAAGACAAAGGGCCACATTTGCATAAGAAAAAGATTCAGGCATCACCTCCAATCTGAGAACATCATTCTAAATCCTAGTAAGGATAGGAGCCACCAGATCTATAAAGGCTTGGCAGAACTCCGTAGGGAAGCCATCTGGTCCAGCCATTTTTATTTCAGGGAGCTGTTTAATAGTGATTTTAACCTCATCTTCTGTTATGGCCTCATTTAGCATCTTACTTTGGAACTCATCTAGTTTAGGAAGTCTAAGGGCCTGTAAAAGAGACTTAATCCTATTTTTGTCTGGGGAAGACAATTTGTATGGATTTTTATAGACGTTAGTTACGGTATCTGAGATTTCCTCTGATTGCGTGGTCAGTGAATCAGCCTCTTTTTTAAGCTGGATAATCATAACTTTATTTCTTTTGGTTTTTTTACCAAACAGGCTAATAAACAGTCCCCCTTGTTACTTTTCTCATAATAAATACTTTTGATCCGTCTTAGTTGCTGTGCTGTTTTATCTGCCTCGATTATATCTATTTCCCCTCTGAGTTTCATAATACCCCTCTGGTGCTTTTTACTGGGGTTAGGTCTATTTGCTAATAAACATTTATTCAATTGTACATATAGTTCTTTTAGTTCAGCCACCCTCTCCTTTTGGTGGGAGGCGACAAATGTGTTAACCTCTTAACACCGCCTTAGCAGTGTCCCAGAGTGTACGAGATGTCATGGGTGTGCGTGCGTGTTTAATTCTGAAACACTGCCACTATCCTGTCCCGACATACTTGATTCTACAAGAGGTTGACCAACAGATCTTCGGTTTGGACAGAGAAGCATATGGCTAGGTGGTCAGTAAACACCGCAGGTACACAGTAGAGAAATCATGGCAGCTATCAACTCCCTCCAGAGAAACTAATACATGGTAAGTTTTTGTATATGACCCATGATGGGCAGAGAAAAAAGAATACTCTCCGTGATAGGGGTCTAACAATCGACTGACCTCTTTTAAGCTGTCCTCCAAACAGCTCAGCTACCCTGTTCAGACACCTCTCCAAGGGCATTTGTGACAGGGACCCACTTCTGTGGGTGAGTGTTTACAGGATCTGCACCCAAGAAGGTTGTCGCTCAGGGGTCAAGTTCAATAACAGTTTATTTATAGTACAGTCCATAGGCCAGGCACCAAACCTCTGGCCACAGTCCAACCAATAGAGCTTAGCCACAGTCACAACCACAATCCCAGGCTAGCTCTTTGCCAACTCACACAGATAGATACTCTTCAGGCCCTCAGGTCCAGACCTTCTCCCTTCCAGGCATCCAGGTCAAGAACCTTCTCTAGCAGCCTCTCCAGAAGATGCTTTTTCCTCAGTAGTGCAGAGCAGACTGCCCTCTTATTCCTGTGTGGCTTTCCTTTATACTGCAAACCACGCACATCTACTTCTGCTTCCTGGTGGTGGCCATCTTAGGTTGCTCGCATGGCAGGTGCCATCTTGTGGCCTAGCCCTGCCACAGCATATTAATGGACCTATTAAGGGGAGAGAGGGGGCAATTGAAATCACCCATTACTATAATAGTTCCTTGAGCTGCCTCCTGAATTTTAGCAATAAAATCCTGAAAGAAAGCAACCAAGTTTAAATCAATAAATCAATCAAATTTTAATTTATACCCTGCATCCTTTTGCCAAAGGCGACTCGAGTTGGCTTACAACATAATACATAATTCATAATAATACACAAAAAATGGTGCACCAATGCACCAAAACAATTAAAAACTCCACTAACAACTAATGTACTTCCCTTTCCCTGTTGTTCGGGCACTGCCTCCCATCTCAGCAGGAGGCAACTCCCCCCACCCCCTCTCCCCGGGGGCTCCCTCTCTCGCAGAGAGTCCCCATTCCCTATTAGTCAGGCACTACCCCCCTCTCACGAGGAGGATTCGCCCCCCCTCCCCACAGGTCACCCCCCCATACTCTCATCAGGAGGGTTAACCCTTACTTCCCTAACCCAATCCCCTTGCCCTCCATCCTCATACAACATACGTCTAACCCAACCCCTTAAAAACACAAAGTTCAAAACCAAAAAATGAAAACCTCCCACCCCTGGTGCAGCTGGTCTTGGCCTATCTGAGATCTATCCAACATCCTGGCCACCACAGCTCCCACAAACAGCCCAACCAGCGGCCAACACCCTTTGGGTGGCACCCAAGGGCTGGCGCCCCCAGGGCCCAGCCCTTGCAGATATGCCTGTAGGAGGGAGAGGAGAGGAAGGGAGTCAGGTGGCAATCCTCCCTCCCTCTGCTGCCAAATGAGCAGCCCAGCCCAGCAGCAGAGTTCCCACCCCCAGGGCCCAGCCCTTGCAGATATACCTGTAGGGGGGAGAGGAAGGGAGTCAGGAAGACTCAGCCCTCAGGACAACCCGCTGGCTTCTCCCCGAGAGGAATGATCGGAACTATCCGAGGACAGTCCCGTCCAGACCTTCCAGGGCTCGCAATCGTCTCAACAGAAGCCCATGGTCCACTGTGTCAAAAGCGGCTGAGAGATCTATCTGGATCAGAAGTGTTGAACGTCCTGCGTCCATCTCCCAGCGGAGATTGTCTACCAAGACCACCAACGCCGTCTCTGTACCATAGCCGGGGCGGAACCCAGATTGAAACGGGTCAAGGAAACCAATGCTATCAAGATGAGCCTGTAGTTGCAGTGCCACTGCCCGTTCAATAACCTTCCCTAAAAAGGGAAGGTTAGAGACAGGTTGGTAGCTGGCGAGTGCGTCCACAGCAAAGAATTCTTTCTTTGCCATCCTCACAGACTCAACGTAGGACCNTTTCTTCAGCAGGGGCGCACCACGACCTCCTTGAGACCGGGGGGCAATCTCCCCTGCTGAAGGGACACATTGATTACCCCCGCCAGCACCGTCCCCAATGTCTCTCTGGAGGCTTTCACCAACCAGGACGAGCAAGGATCTAATTCACAACTGGTGGCTCTAACAGACCCCAGGACAGCCACAGCATCGACTGGCATCACTTCCTGAAACTCAGCCCAGAAAGATGGTCTAGACGGGGCCTCCATCACCTCACGCTCTATCTTCACTGTTTCTAATCCAGCGTCAAAGTTGCTCTGGATCCAAGCGATCTTGTCTGCAGAGTAGATAGCAAACTCCTCACAGCGGGCCTGGGACAAGTCCTCATCCAGGCGGAGGAAGGCCGGGCTGACCAGCCCCTGCACCACCCGGAACAGCTCCGCTGGACGCGACTTTGCAAACACTATGAGGGCAGCAAAGAATTCTTTCTTTGCCATCCTCACAGACTCAACATAGGACCGCAAGTGGGTCCTATGGAGAAGTCAGTCGGATTCAGCGCGAGTCCAACACCAGCATCACTCTAGTCATCTACCTACCTGCTTCATACACTGCAGCCCCTCGGTAAACCAGAGCGGTCTGCGGTGACGAGACAGGGACAGGAGATGTCTCGGAGCCACCTTGTCAATGGCCTCCCTAAGCAAGATATTCCACACCCGGACGAGTTCATCAACAGAGCAGCCGTCAGGATCTAAGGTTAAATTCCCCCAGGGCCTCTTGGAACTGATGAGGTTCCAACAGCCTCCGGGGCAGACCAACCTAACTGGTCCATTCCCCTTCTGGAGGTGGTGCACTAAGAGACTGGCCTGTAGGAGGTAATGATCCGTCCATGACAAGGGCATAGCCCTGAGATCCCCCACTACCGAATCACCCGCCTCAAGGCCAGAACAGAACACCAGGTCGAGGGTGTGTTCCCCCACATGGGTCGGGCAGTTCACAACTTGGGACAAGTCCATGATTGCCATGGCGACCATGAACTCTCACTCCGCTCCCACAAGGCCGGCATTGGCATTGGCATTGAAGTCCCCCAGGACCAAAGCCCTGGAGGAGTTCAACACCACCACCGAGACCAGCTCTGCTAGAGCGGCAAGGGATGCCGCTGGGCAGGAAGGGGCCTGGTACACCAGCAGCACCCCAAGATTGCCCCCAGCCAAATTAAACACCACACGGAGGGCCTCAGTCCCTGGAATCTCTGGAACTGGATACCTCCTAACAGGCCATGTCTCTTTAAAAATCATAGCTATACCACCTCCCCGGTTCCCAGTGAGGGTCTGGTGCTGCACGGCATGCCCAGCCGGAATGAGATCGGCCAAAATTGGCCCCACCTCCTCGTCCAGCCAGGTTTCCGTAATACATGCAAGGCCCGCAGCCCCGTCCAAGACCATGTCCCGGATTACCGGGGCCTTATTTGCCACCGACCTTGCATTGGGATTTCAGAAACAAATGGCTTAGAGACATGTCATTGTAGAACAGGGATAAAGAGTCCATCCTGAGCTGCCTGAATCAGTGAGTAGTATGCAAAACAATATAACCATATCATTTCCCCCCAGTTACACCCTGTGGGCCTTTGTTTTCCCGTTCCCTATGTTATTTTCAATCTTTTATCCCTAGAAGATATTTCTTATCCAAAACCACTTGCATCTACTGTCACGGGTTGGAGGGTCCGCACCCGCACTTTACCCGCACGTTTGAGTGACTCAGTTTCCCTCGCGTACAGCCCACTTGAATCAGTTTTCTCTCTCTGGCTGATTGAACCTGAAGCAGGGACAACCCCTTTGTCACCCAAGGGCCCGATCCTTCCCGTTTACAGACTCTTTATTCTCTGGGTTTGCGAGAGTTTGAAAACTCAAGTTGCTCAGTTCGTGTTCCCAATATTAGACACCGACACTTCTTCATAAAGATAAGAAGTCAGTTTATTGATTACATAAGCAAGATAGTTGATACAGAGTGGTAACTAGAAATCAAAGGTAAATATAACGCATTCCTAAGCTATACTGGTTGAGTTCCTAGATCAGAATGTTACCCTACAGAGGTCCATAAGTTCTGGTCCATTCTCAGTCAGAGATGTAGGTGACTGGGTCTTCAGTCTTAGAGTTGCTAGAAAGCAAAGTCTTTCCCCTCAGTTCATATTTCCAGCAGTCTCCTTGCTGGCAGGCAAGATGGAGATGAGATCTCCACAGTCACTCCCCAAGAGGTAGCGAAGATGGCTTAATGGCCCTGGCTTAAATAGCAATTCCGAGTCCTTTGTTTCTCTTTCCCGCCTTGGAGCCTGCATGGTTCGAAGCACGTAGGCAAAAGGCAACCAGGAAGGTCCATTTGCATCTCCACAGGTGTCTGTCTGGCTGTGGGGTGAATCCACACTCTTTATCTCTTTCCATTTCCTGAAGTTTCGTCAGTGTTACAGTGCGTGACTTGAGTTTTACAGGTCTCAATTGTAACGTTACATACATGTTGAACCTTTTGCTTTACATATTTCCTAGGCTTGTAGCCTCCGTGTAGGCCAGTATCACACGTGTGTGGCCCTATGTTCCTTCGTGACATCTACTCCAAACTCTTTATGTAAAGTCAAGAATGTTAACAGAAGTTAATTCTCACTGTGCATCTCTACCCGTCATTACTTTGGGGTGCTCTGTTTTAGCAGGTTTTGTGTCACCATAGTAGATATGTGCAAGACCGATGTTAATGCTTTTTAGGCTCTTACGTCAGCCTGATGCCAACAACTGCCAAAACCACATCCTTTCTATATGAACCTTGTGACTACAACTAAACAATAGCTGAATATCTCTTCTCCCAAACTCTTAAATACCTTCAAGTCACAGTACGTAAAACATTGGTTTGCAACACACTGAGATTAGCTCACCCATTGTTTGTGTCCAGTGAAAATGGCTCATCTCTCCTCTTATTTTGAAAGGCTCTTAATTTAGCTCAAGGCTCTTTGCTTTTCTCTACCAATGGACTTGTAGTATTTTATTTATTTATTTAATTAATTTATTTACATTTTTTTGTTGCTCCCTCATGCCATGGCATCTCGGAACGACTTACAAAGGCAAAGTATCAACAATAAAAATGTTAAAATAGAAACAATATCATTTAAAAATTCTATAAAACACATTCGTCCCCCCACCCCCACTACCCTATCCTCCCATCATCCCCTCCAAAGGCCTGGGCGAACAACCAGGTCTTACAGACTCGGCGAAAAGCCAACAGACCTGGGGCCAGGTGGGCTTCCTCCGGGAGGGAGTTCCAAAGCCGCGGCCCGGCCACCAAGAACGTCCTCTCCATTGTGGCCCCCTGTTTTACACAGGGGACCTCCAGGAAGGTGCCCCAGGCAGACCGAAGGGGTCGTCCTGGGGTGCGGAGGGCGAGGCGATCCCTAAGATATGAGGGGCCCAGACCGTGTAGGGCTTTATACGCCAACACCAACACCTTGAGTCTGGCTCGGTACGCTATAGGCAGCCAGTGCAGAACACGGAGCATGGGCATAATGTGCTCCCGTTGACCCGTGCCCGTGGGGAGACGACCTGCCGCATTCTGCACTAGCTGCAGCCCCTGAATCAGCATCAAGGGCAGCCCCACGTAGAGCGCGTTGCAGTAGTCGAGCCTCGAGGTGACGAAGGCATGGATGAGTGGCCAGGTCGGGCCGGAGATGTACGGATGCAGCCTCCGCACTAGATACAACTGGCGGAAGGCGGCTTTAGCCACCGCCTCCACCTGCCGCTCCAGGTGAAGGTCTGAGTCCAATAACACTCTCAGACTCCGAACCTGCTGGGCTACAGGAGGGCGGACCCCTCCCCCCATGAGGGGGGCCAACATCTCCCTTGCCCTCCCCACCACCATTATCTCCGTCTTGTTGGGATTGAGCCTCAGTCTGCTCTGCCGCATCCACTCCGCCATGGCCACCAAACACTGGGAAAGTAACAAGACAGCAGGACCTGGGTCAGTTGAAAAGGAAAGGTAAAGCTGAGTATCATCAGCGTATTGGTGACATCGTACCCCGAACCCTCTCACGACCTCCCCCATGAGCCTGTCTCTTATACACATCTAGATGTGTATAAGAGACAGGGTTAAACAGTAGTGGAGACAGAATGGAACCCTGCGGAACGCCACAGGACAAGGCCCGGGGGTTTGATGTTTCAGCCCCCAGCACCACCCGCTGGCTTCTCTCCGAGAGGAATGAACGGAACCACCCAAGGACAGTCCCGTCCAGACCCCCTAGGTCACGCAGCCGCCTCAACAGCAGCCCATGGTCCACGGTGTCAAAAGCGGCCGAGAGATCTAGCAGGATGAGAAATGTTGAACATCTTGCGTCCATCTCCTGGCGGAGATCATCCACCAAGGCCACCAACGCTGTCTCTGTACCATAGCCAGGACGGAACCCAGACTGAGAAGGGTCGAGGAGCCCGATGCTGTCCAGATGACCCTGGAGCTGTATCGCCTCCGCCCGCTCAATAACCTTCCCTAAAAAGGGAAGATTAGAGACAGGTCGGTAGCTGGTGAGTGCGTCCACGTCCAAAGATGGTTTCTTCAGCAGGGGGCGCACCACAGCCTCCTTGAGACTGGGTGACAACCTCCCCTGCTGCAAGGACGCGTTCACAACCCTCGCCAGCACCGTCCCCAACGTCTCCCTGGAGACTTTCACCAGCCCGGACGGGCACGGATCTAATTTGCAACTGGTGGCCCTGACCGACCCCAGGACATCCACTGCATCGGCCGGCGTCACTTCCTGAAACTCATCCCAAGAAGATGGACCAGACGGGGGCCTCCATAGCCTCGCACTCTTCTCCCACTCTTCCCAATCCGGTGTCAAATTCACTCTGGATCTGAGCGATCTTGTCTGCAAAGTAGGTGGCAAATTCCTCACGGCGGGCCTGGGCCAAGTCCCTGTCCAGGCGGAGGGAGGCCAGACTGACCTCCTTTGAAAACAAACATTTTGGCTCATGAGTTCATTTACAAACATTCTCCTGGAGGTTTCAAAATCCCCAAAGACCCTGTGGCTTCAGAATCATGGCGTGGGCTCTATTCCTCTTTTTTTAACTTTAATAATAATAATTGATAATCTTTATTTTTATATAGCGCCCCCTCCCACGGCACTCGGAGCGCTTTACCTATAACTAATAAACTCCTCTTTGAATCCTCACAACTACCCTGTGAGGTAGGTTAGGCGGAGAGAATATTGTGACTGGTGCCCCAGTGAGTTTCTGGCTAAGGCGAGACTTGAACCAGGGTCCCCCTCTACCTCCTGGTTCAAGTACTTTTTCCCTCCTTGGAAGAACTAGTTGCCACCTGTGCCCATTGTCTGTACAACGATTCATCGTTCAGCTCCAGGCTCTCACACTGAGGCCAGTGACACTGAGGGGCCCGCTGCTTTGATCATGTCCAGCCCCTCCTCCCTCCGCAGGCTCCTTCTCCCCTTTGCATCCACCTAGGGCAGGAATTTCAAAGGGGCAGCTGGCTCTCTCAGCACCGCCCCCCCCCCGATCCAGCTGCAAAGCTTGGCAGCCATGAAGGCCCGGAGAGTGAGAACGAGCACCATGAACTACTTGGCATCCGCGACCGTGCACCAAACATTTAAAGAAGTGTAAAGAGCTTGGCGGCTGCCTGGCTAGGACTGGCGGCCTGATTGCTTCTGGTTTCAATACGTACTTTTGCTTTCAATTTCCCAGCCATCAAGTGTTGGCCGGTATAAACTCAGGGGGGAGGCTCCGGGTGGGCAGCGGAGACAGCAGGCGCTGGGTCGCCTCTCGGAGTCACCGCCCCGAAGGAAGAAACAGCTGGGATGGCTTCGTCGTCACATAGTTCACTGTGGCTGGGGGCGGGATACTGAGAAGGGGGGTTGGTGGGTGGAGCACGGCAGGGAAGAATTTCTTTCTTTCTTTCAAGCTTTCTCTACCCCCTCACCGGAAAGCCCAGCTGTTCCATTGTTTTGGAAACATGGGGCGGTCCCAGGAGAGTCGAATCTCTGCCGGGAGGGAGTTCCCGAGTCGTCGTGCAGCCACCGAGAACACCCTTTCAAATGTGGCCCCCCCGGGAAGCCCAGGGGACGTCCAACAGGGCCCCCCCAGAAGACCACGGGGCCGATCGAGAACACGGGGGATAGACAGGGCTTTAAAGGTTAAAACCAACCCCCTGAATTGGGTCCAGAAGACTCTAGGCAGCCAAGGCAGAGAAGGCAGCCCCGGTGTAACATGCTCCTGTCCCGGCGGCCCGTTCCCGACAGGAGGTGGGCGGCTGCCGGCTCCGGCTGGTTAGCGGGGGTAGCCCCGCGTAGAGCGCGTTGCAGTGCTCAAGCCGTGAGGTGATAAATGCACGGATGATGGTGGCGAGATCGGGCCCTGGGAGATACGGTTGAAGACGACGGACCAGGTGTAACTTAGTAAAGGGCCCCCTCGCTACAGCCAGCACCTGGGCATCCAGGCGGAGCTGCGAGTCGAGGGGAACCCCCAGACTCCGAACTTGAGGGACCAGAGTTGGATGCACGGGGCCTCCACACATGCATCCTTACCCACCAGCATCACCTCCGTCTTGTCAGGATTCAGCTTGAGGCAACTCGTCCTTGTCCAATCGCCCACCGCAGCCAGGCACCGAGTAAACCCCAAGACTGCAGGGTCTGGGGCAGATGAAAGCGAGAGGGAGAGCTGGGTGTTGTGCGCGTATCGATGATGCCCCACTCCAGATCCTCTCACGATTTCACCCAGCGGCTGCATCTACGTCCAACAGGAACGGGGAGAGCATAGAACCCGGCCTGTCGGGGGAGCAGGCTCATCCCCCGAGTCCCGGATCGGCCCCTGCGGTTGGCTGGGAGTGCCCCGAGGAGGCCGCACCGAGCCTGTGGAGGGAGATCCGCCTGGCCCGGAACCTCCCCTCCTTTCCGAGAGAGTGTCAGAGCTGGCTGTTCTGCCGGGCGTTTGGCGAGGGAGACGGGGGATGAGTGGGAGGGAGGGTCTTTTTAACTCCACCTGAGTCTTTTATTGGATATTGTTATTTATTGATATAGAATTGAGTTTATTTGCTGTTTGTTATACTGCATTTGGATTTACTTCTTGTGAGTCAGCCCGAGCTGCTGGAGCAGGAGGGGGTGGCCTAGAAATCCGCCAAACTAAATAAAATCCCCCTAAACGTGCACGGAGCGACCCCGGACTCCAGCGGCCGATCGTCTCGTTGGTTCCCACCCAGCGTCTTCTGTTGGGTTAGAGCGGAGAGGGGAAGGGGGCTCCCCGGTCTAGTTACGCAAAGCAGCCGCTTGCTACGTTGTACGTTTCCATGTGTCTTCCTTGAAAAGCTGCCTGTGTCTGTCTAGGGAATAGCAGGGGGAGCAATTCCTCACTTCTGCTGAGGGCAGCCCATCCTTGACTCTGCCCAGGAGAGGAAGGCGGGCGAGCCTGAGGCCAACAGGCTGCAGAAGGAGCTCGCTGGGCTGCTCTGGGCCAGTCACAATCTCTAAGCGGCTGGACCTGGATCTGGGAAACCAGGGTTCGAATCCCGCCCAGGCCATGAACTCTCTGCCTAGCATAATTGGGGGGAGGGTCTCAGTGAGCTAGAGCTCCCCCAAGATCTTGCAGAGAGAGCCCTCCCTGCTGCGGGGGGGAAGGCAAGGGATAATCCCAGCCTACAAGCCAGCAACAGACTCCTCAGAACTACAACTCCCACACACCCCTGCGCCGGGAGCAACTCTCATTGGCTGAGAGCATCCGGGAAACGGAACTCTCCCCCGCCCCTTACCCAATCCGAGGCAGTGATTGGTCAGCAAGAGCTGGGAGCGGAAGTGTCTCCGGCAGGAGGGAGCCAGGTGGCGGCTGCAGCGAGCAGGTACCGGGGCCTGGAGGCTGCGCACGTTGCCCCGGAGCAGAAGGGATCTGCCCAGGGCAAAGACGCGGGGGATGCTGGGACTGCGGGGCAACAACCCCAGAGCTGCCTTAGTTAGCCACAGGGAAGCTGTCTGCCCCGGGGTAACCCCCGTCCTGCTACCCCGGGGCAGGGCGTTTACTCCGGGGCAACCCCCGTCCTGCTACCCCGGGACAGGGCGTTTATTCCGGGGCAACCCCCGTCCTGCTACCCCGGGGCAGGGCGCTTACCCCGGGGCAACCCCCGTCCTGCTACCCCGGGGCAGGGCGCTTACCCTGGGGCAACCCCCGTCCTGCTACCCCGGGGCAGGGCGTTTACCCCGGGGCAACCCCCGTCCTGCTACCCTGGGGCAGGGTGTTTACTCCGGGGCAACCCCTGTCCTGCTACCCTGGGGCAGGGCGTTTATTCCGGGGCAACCCGCGTCCTGCTACCCCGGAGCAGGACGTTTATTCCGGGGCAACCCCCGTCCTGCTACCCCGGGGCAGGGCG
>QEPC01002149.1:178456-224177 GCA_003113815.1 Sphenodon punctatus | reverse complement strand
CTTCTGGGCCCGAGTCCAGGTGTCTGTGCTTGCTTAGAAAGCTCTATACGGCCTAGGCCCTACCTATCTGCAGGACCGCCTCACTCCCTAGGCGCTGGGCCGGCCCCTGTGCTCAACCAGGAGTGCCCTCCTCAAAGTCCCCTGGGTATTCTCGGTGACTGCCCCAAGGCTGTGGAACTCCCTCCCGGCAGCGGTCTGTGTGGCCCTGGGCCTCTCCTTCTATCGATGCCTGTGTAAAACCTGGTGGTTCCGACAGGCGTTTGGGGGGGAGGGTTTTGCTGTGTCTGATGCTCCACGTACATGGATTTTTGTATGGTTATTTTATGTCTTTCACTTGGGATTGTTAGCTGCCCCCAGCGGCTGTTAGCAGGAGGGCGCCGGGTATAAAACTTGTACCATAAACAATAGTAATCTCTTTCCCCATCCTCGCTGCTAGGTCATCGCCAAGCGCTTCCCGCCTGACCAGCTCATGAGCCTGCTGCTGGCCATGTTTGAGGGGCTGACGGACCCCGATAAGAATTGCTCCCGAGCGGCTGCCGTGATGATCAACTCTCTCTTGAAGGAGCGCGGGGGGGTCCTGTTGGAGAAGGTAAAGCTTTGGGCACAGACTCGCGTCTGGGGGAACCTCTTGCCGGGAGATCCTCCTCCTCTCCTTGGTTACGTGCTGCCTGTTGCCCCTGAATCTAGGTGTGCTCAGTGTGGTGTCTCCTGGGTCTGTTCTAACCCCTGTTCCTTGGGCCCTCAGTGAAGCTGCTCGTACTGCACTGGTCCCTGGAGGTTCCAGACTGGCTCGGGGCACGGTCTCCAGGGCTGGGCTATGCTTCTAGCTTGGAGCTGGGGAGGGAAGGGCAGGATCCTGGCTCTGCTCTGAAGAAGAATGTGGCCCTTGCTTGGCCTCGGTTGGGTTCAATAGCCCTGCCCCACAGGACATTGAGCCGCGGGGTGGGGTGGCGCTTGGCAGCTCTGGACTGCCCTCCTGGTCCCAAACGGCAATGGTGTGGCTGGCCCAGCTTCTGGGGGTGAGTGTGCAAGTTCTCTGGCCAGCAGTGCTCTGAGAGCATGCCCGCCCGCCTGCTCGCTCACAGGAGCTGGTCTCCTCGGAGCTCCTTTGTCTCCCTGCGGCGAGAGGCCCCGTGCCTGGGCTGGCAGCACAGCCTACCTTGGGCTCAGCCGTTCTCATCTCTAATTGGAAACACCTGGCCCCCTCGGTGCTGGATTTCCTGTAGCTGCCAGCGCTGCTGCTCAGGGCCTGTCGGTTACTGATCTGCCCTCTCGCCTACATGGGCCAGCGCCAGCTCGGATGAGTCACATCTCGGGCAAATCCCACCTGGCTTAAATCCCGGAATCTGACCGGAGTCTGTGGGGCAAACCTGAGCATGGCCGGGGGATGTGGGGCTCCCCTGCTCTGTGCCTAATCCCCGGCTTTGCTGCCAGGCTCAGGCTCGGTCCTGTGTGCGAATCATGGACGGGGGCCGTTATTGGAGTGACCCGTACGACGGCAGGAAGCCCTGGGGTAGGCTGGTGGATGCGACCGAGCTTTCTCTGGCTGCAGAAGGGGCACAGCCCCGGCACCCCTGGCTCTGATCTCCCACCATCCGCGATGGGTTCTAGGAGGGGCCCACGGCTCATGTGCATTGGCAGGGCCCGCAGGCGACCCATCTGTAACCTCCTAGAGCGGCCTGGCTGGGCTTCCTGGCCGGCCGGGCCCCTTCCCCGTAACGCCGCCCCTCTCGCCTCCTCCAGGTGCCCGAGATCATTGGGCTGACCCACAGCAAGCTGCAGGGGTTGGATGAAGAGCATGTCCGCAAGGCTGCCCAGCAGACGGTTTACATCCTGGCCTGCCAGCACCAGACGGCGGTGGTGTCCAGCCTCTTGGGCAGCCCCTTGCCATTCGACAGGTACCCGGCGGGCTCTGCCTCTACCCTTCCCCTTACGCTGAGGCTAATCTCTTGGGTTCCTCACCCTGGTAATTGGACCCAGCTGGAATTTCCTTTGTCCCTGCGAGGCTCACCGCATCCACTGGTCAGAGCCACCCACCATGGGAATGGCTTTGTGGGCCCCCAGGCCTGGGTTTCCCTTGCTGCCCCCCTCTTCTCCCTAGAGGGGATGGCTGGTGGGCCCTGCTAAGGGAGGGACAGGGCATTCCCATGTAGGGGCGAGGGCCGCTGCCGCAGGGAGTGCTAAGAGAGAGGCAAACCCTTTCTGGGGTCTGTCATTGGCCAACATGCCAGCCCTGCTGGAGCGCTAAGGAGGTACATGTACGTGGGGGGGGGTTTCTACTGACCAGGCTGCTCCCTGCATCGCCGAGCGAGTGTGATGAGAACTGGGTCCCATTGCTCATTGATAGTGATAGGCAAAGCCCCCTCTCTTCCCTAGCCCCCACCTATGGGCACCTGATCCGTTCACACAGAACTGTTCACATGATCATCTGGTGCAGAGTGACTGAACAAGCACCCCACCCCCTTCCCGCTGTGCACACCGTCGCTTGTCCCCGGAGAAGGTGCTGCCTCTAATGCAGGGTGGGGCTCCTGGGTGGCGGTACCATCTCGGTCTCGTCTAGGGTTGCCACCTTGGGTATGTTTTTCCAGGCCACTTAATGACAAATGCATGTTGCAGGGCCTGCATTGGCACCAATGTGCCCCCACCCCCAGTGTCCCTGCACGTGGCTGTGTCGGAGCAAGCCGGGGGTAGGAAGCAGCTGAGCTTCTGGAGTGCTCCGACCCCCTGGGGGTGGGGGTGCACAGTAGCTTTCGGTAGGCGGCCACCCAAGGGGAGTGACGTCTCCTCACTTCAGAGGAAGTGTGTGACTAGGCCTGGTCTGTTCCTGGGGCGGCGGATGTCTCCAGCTCGGCTGGAGAAGATCCCGCTCGATTGGGAAACGTGCAGCACTAGGGCAGGGTCGGGTTCTTAAGTGTCCCTTGAACAGTTCCCCTTGAATGAAACTGACCGAGCTGCTCCCATTTTGGGGGTTCAGTAAGGCATCCCCACTGGCTGGCTTGGGCAGCCTCCTTTCCCTGGGCTGAGGGTGATCTAGGTGATCAGGCAGCAGACGGGACCCTGCGCCTTGCCCGAAGCAGGCTGTACATTGACGCGTCTCCCCCTTGTTTCACGCAGCCACAGCTGCACCATGTGGCGGTCGCTGGCCACGGAGCCGACGCTGACCTCCCCGGTCTTGGAGCTGCTGGTGGAGAAGGTGAACCGGGACGTCCCGTATAAAGAGAATAAGTCTTTCCTGCTGGGAAGCAGCTGTGAGCGCATTGCTACCACCCTCCCCCTGGCTGTGAGTATCCCCCGCAGGAGCTGGCCGGCCAGACCCCTCCACCTGGCTGGCTGGCTTCATTTCCTGCCCTCAGGTGCTGGGGCCGGGCATGAGCTTTGGAAAGAACGCATCACTGTCAAAGGCCTATTAGTGCTAATCCACAGCCTCGTAAAAAACCTCTCAGGTGTTCATCCTCCAGGGAGATCATCTTGCATTTGATCCCTTCAAGAAACCCCAGCCCAAGCTTGGCAGCTTCCTCAGCACAAAAGCAGCTGTGAAAACTCCCCCCCCCCGCTCCAAGTGCAGATGGCAGGGAATCGGTCACACTGAAAGGGAACACGGCTCCCTCTTAACCCCCGGGCTCGTTCGGGCTGGGTCATTTGCAGCCCCTTCCCGTTGATTTGTCTTCCTGCCTTTAAAACCTGAGCTCTTAGATCTCCTGCCTTGCCTAAGGGGCATCCTTCAATCCCAGTTAGCTACGGCTCCCTCGGATGCACCGGTGTCTCTATGTGGCGGCTTCCTGAAGAGCCAGTGACAGTCTCTCTCGATCCCCAGCAATGTCCCTGGTGCTGTACAGTCATTAGTCAGAGGTGGATCCCTGCTCTGAGGGGCTTCAGTGGAGAGAGAGCAGGCCTGTCCAGTGCTCCTGTCTGAAAGCAGAGTTCTCGCTGCTCTTACTTTGGGCAAATGAAGTCTTAAGAAATCTCAGCTGGGTTGGCTGAAATAGTTTGGTAGAAATAAATTGGGGTGTTGGAGGTTCTGCTTTCTCATGGGAACACAAGAAGTATCCAAGTTCGCAGCTTGAGCTGTAGCGCGGCGGAGCCAGCGATTAGCAGGAGGGGCGCTTGGTGTGGGGAAGGGAATAGCTTCTGTAAATGAGCTGATCTAAGGAGGCATGGGGGCATGTCGGCCGCAGGCGCGGCGTAGAGGAGCTCCGCCCGGTCCCGGCAGTTGCTTTGAGTGCCCCGTGGACACAAGCAGCCCCTGGACTGAGAGAGTCCGCCTGCAGCGGGGCCACATGGGAGGGGTCACGTGCCCCGAGCTGGAGGGCAGGGTAGAAGGGACTCTCCTGGGTCTGGCCGCGGGAGGCCCCTTTCCCTATCTCTGTCCGGATGATGCACAGGCTCGCTTGGCAAATGTGTTCACAGGGAACTCTGGGGGCCTTGGAGTATCCGGCTCCAGTGACACCTGCAAATGCGGCCCGGTCTGAGTATCGCTAACCGGTATTAGCGAGGAGTAGACGGTCGCCCGCTAATCCGCTTCCCTGTCTCCCCGCCCCCAGGCAACGTGTGCTCTTCATGAGATCATGTCTGCTCCGGAGTCTGGGCCCGCCGTGCTGGAGCTCTACCCCCACTTGTTTGTGACACTCCTGTTGCGAGTCAGCTGTTCGGTAGGGGTCCAGCTCCCCAAGAACCTCCAGTCCAGGGAGCGGAGGAGCATCGGCCCCAGCACCAGCCTTGAGCCCTGCAGGTAACTAGCTGTTGGGAGAGCGGGCTGCAGACAGCGGGGGCGGCCGGCCGGCCGGCTGGCCTGACATGTGGAACTGATTTCTTGTTTTTCATAAACACCGTGCATTTGCTGCTGCATGTGTAATAGGATGGCTGGGTAATAATACACGGCCCATAACGTATTAGGTATGAAGCCCTGACCTCCGTGCCGTGATTAGGCCTCTGCTTTCCACAGAACAGAGCCCTCTCTCAGTCAGGAAATATTAAATCACGGTTCTGCTGCAGCCACGTTTGTGGCTTCAATTTGCATTCCCTGAATGGCGTGGAGGTGCCCGAGCTCGAGTTACGGCTGCCTGGGCCAAGGTCTATAGGATCACCTGGAATTAGCCCCGTGGGCCCTCGCCGTAAGGCCTTTGCATCATAGGGGGTGATGGGAGGAATGGAACGGCTCCCGCTAATAGCGGTGAAGTACACGCTGCCTGCTTGGAGGAGCCACTGATCGACCGTGAGTGGAGCTGCTCTCCCCAGACAGTGTGTGTACACAAAGCACCAGGAGGCCACATACTGCCGACAGCGTGTACTCCTCTCGGTGCAGTGTAACAGTCTGAATGGTGTTGCCCAGCTGAGAAGGAGGCAGGTGTTCAATCAAGTCCCCTGATAGGAAATCCCACTGTTCCCGAAAAGCTCCTAAATCGGTGGGGATTAAAAATAATGGGCTTGAATTACAGGAAGGAAAGTTTTGCTGATACTTAAACCCAAAGTCGCCCTATTGGTCCGAGCTTTGCGGCAATGGGAACAAGTTGCCTCGAGAGGCCGTAGGCTCTCCGTCACGGGAGGCTTTCAGAACGGATGGACGGCCACCTCTGGGGGATGCTGTAGCTGGGCTCATTCTTCATCCAAGCAAGAGGTTGAACGAATGGCCTCTGCTCCTTTCCAATTCTTAAACGTCTCCACTGAGCTGAACACGCTAAAATAATGGACTGTAGAAACACAAGTCTAGTAAAATGCACCGGAACTTGAATGGGAAAAGAATAGGCAGTGCGTCGATATCCATGTAAGCAGGAAACACTGGTGCAACGCATGGAAAGGGAGGTAAAAAGTCCAAATTGATTATTCTGCAGAGAATATAGTCGCCAACACGTTTCGATTGAGCTTCTTCAGGGCTTCAAAGTTTTTCACTTAGATGGAAAATGAACAATCCTTGGACAGCAACAAATAATTATAAAGAGGGGTCTATGGTTGGAAGCTTGCAGCTGCCCTTGAAACCCTGAAGAAGCTAATTTGAAACGTGTTGCCGATTATATTCTCTGCAGAATAATCAATTTGGATTTATCTCCCTTTCCATGCATTGCACCAGTTTTTTCTGCTTTTACATGGATGGCGGCGCACTGCCGATGGTTTTCCCATTCAAGTTCCGCTGCATTTTACTAGACTTGTGTGTTTGTGTTTTTTTACAGACCATTATTTTGTCATGCTGGTTTCTTGGCTAGGTCTGGTGTATATCTTTTTGGTCCCCGATTTGTTTACTTGTATTCCTCCACCGGACTGAAGCCATTTGACCAAAGCCTCCCTAGAAACTCCGCGGTAGATCTCGGTCCCAGGCCCTCCCGGGGGGATTTAACGTGTGTGTGTGTGTGTGTGTGTGTGTGTGTGTGTGTGTGTGTGTGTGAGACACACTTGGCTACTGTGGTGTCAAGTGCTGTAAATGGGCATCTCTCTAGAAAGCCGCTGTGGGGAGGGAGGGAGGGTACAGGCGTGGGGAACGGTGGGGTTCATACCAAGGGCTCCCCTGTGAGGCTGGGGGAGTGTGTGCATGGGCAGCGAAGACTCGGTTTTATTGGGATAAAGGAAATGGTTGGGGTGCCCCTGACCCCTTTCCAGAGCCCTTTGTGACTTGGTTCCCTCACGTACGACCTCCGCTGGGACTTGGTTCCTCCCTCCAGGACTGCCCCCAGCCTGCCAGGAGCAGCCTTCTCTCCCTCCTGCTCTGGGATTTCTCCACTAACGTCTGATCTGGGTTCCCCTTCCCTGTGAATTCCCAATTGCCAGGATCGCTCGCACCTATACGCCAGACTTCATTACACGTGATTTTATGTGTAAATTTGAATTTAATAACCATGCAATGATTAGAGACAAATGTGCGATAAACAAACACGATGCTACCCTCCCCCTAATTCAAGTCCATGGCTTAAAATCAGCATTGTCTCAGCCTGGCTTAGGCTGGGCCTGTCCTCTTTAACTGAGGGAGGAGGAGAAACTGCAGGGAATCTCCTGTTTCTCTCCCAACATCAGGTGAAATCTCTCTCTCCAATCTCAGTCGTCTCTTAAAACTCCCTGATGACTTTCCCCGAACCTTCCATTTTGTTGCTCCTCCCTGGGCTGCGGCTGGTCAGACACGTCTTCCACCTTCTTATCCCTCTTGCTGTTACGTTTTGGGCAGATTATATTTAGATATTTCCTCCTTTTACATACAAGTCTTAATATTCCTTAGATTCATTGTTGCTAGACAAACTGATGTGAAACATGAGTCGGTTTCAGTTAGTTCGGAGTCACCCCGAGATCAGGCGTGTTCTTTGTTGCCTTCTCACAGCCTGGCCTTGGGGGAGGGAGGAGCCTGGCCTGGGGGGGAGGAGCCTTGCCTTGCAGAGGGGGAGGAGCCTGGTCTTGGGGGGGGGAGGCAGGTTTGGGTTGGAGTGGGAGGTTTCCCCACCTGCTGGGGATGCCGGGCTCAGGAAGTACCTTCCTGCCACCCATCCCCCATGGAGTCTGAGGGTTATTGTCTGGGTGAGGCAGGGGGAAGATCAGTCCTCAGGAGCTGGAGAGGGGAGGGGGACCGCTCTGGAGCCAATTGGGGTTGAGTTGGGGAGGGGAAGAGACCAGGAGAGGCACTTAGTGTCCCACTCCCCTCCTGTCCTGGGGTATTTGGGGGTTGAGGCTAGTGGGGTCCCTGATGCGGATGCTGCTTAATGCGAGGTCAGTGGCAAATAAAACATCTGCATCTTTGATCTTCTTCCGGATGAGGCCACTGATCTCGTCTGCATTAGAGCGCTGTGGCTGGATGAGGTGTCTGGGCCGATACTGTCCCAGCTGTGCAGCCCCAGCCTAGGATCAGGAGCTGGAGTGGAGGTGATCTGTAAAGACACTTTTTGGTCTTTCCAAGGTATCTGATGTCTAGCTCCTCCAACATCGTGTGTGCCCCCTTGGAGGCCAGGGGTCGATGATGATGGGGGGGGGTTGCTGGTGTACTCACCGCCCTGCTCCACAGCAGCTTCCCTAATGGAGTTGGTCGGAGGTGGCCTTGATGTTGCTGAGACTTAGTCTTGGGTGACTTCAACATACACGCTGAAACTGAGCGGGACGTCCTGGCCTCCATGACAACTCTGGGTCTATCCCAAGCAATATCCGATCCGACACATGAGGCGAGGGGACACACACTGAATTTGATGTTTTGCACTGGCCCGGAAATGGCTTCCAATTGGGGTTGCGGTTACAACACCATTGTGGTCTGACAATTACCTTCTGAAGGCCCAGCTCCCTGCCTTCCTATGCCCCCATTGGAGTGGTGGACCAGTTCGGTGAGTTAGACTAATGGAGCCAGTTGGATTCCAGTGCACCCTGTGGGATTGACCTACCGACCTTGACAGCTGCTGTGTTGATGACCTGGCTGCTTTATGGAATGTCCTCTTGCCACGGTTGCACCCCGGGAACAGGAGGGTACGTGGTTAGAATGTGGGTGGGGTTTGAATCGAGCTGCGGCATAAATAGTTTCTGAAGGACTATGCCGTGGCGGTGAAGAAAGCTTTCTCTAGCCTAGTGTCTGGGAAGTCTTGTCCTGTGTAGCTGGTCCGGGCGGTGAATGACCTGGTTAATCTGATCCGTCTCTGCTGTGAACTAGAGTTTTGATTACATTGCAGACAAAATTGTTGTATTTACCACAACTTGGGGCTGTTCCTTTGTCTGCCGAATCTGAATTTGGGGTTGTAGAAGCTTGTCCTTGTCCTGCTTGGATCTGTTTTTGGTTAGTGTCTGTCACTGATGTGGGGGAGCTGCTTGGAGCGATGTGGGAGACCCGTTGTGAATTGGATCCTAAAAGCCAGCTGGGACCTATTTGGGCTGTTGCTGGCTGAGATTCGGTGCCTCCCTTCGGGAGGGTAGGTTGTCAGACACCTTTAAAACTTCAGTGGCCTGGCCTCAAGAAACCACCTTGGGACGCTGGCTCCTTGGCCCGGTCTTGAACCTTCCCTAAAAAGGGGAGGTATTGAACAGGCAGTTGCCCAGCAACTTCAGGCTCATCTCGATGCAGTTGGATTCCTGGTCCCGTTCCAGTTGGCTTTTCATCTGGGGTCGAGTACGGAGACTGCGCTTGTGGCCTTGGTCAATCTATGCCTGGAGATTGACAAAGGGAACTTCGCCCTGGCAATCTTGTTGGACCGTTCAGCAGCCTTTAATAGTCAGCTGTTGGCAGGGGTGCCCGGGACTGCGCCAGTCCCAGCGGGGGGTGATGGGCGATGGCTCGTTGTCCCCGGGAGAGCTCCACTGTGGGGCCCTGCAGGGCTGCGTCTCTTCTCTCCAGTGTGTGAGAGGGGCTGCTGGGTGAGTTCATTCAGAGGTTTGGGGTGAAGTGCCATCGATACGCTGATGCCTCCCAGCTCTCCCTCCTTTTTCACTTGACCTAGGTCTGGCAGTCTCGGCGCTCAGCCGATGTCTGTCTGGTGGCTGTTGGGGACTGGATGAGGGTGAGCCCCCGGAAGCGGAATCCAGACCAGACTGAAGTGATGGTGACTTGTCATTGAAGGGGTCTGGCCCCACTGGGTTACTCGGGTTCTCAGCCTTGGACCCCTTGCTGGGCCTAGAACATCTGGGTGTGGCAGTGGGGCGCTTTTCACCGACTCATCTGGTGAGGAGGCTGCAGCCTTTTCTTCCTGATTCAGATTCATCCATGTGCCGTGTCTGTTACCCTGAGGTGCGTTTATTGCAACGCGCTCTACGTGGGGCTGTCCGGGAAGCTGCAGCTGGTGCAGAACGCGGCAGCTCGACTCCCTTTGGGGAGGAGTTTCCAGAGCTCCCCTGGCAATCGGCACTGGCTGCCTAGCGCTTTCTGGGCACAACTCAGGATGTTGGTTTTCACCTTTTTTAAAGTCCTAACCAGCCTGGCCCCACCTATTTGAGAGACTGTCCTTCCATGCTCCCCTGCGGCCAGCTGGGAGCACGCTCTCGCGGGTTCCGCCTGCCAGTCTTGTTCCTACTCCAAGGGCCCACAGAGCAGCGGTCTCAGTTGCTGCGGTAGGATTGTGGAACTCCCTCCCCGCCCCGCCCCGCCCCGAGGTCCGACAGAGCCCGAGCCCCCGGGACGTGTTCTGGAGGGGGTGTCACACGTCTTTCCAGCAAAGCATTTGGCAGGTGGGGATAGAGGCTGAGGGGGTTTAGGGGTGTAGGTGGATGGCTTTAAGGGATTTTAATGTATTCTGTGGGTGGTTAAGCTGGTCTGAGCCTTTGAGGAAGGTGGGGTAGAAGTTTGACTAAAGAGCCCGCGTCTCCGATAACACTGCTCTGGCAGGAACCGTCTGGAGAAGTTCTGACTCTCTCCGCTTGCTTGCTCTTAGTCCCGGGGCTGGTCTCATACAGCTCCTCACCCCAGAGGGTCCTGTGGGCTTGGCCTCGGGAAGCGGTCGAGACGTTGACCTGTGGCCTTGAGCGAGTTGGCAGTGACGCCTGAGAGAGGCCAGTGCCTTGTTGGCAGGCAGCGTGGTACTTGCTTGGGGAAACGGGGGATCCCTGTGGGGCTGTTCCCCCGAAGCAGCACTGGCCCCCTCCCAGATTGTCGCTCCTTAGCGGAAGGGAACGTGACCGTCGGGCAAGAGCTTGGCTCGTTTGCAGGAGGCAGACCCTTCAAAATCTACACGACTTCTGACTGGGAATTTCTCTGCTTAATTCTGTTCCAAAAAGATGCTTCCCTTTCAGGCCTGACTCACTCTGGCCTGATCTTCCCTTTCAGCCTCATGTTGGTTGGGTTTCGAATCCATTGGATGCTTGCAGCGTTCATGATTGAAGCCTTTATGAAGTTACAAATAGCTCTGTTCCTCTTACCCTTCATCAGTGTGTCCCGGAGCGAACGTGGGAGTCTCTCGCCATTGGCGGCGCTGGGAACAGACCGTGGCTGAGGAGATAAGAAGCTGGCTGGTCCTGGCATCCCATGTCTGGCCAGTCTCCCCCTCTGGAGCCAAGACGTCCCTTCAGCGTTCACGTGCCTTGCAGCCCCCGACCCCACAGACTACAAACGGGAGTGAGTGATCCTGCTGAACTCGGTGCCGCGTTCACACTCGACACCCACCGCTGCCGTTGGCGCTGTCCGTGGAAACGGGGGTCTGCGCGTGTGTTGGAGCATGGCTTTGCCAGTGGAGTTGGAGAGGGCAGTCGAATGCCGCTTGCTCTAGAGAGAGAATTCCTAGACAATGACCCGTCCTTTATGAAATAATCACAGTTTGTTGGAGAGGTCGGACCATATTTTTGAAAAGATGCCGTAAGGTGCTGCTATTTGCACTCTGTGTGCTATTGGCTGAGAGGTGATGAAGGGTGTTCTACCCGAAACGCAAAGAATTGTCTCGGGACTCCTTTTCATTTTTGATACTTCGCTTTGTTCATTGTTGTACTAAAGGCGTTGGATCTCTCTCTTCATTTATTATATTGGAGTCGCATTGTACCTAGAAGTAGCCCATGGATTTTGAGTACTTCAATACTAGTAAATCTCGGCTTAAACCGCGAGTAAAGACCTTGTGATGGGGAGACTGGCTGTCGGGTCAGGACTGGGCTAAATGGCCAATGAGGGGGTCAGGCCCCAAGCGTGGGGTCACGCCCCCACCCCGGATGAAGCCGAGGGCTCTCGCGGTCGAACTCGGCCGGTAGATGGTGCCAGTGTGCTCGCGTGACCCCTTGGGCGACGCATTGGACCGAACTACGGCCTCCCTGCTCCGCTGCCTGCCTGCTCCAGGCTGTCTATCGATCATGGGCATGCTCCTGATCTAGCTGCTGCTGGCAAGGGTCGAGGGGGTGGTACCTTCCATCCTCTGCCCCAAGTCCTGTTCCAACCTAGCTGTGCCCCCGGCACCCACTGGTTCTGCCTCAATTCAGGTGATTAAGCAGCGTTGCACATGGTGACCGTAACAGCAGCACATGCCTATCGGAGGGCTGGCCAGGACTTCAGTGGGTCAGCCAAGCCATGCTAACTAACCCCCAAGTGGTAAATACTGGGTTGGACTAATCCTGTCCTTCTGCGGAGACCTGGCTAGCCTCCACCGGCCTATCTCTAACAGGTGCTAGGAGCTGCTGGCCGTTCCCACAGAAAATGGGCGTCTAAAAGCCACCCCTTTCCCTTGTGACACAGTTGGTGCAAGTTCCAGAAATGTCTACGGCTCTTAAATATGGAGATGCAGAAACCAGTTGGGTCCTCGGACTCCATCCCAGTAAAGGACGGCTTGCTACAACCTGGGCAGCCTCTTGGAACTGGGCAAGGAAGCTCTTGGAGTTTCCATGCTGGAGTTTATGGGGAAGGGAGGTTTCCCTGTGGCAAACAAGAATTTCCAGAGTTAGCTGCTGGTATAAACTGGAGCGCCAAGGGCCATTCTGCTGGCTTGGCCTGGTTTCCTCTCTAGAAGAGCAGCAGCAAAGTCCAGGTGGCCTTTAAGCACCACACGACGGCTCGTAAACCAGGCTCCGGGTCTCGAGCGCTTCCTTTGTGCTTGGGCTGCTAAAGGGCTGCTGGTTCATCTGGGGCTCCACCCAGCTGGCTGTGCCTGTAATGAAACCCAATAAGGGCTGTGCCCAGTGCGTTCCTCCAGGGGCTGGTACAGTGATAACCCGCTGTGACCGGGTGGGGGTGGCTCAGGTGACTGGGTTTTGGTATTGGCTGACTCACCCCATCGAGGGCAGCCTTGGCCACCATCTCCCAGACCCTCCAGTCAGTCCAGCAGCAGAACTAAATTCAAGCAGGTAAAGCTTTGACTTCACGCCGAAGGCAGCTACTGCTGGTTTAATGGTGGGGAACTAGCTTTGTGTTCAAGGCCCAGGGAAGTGCCGGGATGTGAAATTCCAGGCTGGTCCCAGGAGCTGGTTCCAATATCAAAGTAATTTCCTGTCTGCGTCTTGAATTCGGAGTCTCCATGATCCTTGAATGCCAAAGAGAGATGGTAAAGGTGAATCGGAGAGCTTGGCAGGGCTGGGGCTTGGAAGAGCTTGGCTTTTGTTGGAAAGGCAGGAAGTGTCTCTAGGACATTGTGGAAAAAGCAAACCCCAGTGAGGTGAAGGCGTCTGCCTTGCGCAGTCTGTGCTGCGGCTGTCTGGTGTCTCTTGGAAGAGAAACACAACCTCCAAACGCTGCCTGGCTACGTCCTCCTGCGGCTGGGGGGCGTGTGTGTGTGGGGAAAGGAGTGTTGTCGGGGCCTGGGGCTCGGGAGCTGGTTCCCAGGAGACGGGTCCAGGGATGGTCTTGGTTTTGTTGCTGGAATGGGAATGTTTTTTATAGAGAGCCAGCAATGGGCCAGGTGCTTTACAACTGTTGAAAATAGACAGGGTCCCTGCCCCCAAGAGGTTGCAATCTAAGACCAGGGCGGGGGAACGAGGGATGGGGGCAATTAGTGAGAGGAGGATACATTCATGAGGGCGTGAGGCTGCAGGTGCCCGTGCTTGGCTTAGTTGCATAGTTAGTTCAGGGAAGGAAGGGGATGAGGAGCTAGGGAGGGCCCGAAAAAAGTGGGTTGTCAAGCTAGAAAGCGGCTTTTACAGGATTCCTTTACG
Source organism: Sphenodon punctatus (assembly GCA_003113815.1). Lineage (NCBI taxonomy): Eukaryota > Metazoa > Chordata > Lepidosauria > Sphenodontia > Sphenodontidae > Sphenodon > Sphenodon punctatus. Next base: position 210,680 of record QEPC01002149.1, on the reverse strand, counting down.
CTCCCTCCTGTCTTGCAGCCTGGCTGGGGATGCTCTTAGCTGCCTGGCCGCGGCTCCGCTGGGTCAGGCTGCAGGGCTTCCATTGGGCGAGCAGATTCTGGTCTCCGGCCCGTCGAGCTCCCCTGGGGGACTGCGTTCTGTAGGAGGAAGTGCTCTCTGCCCCCAGAGACTGGGCCGTGCACCTACTGGGGACTGCAGCCATCGGTAGGCAGGATCCTATCGGGGGCGCGGTATCTACAGGAGGGGGTGGAACTAATGGACGTCAGCGAAGCAAACTCTCCAGGGCGCTTTCTGCTGGGCCGTAGCGCTGGCTCCGGCTGAGCGGAGGGACGAGGATATTGGCCTGGTGAAGGGACAGGCGGTGTCTCTGGGCAGTGGCAAGTAACTTGCAGGGGCGGTTCTGGAGGGCTGGGAGACGGGGGTTAGTGCCCAGTCCTGCCTGCTGGGGCGTGCTGCACAAAAACAAAGCTTTGAGGCCTCACACGTTGCATCTTCTAAAGGATTTGCCTGATGCTAATAACGGAAAGGCCTGGCGCTAGCTGTGCCCGGGGGGGGGGGCCACACCTCCCCCGGCTTGGGGTGGGTGACAGCGTCAACCAAGACTTCCCAAGTTCAGTTCTTGGAGGGGGGATTTGTCTCTGCGGCAGCTCAGCGCTTGGGTGCTCAAGGCTTTGGTCCCTGGAAGCGCTTGGCTCTTCCCACAGTATCGGGGTCCGGTACGCAGAGCTGGTACCAGAGCAAAACTGGACACTGGGATTGTGAAAGAAGGTGATCGGAGCCAACGGGAATGTGCTGGTGCCTGCGGGGAAAAGCTCCTTCCGTTACAGACCTGGCAGCTGCCTGAGCTTGAGCCTTGCTCCTGTCCTGCTAGCGTGGACTGGTCTGTCGGACACCGGACTTGAGTGCCTGCCGGTGTCACTGGTGCACGACCCTCTGGCGAGTTCTGAGCTGCAGAAAGCTCCCAGTGCCCTGTAGAAGGGGGTCCCAGGTGCACCCCCGACCTCTTCCATGGGTCCTTCAAGCCTGTCTCCTAGGGGATTTTGAGGAGGGGAAGCAGAGCAGAGGGGTGCAGGAGTTGGTGTCCATGCAGAATGGGAGCGAGTTGCTTGGTCTGCCCCTTCCTTCCTCTTGGAGGGTGGCTAGTTTGGATCTTGGGAACGTCGTTCCTACACTCTCCATGCCAACCGCTTCTCTGGTGCCTGTCTCCCACGGGAGACTTCCTACCGAATCGCTCTGGCTGGTATGAAATAGCAGCTGCTTAACGTCTGGTCCCTCATCCCTTCTGAGCCAGGTGATGCCTCTGTTCATGGGGGCATCGGGGAGCTGTCTAACCCTGCGCTCCTGCTGGCTGTTGCTGCTTGGTGCAAGAGCAGACTTCCCCTCCTGCTCTAGATAAGGGGACCAGTAAATAACTTTCTTTCTTGGCAGGCACATGGACCCATTTATTTTCCATGCATTTAATGGCTCATTCTCTCTTTTTCCATCATTAGCCTGGATTCTGGACAGCTCTGGGGAAGGGATTATGCTGGTCATTTAGCAGAGCCAGGAGCGCTTGGCTTTTTGCACTTGCAAACTTTGCAGCAGAACGTGGCGAGCTTGTGGGCCGAAATGCCAGCGCACGTGCCCAGCCTCTCCCAACTCCAGCCGTTCTCGTGTGCCTGGCTCTCTGGCTTAGTCCCATGTGAATGCATTTCTTGTGCTGGTGCAGTAGCTCAAGCCCTTCCCACTCCTAGTGTTTGTGTGTGCTCTGACAGGGTAATGGATGTTTCCCAGATGGGGCTCTGATTGCAGCAGAATAATCCCCGCCAATAAAATATTAATGCACAAACCCCTCCGTAAAGTAGCTCTGGACTCCTTTACTTCTCAGTCCATTGTCTTGGATCCCTTTTAGCGGCCAATGTCGAGGTGTGAATGGAAGTAGCCGGGAGTTATGGGTTGTCTCACTCCAGCTAAAGCCCTCGCATAACTCATTCAGTCCTTGAGTCCCCTCGTGCCCCGTAAGCCACAGCGTTCTTGGGGAGAGCCTCTGTAACGTGCAGCCGAGCGCCCTGCCAGACCCCCGTTGGCTGCCAGGCAGTCGGCTCTGCTGCGAGCAGCGGGCAGGCTCCTTACGTCAATGTGCTCTCTCCGTGCCCAGCTGTGCCGTGGAGACGCTGAAAGCCATGCTGGCCCGAGGGGGCAGCGAAGAGGTCGCAAGGTCCGTGGGGAACGCCGGAGGCTGGGAGCTGATGAGAAGCGCTGAACGGCACCACGATGGCATCGCTCTGCTGGCAAGGTAGGGCAGCCATGACCTCTGGCCTTGATGGGAGATAGGACCCAGGCCAAGGGGAGGCTGGGACAGGGATCCTACCGGCCTGTCTTGGAGCCAGGAAACTCGGCTAGATTTCCCCCCATTTGGCCCATTCCTTGGACCTGCTTCCTGGTAATCCTAGGGTACCGTACCCGCATCCTGGGGCTGTGAGCGGCGTGGCCATGTCGGGCACAAGGCTCCAAGGTTTCTGAGGCTCATGACTCGCTTCTTCCCCCCCCCCCCCAATGTATCTGTAAAGGCTCCTCCCGGCTTGGGCTCCCAGGCAGACGGGAGATGGCAGCCCCTCCCCAGTAATCCCACCGTGCGTTGCCCCAAGAGCTCCGGATTGCATTCTGGGCCGTGCAGCGGCTGTGTCAGTGGGGGTGGGTGGGTGCATCCTGCAAGGGAAACGTCGGAACCCAAGGGCCCCATGGTCTGTGCTCTCTGGGTTCCCAGTCTGGGCTGGAATTGCCTGTTACTCCTGGGCAGGGGGGCCTACAGCCCCATGGGGACAGCAGTTGGCTCTAGAAAAGGCAGAGGGGGACTGGGTGTGTGCTTAGCGCCGGGATCGGGGCCTTGCTGATTCTGCCTGGCCCTGACTTGGAGATGGGCTGCGCTGGCTGCCATGGATTTGGAGTAGCTAGTGGGGGTGGGGAGCCTTGCTGCAGACGTAGGTCTGGCGCCCACATCCTGCTTTGTGCCTTTGCCTGGGGGAGCGGCGCCAGATATGCCCGATTTTACCAGGTGCCTTCATAGCATCAGCGAAGTCTCGTCTGGCGGGGGCTGAGGGGGCCGGTCAGCCCGACCTCCCTCCCCCTGGAACGGGAGTTTTCCAGCGCCCGCTGTGACACGTTTGTGGATTACTTAGCTGATTAAAATCGCTCGTATTCACCACGGCGTCAACGCCCCCTTATTGCACTAGGAGAACCCGAGGGCACGGAAGCCCCGTCTTGTCCGGTTTCATGGGATCCACTTCAGCGGGTGTCGACGGCTGATGCAGGGGATGTTCTTGGGGTGCTCGGAGCCACCTCTTGTGAACTAGGCCTGTGCCCGTTGTGGCTGGTTAGGGCCAGTCGGGAGGCGCTGGGGCCGATGCCTCCCTTTTGAGATCCCCCGTGGTGCGGGCTGGATCTTAGACTTACAGATTTCTATCTATCTTAGCCGTCCCAAGCTGCTTGGGCAGGCGGGGGCGGGGTAAACTTTTTAAAAATAGTGTCCTGGAAAAACTGGCCCATCCGGCAACCTTGGGCAAGGGGGGGGGCGGGGGATATTCTAGCTAATGAAGAGCTGAGCCCCCCACTCCCCGCTTCTAACGATGAGATCGCCTTGGCCACCGCTCCCCCGTCTGCAGAGCAGAGTCTCGGGGCCCAGTGACATGACGCTGCCTCAAGGGGCTTGTGAGCAGAGAAGGGGACAAGGTTCATGTCAGAGGCTGGAAGCCTGACCCGGCCCAGCATCAACACGGTTGAAAGGACACCAGGTTGGGGGGGCGGGGAGGGAGACCGCATTGGCAGGGCCAGGCCAGGGGTAGGGGGTGGGGTGACATGACACTGGAGGGGGGAGGCAGGTCAGCCCCCAGCAGGTTGTGGGGGGGGGGGCAGTCCGATCTCATGCTCCTATCTGGGATGGAGGGGCTGTGGGGGAGACAGTTCTGTAGCAATTTGGTTCTACCGCGCTCCTGCTTGCAAGGGCCTCCATTGGCCCCGAAGGAGGCTGGAGAAGGGATATTGCGGTGAATGGCTCGACTCCCCGGGGGGTGAGTGGGGTCTGCTGGGACAGGGTGCCGGGGTGTGTGTGTGTCTCTTGCCCAGATGAGCCATTGAGGGCCAGCTCCTATGGTGCCAGAATTGGAATGGAGAGGAAGGGTCTTGGTGCTACTGGATCCCCGTTGCTTGTGGTAGTCAATGCTTGGTGCCCTGCCCTGCCCCATGGATCCTCCTCCTGTGTAATGTGCCCCCTCTGTTCCCAGAGCGATGGCCAAGCACGCCGCCCCCCGCCTCTTCCCGATTGTGAAGGCCCTCATCCCGATGCTCAACAGCGTGTACGACGGGCAGAGGGTCACCACGACGGCCTTCTTTGCGGAGGTGAGGCCTGGCCCAGAGCTGAGTGGGCTGGCCAGGGATACGGGGGGTTGGACTCGTTGACTCGGGAGGCTGCTAGCAGCCGGGCCGTCGGGGATGGGGGGCAGCCCCCTGTGGGGGGGTGTGCGCTCTCGCTCCCCTTCCCCATCCCTAAAGGGGACGGCACAGAAGACTCGCGCCGTTTCACCGTTCTTACCTCCCTCCTTTAAAGGCAGGAGTGTCTGGAGCCCTTGGCTGGGCCGTGTCCGGAACCCGCGGTCTGGAACCCCGGCTCTCCACACAGAACAGCTACCTGCTCACTTGGTTCCGAAAGCTGCGCGCAGGACTCGGTCCCTGCCTAGAAAACCACCCTTGCAATTCTCTGCTGCCAAGAGCAGCCTGGGATGAAGGCGCTGCTTTTAGTTTCTGTTTGGCTGGGGGAGGCCGAGGACTCTGCTGCCGCTGGACACGGGCCCAGAACCTGCTTCGCTTTGAGCGTGGCTGGGGCTCGGCATCGGCAAAGGGTTTAAAATAGCAGCAGCACTGCCGGCCTGTCTCCTGGGGGAGCACTGCAGCCCCTCTGCTTGGGGGGGAGACAGGACGACAGTGGGGTAAGGAGAGAGCTGCCCCCACCCAGCATCCTGGCATTGGGGGACCTTCCTGGTGGAATTGGAGCAGACGCTCAACACGGGGGAGGGGAGTCCTGGAGCCGACACGCCCGGTTTGCCTGCGGCGCTTCCGGCGTTATCTCCTGGGATGCGATTGGGGGCGCTGTCTCTTCTCTTGCTCCAGCTGGCTCCTCCCTGCCTGGTGTGCTGGCAGTGGGATCCTGGGCTGCTTTGGGTCTTCCTGGGGGCCCCCTCCCCTGCACTTGGTGGGAATGGGCATTCTGCGGCTGGAAGGGATCTCAAGGAGTGATCTAGTCCAGCCCCTGGCAGGACCCGCCACGCTCCAACCACCCACACAGAAATCCCACCAAGAGCTACAAGTAGAGACTGGGGCCAACCAGAGCAAACACCGCTGCCTGAAATAACAGGAAAGAATCTTAGAAAAAGAAGGATCCAGAGATCCCAAACAGGCGAGCTGCACCCACGCTGCAGGGGAAGGTGAAAAACCCTCAGTCAACTGCCAATCTGCCCAGAGGGAACTCCTCTCTGATCCCAAATCCGGCGACCTGTTAGACGCCGAGCCTGCGCCCAGGCCCCCCCACCAGCAAGGCCCCTGATAAACAGTCTAGTCCCCAGGCTTCAGAATGCCCCGACAGTCCCATCTCCAGCTGCAGACAAGGTCGATGCGACAGAAAGATTGGGGGGGTGGGAACCCACTTTGACCTGCTACAGCAAATAATAAACTCCTTGCAAGATCTAGGCCATACATTTACCCAGCTCCACTTTGCTCCCCAAACTGCCGTCGTTCCCTGCTCGAATGGATAAAAACCAAACTTCCAGCCTAAACTTATTGATAACCAGCCTGTACCCACATTCCCTTCTTTTGCGTTAACTCCCGATAGATTTATACATCGTAATCCTAGCTCCTCTCAGCTGCCTTTTTGATAGGCTAAATAAGCCAAGCTTCTTCAGCTGCCTCTTGTAGGGTAAATCCTCCACCCCCTGATCATCCTGGTAGCTCTACTGAGCTCTCTAGAGCTCTACTGGTAGCTCTACTGAGCTCTCTAGAGCTCTACTGGTAGCTCTACTGAGCTCTCTACTGAGCTCTCTAGAGCTCTACTGGTAGCTCTCTACTGAGCTCTCTACTGAGCTCTACTGTTCCAGTTTAAATTCATTCTTCTTAAACGCTGGTGAGCAGAACTGAACCCAGTACTCCAAATGGGCTCTTACCAGAGCCCTATACCAAGGCAACAATCCCTTCCTACCCCTGCTGGCAACACCATGCTTAATGGTAGCCAGGGTAGCATTTGTCTTTTTTACAGCTGCATCACATTGACGACCCATAGTCCTTCTATGATCAGCTGTACCCCCCCTCCCCAAAGTCCCTTTCCTCGTCTGTTGTTTCCAACTGAGGGGTTTCTAGCTGATAACTCAAATTCTTATTAAACCCCAAATGCCTAACTTTGCACTATTAAATTTCATCCCATTCCTAACACTCCAGTCCATGTTCAGTCCAGATCTTCCTGTATAACTTTCCAATCCTCTGTAGTGGCAACTTCTCCCAACATGGTATCGTCCGCCTCTTGCTGAGGAGCCAGTTGCACTTTTCCTGTTCCAGCATTTAGAAGCTGCCCCTTCTCCCATCTTGGCTCTGCCTCCTTAGGGCAATGTTGTCTCTTGGGAGCCCAGCAAGAACGGACCTCGCTGCCGGTCGGGTTTCCAAACAGAACTAACTTGGTCTCTAAGGCTTCTGCCTGGTTACTGTGTGGTCCAAGAGGAATTGATCCGGTAAGATCATCCCGACTGTCGACATCTCTAGACTGGAAACCAGGGAGATCTCGGGAAGGGCCTCTTGCTGCCCCTCACCGGCTTTTGAGATGTTACGGGATCTTTGCAGCATTGGGAAGAGTGGATTATCCAGCTTCCTTGTAACCGTCCTGCTGAACGATGGCTCCCTGCCGTGTAGGTCAGGCTGGTTCCTTGGTGTCAGAGTGGGGGGGTTGTGGCTTCCAGCCTGCCCCTCCTTACTCCAGTGCCTGTTCCAGCGATTGAGCAAGTCTGCCTGGACTTGCTGCAGTCGACCGGTGGCGACGTAGAGCAAGGCGGCTGTTTGGGGAGGGCTGTCTTCTCCAAAGGGGCAGAGCTGCAGTTTTGAGGCTATATAGGTGTGTACATCCAAGTCTAGTCGAGTGCGCTCTAGAAACTAGCTGGTCCGCCCCCCCCAGCGGTGATGCTGTATCTATGAGCTCGTATCTCTCGAACTGCTCCTTCAACGTTGCTCTTGCTGGTGCCTCCTCTACATCGCTCCCCCTCAGGCTCTGTCCTGGGCCCCCTTCTCTTCTCCAGTGACACTCTTTGTCTGGGCCATGGCTCCCAGTATAACCTGTATGCTGATGGCCCACAACTCCCTTCCTCCCCCATCCAGACTGACTCTTGCATCTCTGCCTGCCCCCCTCAGCTCCGTTCAATGCTCTGCTGCCAAAGTCCTCCATCTTGCCCATCACTTTGACCACGTTCAGCCCCTCCTCTCTGCCCTGCACTGGCTCCCGCTACGGGAACGCATTTGGCACAAGCTCCTGGTTGTCTTGGCCTTGCTCCCCCATATCTATCCGCTCTTGTATCATCCTCTGCCCCGACCCTCGCCTGCTCGTGACCCCCTTGCTCCTCCAAACGTCTCTGCCCCTTCTCTCTTGCTGCCCCCAGGCCTGGAACTCCCTCCCTGGATACGTTCACTCGGCTCCCTCCCTCCCCAACTTGCAAATCCCTCCAGAAACTCTACCTCTTCCATCAGGCTTTCCCCTGCTCATCATGAGTAAAACTGCATCCTCTTCCCCCTCCTCACTCAGAATCTCTTCCCTGTCACTAAGTGAAGCACGTGCACCTGCAACTTCTCAACCTCACGGCTGTCTCCTTGTCTCCCCTGATGTTCCCCTCGCCCATGGATTGTGCAGTGCCAGGTTCATTGCTTGCGCTATATAAATAATGCTAGGCTGGAAGTCTGTGCTGAGGACGTTCTCCTGGCCCCGTCTCTCCAGCCCCCAGGCCTGCCCCTTGGCTTCACGGGGATGAGCTTTCTACGAAGAGCCTGCCCCCTCTGCCTGGTGCAACGGGGCTGCAGATGGTTGTGGGGAGGTTCCCCTTTCAGGGCAGCACGTCGCTGGGCTGGGCTGTAGGAGCCAGTTCCTGCCCGCAGCGTCCCATCCGCGTGCGGCTCGGCAGCTGGCGCGACGTGGCCTGTTGCAGCTGAGCTGCAGCGGGAGGTTCGGCACGGCTAGGGCTTCGGGATCCTGCAAGGTGCCTTGAGATTCACTAGCCAGGTACCTTGTGCTCTTCCATTATCCTGCCCTGCAGAGCCTCCTCCCCACAACCCCTGCTTTGCTTCAGCAGCTCCCTTTCCCCTGCCACGTGCCCCACGGAGCAGTGACCCGCGACTCCACCTGCCATCTTGCTTCAGCGTCCGGGAGAGCCCTCCTCACGTTGAGCCTGGCTGCCTTTCCGGAGGAGAATCCCCAGCCCCCAGGGGTGGGGCAGATGAGGGGGATAATGGGCCCTTTCCGGGCAGACCCATCGGGGGAGTGGTCAGTGAGCGCCCGTTCCCGCAAGACTCCAGTGGGAGCGATACCGCCTCCTGCTGGTGGCTTCCCCATGGCTCCCACCACCCCCTCTGGGAAGAAAATGGAGGGGGGGGGGCCTGGAAACATGACCCCCCACCCTCCTGATACTTTGGCTGCACCCTGCTCTGAAACGAGCCCCCGTTTACCTGCCCGCAGGGCTGTAGCGGCCCCTTGAAGAGCAGTAAGTAGTCGATTGACGTGGTGGGAGGGAACCGGGAGCCCCTTGGAGGGGACGAGCCCCCTCCCCACTTGCTCTGACCCTGCCCTGTGGGTCTCTGGCTTTGAAATGGGCAGAGTTGGCGGGGTGGGCTGGGAGCCCAGCTCTGGGAAGAGATCCCTCCTGTCCCCGGTAGGGTGGTTTCAGCGCCCCCCGTCGAGGGGCCGAGGCCTGGCCTGGCAAGGGGGAGGGGATTTGTGTTGAGGCTGCTAGCTGCATTCCTGTGGGGCCTCGGCCTCCTGGTGCCCCAAGCCAGGGGGCTTCTCTCCTGGCACTGGGTGCAGCTGAGGCCTCGTCTCCGTTCAGCTCCTCAGCAGCAACGTGGTGAATGACCTGATCCTGCTGGAGTCCATGATGGACAACATGACGGGCCGGCAGAGGGACTCCTGCACGGCCGTGCGCCAGCTAGCCCTGCGCGGACTAGGCAACATTGCCGTGGGGTCGCCGGAGAAGGTGAGTGGCCCAGTCCCCCAGCGCCTCCCTGCCGGGGCCAAAGCAACCCCCATGGCCTCAGGCTCTCTGCAGACTCAGGCAGACAGCGCTCCTGCCCATAGGAAGCTGGACACGCTCCGGTTACACACTGGGGCCCTGCCCCCCCCCGACTCACCCTGCAGAGTGAGAGGCTCGTAGCCAAAGCGCATACTAGCCGGCCAGGCCGGTGGGGGTCTCTGGCCAGCGCTGTGTGAAAGAACCTGGCTGCCAGTGAACCCCAGCAGCGGTGGCCTCGGGGCCGGGGACTCCACTGGAAGCCAAGCTGAAGGCAGGGCCATTTTCAGAGCTGCGTGTGGCCCCGGATGGCGACACTGCGGGGTGCAGCGAGTAGCGATAGGATCATTCTCCCCCCCCCCCCCCCCCATGAGGCCTGTGTGGCCGGCTCTGGCGCTCCTGGGGCTGGCGCTAGCTTGGCTGGAACAGGCTCCCGGCACCGCTTAGAACATCCAACGCCAGCCCCTACGATAGCGACTCTGGGCTGAGCCTTGGGTCGACTCTCCTGTTTGCCGAGAGCCCCCAGCCCCTCTCCTGTGTGGGCGAGGCCTGCAGCTTGGGGGCTACAAGCCTGGCCCCTCCGCTCGGATCCCCTCTAGGGCGGTGGCGGCGACTCCGCCAATCCCAGGGCGGGGTCGTTGGTGGTTCAGCCCCAAGACACGACAAACTACTGTGATCGGACACTAAAATATAAGTAGCTACTAAAACGACCGTTCTGCCGGCTCAGCCCTGGGCAGCGATGGCTCGAATACCGGCCGGTCCTGGGGGAGTGAAAGGGGATGCTCCCCCAGCAGCTGGAGTGCCCTTCCCCAGCCAGTAGGACAGGCCGGCTGGCCAGACCGGGGGGCGGGGGGGGGTGTATGAGCCCACAGCGCGCTCTGCTTCTGGGCTGAGCTAGACGGGGGAGGCGTGTGGGGCAGCTCTCCCCCGTAACTGGCTGCCTCTCTCCCTCCCGCCTCCCCGCAGGCCAGGAAGCACGGGGCCCAGCTCCTGGCCTCCATGATCGATGGCATGGACGACAAGGACGATCCGAAGAACCTGGTGGCTCTGGAGGCCATGTCCAGCCTGTCCAAGCTCCTGGGCCACATGGAGGAGAGGGACGTCCACTCGGTGCTCCTGCACATCGCCATCCGCATCCGGCCCTTCTTCGACAGCGTAAGGGGGCGGGGGCTGGCGTTGGAACCGATTCAATCTCCTGCCCCTCGGCCGCTACCAGCCGGGTACAAAGGGGTCTGGTTAGACAAACCAGTGGTAGCAGCTCCCCGTCCTGGGGAGGGCTTGGCTTGGGGCCTGGGGGGGGGGGCAGTAGCATCACTGGGCAGCCAGGCATCCCAGAGACAGAAGAGCCCCCAAGGGAGAAAGTCAGGGACGAGGCCTGGCAGGTGCAGACCGCGGGGATCCCCTGCACACGCTCTGAGCTCAGCTTGGCCCCGCTGCAGAGATGCTGGACTCCTTTCTCTGCAGGAGAGACACGAGCTGCGCAAATCCTCCATCACCCTCTTTGGAAACCTGACCAAATTCAGCTCCGGGAACAGCGAGGATGTCTTCTTCGAGCAGATCCTGAACGGGCTGGTGACGCTGCTGCTCCACCTCCAGGACCCCAAACCGGAGGTCATCAAGGTGGGTCGTCCCCTTCCCCCTGTTCTTACCTTGCTCCCTTCCCAAACCCATTAGTAGCTTAACGGGGGGACAGAACTTCTGGGTTGAGGGAGAGTGTTTCTGTGGTGCTTGGGCTCGTCCTGGGCAGAGGCGGTGCGCCCTTGCGTGACCGCTTGGAGCTGGGCCTGCTCTCCAGCCACTCCCTGCCGGGGCGGGGGGAGCGACAGAGGCTGCTTTTCCTTGTGACCCCACCCCTCTGCCCCCTGCAGGCCTGTAAGTTTGCGCTGCGCATGTGTGGCCCCGTCATGGGCTGCGACGGCCTCTGCGACATGTTCCAGAACCACCTGCATGAAGACCGGAGCCTCCACTACGGGGAGTTTATGAACCACGTCTGCAAACACCTGGTGAGTGTGGGTTGGGGCGAGGCAGCTGCTTCCCGCTGTCCCCCTGTGGACGTGCTGGCGGCGGCGGCAGCTCCTCACCCTCCGCTCCGCCGGCTCCCCGCAGATGCAGAACTACCCAGAGATGCTGAATCGCTTGATCTTGACCAACCTTTTCTACTTCAAGAGCAACTGGGCCGAGATCCGAGCTGCCGCTCCCATGTTTATAGGTGAGACTGGCAGCCAGCCGGCTCGGCGGGGCTCCTGGGACAGAGCCCTGACACAGCGGTGAGGGTCTGCTCTGCCCAGAGCCGGGGAAGGGAGGCCCTTCAGACAGGCCTGACGCCGGGTCTCCTCCTTCCACCCCTCAGGGTTCCTCGTCCTGCACGTGGACCGCGAGCACTGCCAGCACGTGGAGCTCGAGCAGCTGGTTTCTGGTGAGTTAGTGGGGCCACTTTGCTGAAGTCGCAGCGTTCCCCTCCTCCATTAAACCAGTTACTCTAACCAAGGAGATGAGCCTGACTACGAGCCATCGCTGCCTTCTCCTCGAGCTACTCTTGCCAATTTCTGGCAAGGTCTCCATGATTCCCATCCTCCTGCCAGGGCTGCTCTGGCTTGAGTTGGGGCCGGCCAGATCAGCCCCTATCAGGGATTAGCGGCAGAGCTGCTGCCGGTCCCGATACCCTTGCCCCTAGGGGTGAGATGGTCCCTTTCTGGGTAATGAGACTGTTCAGCCTGGCGTGGAGCAGAGCGTGATGGGGCAGCTTGAGAGGGAACAGGACTTTGCTGCTTTGTAGGATGGAGGTGGTAGGGCTTCTCCCATCAAGGGTTTATCAAGGTCTTAGACGTCTGTGCTGGGACTAGGCCTGTCTAGGAAGGAGGGAGACTTGGTTTCTGTCGCTTGAGCTCTCCAAGACGCTGCTTTCCTCGTAGGGCCGACAAGGATCATCTTGTGATCTCTTGCAATCTGTCCCTGGCTGCTGCTGAGCTCTCTGGGAGCATGTTGCATGGAGGCCATGGCCCAGTGGGTCTGCTAGGAACCTGCTCTTCCTCCCGGTGCCCTGCTGGCTGCAGCCAAGGCGCAGGCCCTCATGGGCACCGGGTGTGCGAGCTGTTAACGGGCACCGTTACAGCCAGGGATAAAAGCCCCAGTAAAGCAGCTCGGTGGCATTTTGGAGCTGAGTTAAGTAACTTTCCTGGATTTGGGGGATTTTTCCCCGTCGCCAGTGACCTCATCGCATGGAGTAATGCACGGAAACTTTCGGAGCCTTCCAAGGGAGCTTAGAAAACACTAAAGGCAAAGCTCTCTTTCCGCTGGCTCCCGGAGCCCATCCAGAAGAGGCCTGTCTGTGCAGCAAGTGAAAGCTAATCTCTGTGTGTGAGTAATCGGTGCGTTAGCCGCCGCCGCCGCTCTGGATTGGGCTGGTGCAGCTTCCCGTATTGAGCGGATTAGCTGAGCGCACTCCAGCGAGGCTCAGGCCTCTCCAGTTTACAGTGCGCCCCCGGGGACTCCGGCTGTCTCCAACAGGAAGAGCTGCCGCGCATAAATCAGGGAGCTGTGTCCGTGCTGGTGGCAGCCGCTGCTCAGATCCACAGTGTAAACAAGCTACTGGAAAAATATTATTGTATCTTGACTGCTTGGGAGAGAGGGCCTGGCTCGCTCCTTCCTGCTGGGCACGGTGCCAGCCGCTAGCAGTGGCGCGGCTCACGTTTGCAGAGCCACGAGGCTCATCGCACCTGGCACTGGGCTCGGCAGGACCCCGTCTGCCTCGCCTCCCTTGGGGGCAAAGGGCAAACCTGCCAGAGCCTCCTGCCTCCCTTCGCTGGGGTGCAGGGATGGATGCTCCCTGGGAAAGGTGGGAGAGGGTGGCATTCCCTCAGCCTGCCAACCCTGGGGCCAGAGGTGCTGGATGGGTGGGGAGGCTGTACTGATCCGTGTCTGTCCTGACCTGCCTGCACCTTCCTCTTTCCAGCTCTCTCGCTGCTGCTGAAGGACCCGGTGGCTGCCGTGCGCGTGAAGACGGCGGAGACGTTGGGCCGCTTGGTTAGAATTGTGTGAGCGGCAGCGGTGGCGGTTCCGGGCCGCACTGGGACTCAACGCAGCGGGCTTGGCTGGACACTCCTTGCCCTGCTGCGTATGCCACGGGCATCTCCGTCTTCCAGAGCATCCGTCTTGGCCGTGGACCCCCAGCATCGTGGCCAAGAACACTTCCCTCCCCGGCCAGAGCTGTGGGGGCTGGGGTGTCTCTCTGCTCCCCACCAAGGGGCTGACTGGGGCACGGGCCCCATTGACTGTTGCTGCTCTCCCCAAACCATGTTTTTAACTCACTCCCACCCCAGAAATGCACCCGTTGCTCCGCCTGGGCAGCTGGCCCGGCCCTCTTGACACCCAATGTACAGCCGGGGCAAAGGCCCGGTCACTGGGCCGTCCCCTATCGCACCCCACCTGCCACAGGATGTTTGCACACTGTCTGCACCTGCGGGCCCTGCCTGCCCTTCTGCCACGTGGGGGGTTTACAGCATCTGGTATGGACTGCACCCCCCCCCCTGCTCCCAGCGGGTCACACGCACCTTCTGCCACAGCCGGGTGCCTCTGGCCCCTCCTCCGAGCCCAGGCCCCGGGCAGCCCCCATCCCCTCACAACAGGCCTGTGGACACAGAACTGGACTGGACTTATTTTTAAATAAAGCAGTTGGCTTCTCAGAAAGATGAGCTGCTTGAGTCTCTTTCCTGCCTGGGATTCCTGGGGGCTCCCAATGTTGACGTGCTAATCCCTCTGGGCATTGCTGTGAAGTGGGGGCGGTGACCTCGGGGACCTGGCTTAAACCCTCCTGCCAAGTCAGGTTTTAAACCCAGACCTCCCCTTCCTCTCAAGGAGGGAGCCAGTCTTGTCTGGATGCTGGAGCAGGGCAGCCAGTGGATTTCATGCAGCAACATGGAACAGGTTGCAAGAAATGCTCCCTCCTAAGTGAAATGCAAACTGGCTGGATTGGCAGCCTGTGCTGGACTCTGGGGTGAGTCCTTCCATTTCTTCTATTAATATAGATTAAAATGTATAAACCACCCCCTCCCGCTACAAGCATCTCTGGGTGGCTAACAGCATGGAAAAGCACGTCACTAACATACAAGCCGGTGCCCCCGGATCGCCCCTAGGCGTGAGGCGGTCTCGCAGGTAGGAGGGGCCCAAGCCGTGTAGGGCGTTAGCGTTCGCAGCCCGATTCAAGGCTGTCTCTTATACACATCTAGATGTGTATAAGAGACAGGAGCTCTACTGTTCCAGTTTAAATTCATTCTTCTTAAACGCTGGTGAGCAGAACTGAACCCAGTACTCCAAATGGGCTCTTACCAGAGCCCTATACCAAGGCAACAATCCCTTCCTACCCCTGCTGGCAACACCATGCTTAATGGTAGCCAGGGTAGCATTTGTCTTTTTTACAGCTGCATCACATTGACGACCCATAGTCCTTCTATGATCAGCTGTACCCCCCCTCCCCAAAGTCCCTTTCCTCGTCTGTTGTTTCCAACTGAGGGGTTTCTAGCTGATAACTCAAATTCTTATTAAACCCCAAATGCCTAACTTTGCACTATTAAATTTCATCCCATTCCTAACACTCCAGTCCATGTTCAGTCCAGATCTTCCTGTATAACTTTCCAATCCTCTGTAGTGGCAACTTCTCCCAACATGGTATCGTCCGCCTCTTGCTGAGGAGCCAGTTGCACTTTTCCTGTTCCAGCATTTAGAAGCTGCCCCTTCTCCCATCTTGGCTCTGCCTCCTTAGGGCAATGTTGTCTCTTGGGAGCCCAGCAAGAACGGACCTCGCTGCCGGTCGGGTTTCCAAACAGAACTAACTTGGTCTCTAAGGCTTCTGCCTGGTTACTGTGTGGTCCAAGAGGAATTGATCCGGTAAGATCATCCCGACTGTCGACATCTCTAGACTGGAAACCAGGGAGATCTCGGGAAGGGCCTCTTGCTGCCCCTCACCGGCTTTTGAGATGTTACGGGATCTTTGCAGCATTGGGAAGAGTGGATTATCCAGCTTCCTTGTAACCGTCCTGCTGAACGATGGCTCCCTGCCGTGTAGGTCAGGCTGGTTCCTTGGTGTCAGAGTGGGGGGGTTGTGGCTTCCAGCCTGCCCCTCCTTACTCCAGTGCCTGTTCCAGCGATTGAGCAAGTCTGCCTGGACTTGCTGCAGTCGACCGGTGGCGACGTAGAGCAAGGCGGCTGTTTGGGGAGGGCTGTCTTCTCCAAAGGGGCAGAGCTGCAGTTTTGAGGCTATATAGGTGTGTACATCCAAGTCTAGTCGAGTGCGCTCTAGAAACTAGCTGGTCCGCCCCCCCCAGCGGTGATGCTGTATCTATGAGCTCGTATCTCTCGAACTGCTCCTTCAACGTTGCTCTTGCTGGTGCCTCCTCTACATCGCTCCCCCTCAGGCTCTGTCCTGGGCCCCCTTCTCTTCTCCAGTGACACTCTTTGTCTGGGCCATGGCTCCCAGTATAACCTGTATGCTGATGGCCCACAACTCCCTTCCTCCCCCATCCAGACTGACTCTTGCATCTCTGCCTGCCCCCCTCAGCTCCGTTCAATGCTCTGCTGCCAAAGTCCTCCATCTTGCCCATCACTTTGACCACGTTCAGCCCCTCCTCTCTGCCCTGCACTGGCTCCCGCTACGGGAACGCATTTGGCACAAGCTCCTGGTTGTCTTGGCCTTGCTCCCCCATATCTATCCGCTCTTGTATCATCCTCTGCCCCGACCCTCGCCTGCTCGTGACCCCCTTGCTCCTCCAAACGTCTCTGCCCCTTCTCTCTTGCTGCCCCCAGGCCTGGAACTCCCTCCCTGGATACGTTCACTCGGCTCCCTCCCTCCCCAACTTGCAAATCCCTCCAGAAACTCTACCTCTTCCATCAGGCTTTCCCCTGCTCATCATGAGTAAAACTGCATCCTCTTCCCCCTCCTCACTCAGAATCTCTTCCCTGTCACTAAGTGAAGCACGTGCACCTGCAACTTCTCAACCTCACGGCTGTCTCCTTGTCTCCCCTGATGTTCCCCTCGCCCATGGATTGTGCAGTGCCAGGTTCATTGCTTGCGCTATATAAATAATGCTAGGCTGGAAGTCTGTGCTGAGGACGTTCTCCTGGCCCCGTCTCTCCAGCCCCCAGGCCTGCCCCTTGGCTTCACGGGGATGAGCTTTCTACGAAGAGCCTGCCCCCTCTGCCTGGTGCAACGGGGCTGCAGATGGTTGTGGGGAGGTTCCCCTTTCAGGGCAGCACGTCGCTGGGCTGGGCTGTAGGAGCCAGTTCCTGCCCGCAGCGTCCCATCCGCGTGCGGCTCGGCAGCTGGCGTGACGTGGCCTGTTGCAGCTGAGCTGCAGCGGGAGGTTCGGCACGGCTAGGGCTTCGGGGTCCTGCAGGGTGGCTTGAGATTCACTAGCCAGGTACCTTGTGCTCTTCCATTATCCTGCCCTGCAGCGCCTCCTCCCCACAACCCCTGCTTTGCTTCAGCAGCTCCCTTTCCCCTGCCACGTGCCCCACGGAGCAGTGACCCGCGACTCCACCTGCCATCTTGCTTCAGCGTCCGGGAGAGCCCTCCTCACGTTGAGCCTGGCTGCCTTTCCGGAGGAGAATCCCCAGCCCCCAGGGGTGGGGCAGATGAGGGGGATAATGGGCCCTTTCCGGGCAGACCCATCGGGGGAGTGGTCAGTGAGCGCCCGTTCCCGCAAGACTCCAGTGGGAGCGATACCGCCTCCTGCTGGTGGCTTCCCCATGGCTCCCACCACCCCCTCTGGGAAGAAAATGGAGGGGGGGGGGGCCTGGAAACATGACCCCCCACCCTCCTGATACTTTGGCTGCACCCTGCTCTGAAACGAGCCCCCGTTTACCTGCCCGCAGGGCTGTAGCGGCCCCTTGAAGAGCAGTAAGTAGTCGATTGACGTGGTGGGAGGGAACCGGGAGCCCCTTGGAGGGGACGAGCCCCCTCCCCACTTGCTCTGACCCTGCCCTGTGGGTCTCTGGCTTTGAAATGGGCAGAGTTGGCGGGGTGGGCTGGGAGCCCAGCTCTGGGAATAGATCCCTCCTGTCCCCGGTAGGGTGGTTTCAGCGCCCCCCGTCGAGGGGCCGAGGCCTGGCCTGGCAAGGGGGAGGGGATTTGTGTTGAGGCTGCTAGCTGCATTCCTGTGGGGCCTCGGCCTCCTGGTGCCCCAAGCCAGGGGGCTTCTCTCCTGGCACTGGGTGCAGCTGAGGCCTCGTCTCCGTTCAGCTCCTCAGCAGCAACGTGGTGAATGACCTGATCCTGCTGGAGTCCATGATGGACAACATGACGGGCCGGCAGAGGGACTCCTGCACGGCCGTGCGCCAGCTAGCCCTGCGCGGACTAGGCAACATTGCCGTGGGGTCGCCGGAGAAGGTGAGTGGCCCAGTCCCCCAGCGCCTCCCTGCCGGGGCCAAAGCAACCCCCATGGCCTCAGGCTCTCTGCAGACTCAGGCAGACAGCGCTCCTGCCCATAGGAAGCTGGACACGCTCCGGTTACACACTGGGGCCCTGCCCCCCCCCGACTCACCCTGCAGAGTGAGAGGCTCGTAGCCAAAGTGCATACTAGCCGGCCAGGCCGGTGGGGGTCTCTGGCCAGCGCTGTGTGAAAGAACCTGGCTGCCAGTGAACCCCAGCAGCGGTGGCCTCGGGGCCGGGGACTCCACTGGAAGCCAAGCTGAAGGCAGGGCCATTTTCAGAGCTGCGTGTGGCCCCGGATGGCGACACTGCGGGGTGCAGCGAGTAGCGATAGGATCATTCTCCCCCCCCCCCCCCCCCATGAGGCCTGTGTGGCCGGCTCTGGCGCTCCTGGGGCTGGCGCTAGCTTGGCTGGAACAGGCTCCCGGCACCGCTTAGAACATCCAACGCCAGCCCCTACGATAGCGACTCTGGGCTGAGCCTTGGGTCGACTCTCCTGTTTGCCGAGAGCCCCCAGCCCCTCTCCTGTGTGGGCGAGGCCTGCAGCTTGGGGGCTACAAGCCTGGCCCCTCCGCTCGGATCCCCTCTAGGGCGGTGGCGGCGACTCCGCCAATCCCAGGGCGGGGTCGTTGGTGGTTCAGCCCCAAGACACGACAAACTACTGTGATCGGACACTAAAATATAAGTAGCTACTAAAACGACCGTTCTGCCGGCTCAGCCCTGGGCAGCGATGGCTCGAATACCGGCCGGTCCTGGGGGAGTGAAAGGGGATGCTCCCCCAGCAGCTGGAGTGCCCTTCCCCAGCCAGTAGGACAGGCCGGCTGGCCAGACCGGGGGGCGGGGGGGGGTGTATGAGCCCACAGCGCGCTCTGCTTCTGGGCTGAGCTAGACGGGGGAGGCGTGTGGGGCAGCTCTCCCCCGTAACTGGCTGCCTCTCTCCCTCCCGCCTCCCCGCAGGCCAGGAAGCACGGGGCCCAGCTCCTGGCCTCCATGATCGATGGCATGGACGACAAGGACGATCCGAAGAACCTGGTGGCTCTGGAGGCCATGTCCAGCCTGTCCAAGCTCCTGGGCCACATGGAGGAGAGGGACGTCCACTCGGTGCTCCTGCACATCGCCATCCGCATCCGGCCCTTCTTCGACAGCGTAAGGGGGCGGGGGCTGGCGTTGGAACCGATTCAATCTCCTGCCCCTCGGCCGCTACCAGCCGGGTACAAAGGGGTCTGGTTAGACAAACCAGTGGTAGCAGCTCCCCGTCCTGGGGAGGGCTTGGCTTGGGGCCTGGGGGGGGGGGCAGTAGCATCACTGGGCAGCCAGGCATCCCAGAGACAGAAGAGCCCCCAAGGGAGAAAGTCAGGGACGAGGCCTGGCAGGTGCAGACCGCGGGGATCCCCTGCACACGCTCTGAGCTCAGCTTGGCCCCGCTGCAGAGATGCTGGACTCCTTTCTCTGCAGGAGAGACACGAGCTGCGCAAATCCTCCATCACCCTCTTTGGAAACCTGACCAAATTCAGCTCCGGGAACAGCGAGGATGTCTTCTTCGAGCAGATCCTGAACGGGCTGGTGACGCTGCTGCTCCACCTCCAGGACCCCAAACCGGAGGTCATCAAGGTGGGTCGTCCCCTTCCCCCTGTTCTTACCTTGCTCCCTTCCCAAACCCATTAGTAGCTTAACGGGGGGACAGAACTTCTGGGTTGAGGGAGAGTGTTTCTGTGGTGCTTGGGCTCGTCCTGGGCAGAGGCGGTGCGCCCTTGCGTGACCGCTTGGAGCTGGGCCTGCTCTCCAGCCACTCCCTGCCGGGGCGGGGGGAGCGACAGAGGCTGCTTTTCCTTGTGACCCCACCCCTCTGCCCCCTGCAGGCCTGTAAGTTTGCGCTGCGCATGTGTGGCCCCGTCATGGGCTGCGACGGCCTCTGCGACATGTTCCAGAACCACCTGCATGAAGACCGGAGCCTCCACTACGGGGAGTTTATGAACCACGTCTGCAAACACCTGGTGAGTGTGGGTTGGGGCGAGGCAGCTGCTTCCCGCTGTCCCCCTGTGGACGTGCTGGCGGCGGCGGCAGCTCCTCACCCTCCGCTCCGCCGGCTCCCCGCAGATGCAGAACTACCCAGAGATGCTGAATCGCTTGATCTTGACCAACCTTTTCTACTTCAAGAGCAACTGGGCCGAGATCCGAGCTGCCGCTCCCATGTTTATAGGTGAGACTGGCAGCCAGCCGGCTCGGCGGGGCTCCTGGGACAGAGCCCTGACACAGCGGTGAGGGTCTGCTCTGCCCAGAGCCGGGGAAGGGAGGCCCTTCAGACAGGCCTGACGCCGGGTCTCCTCCTTCCACCCCTCAGGGTTCCTCGTCCTGCACGTGGACCGCGAGCACTGCCAGCACGTGGAGCTCGAGCAGCTGGTTTCTGGTGAGTTAGTGGGGCCACTTTGCTGAAGTCGCAGCGTTCCCCTCCTCCATTAAACCAGTTACTCTAACCAAGGAGATGAGCCTGACTACGAGCCATCGCTGCCTTCTCCTCGAGCTACTCTTGCCAATTTCTGGCAAGGTCTCCATGATTCCCATCCTCCTGCCAGGGCTGCTCTGGCTTGAGTTGGGGCCGGCCAGATCAGCCCCTATCAGGGATTAGCGGCAGAGCTGCTGCCGGTCCCGATACCCTTGCCCCTAGGGGTGAGATGGTCCCTTTCTGGGTAATGAGACTGTTCAGCCTGGCGTGGAGCAGAGCGTGATGGGGCAGCTTGAGAGGGAACAGGACTTTGCTGCTTTGTAGGATGGAGGTGGTAGGGCTTCTCCCATCAAGGGTTTATCAAGGTCTTAGACGTCTGTGCTGGGACTAGGCCTGTCTAGGAAGGAGGGAGACTTGGTTTCTGTCGCTTGAGCTCTCCAAGACGCTGCTTTCCTCGTAGGGCCGACAAGGATCATCTTGTGATCTCTTGCAATCTGTCCCTGGCTGCTGCTGAGCTCTCTGGGAGCATGTTGCATGGAGGCCATGGCCCAGTGGGTCTGCTAGGAACCTGCTCTTCCTCCCGGTGCCCTGCTGGCTGCAGCCAAGGCGCAGGCCCTCATGGGCACCGGGTGTGCGAGCTGTTAACGGGCACCGTTACAGCCAGGGATAAAAGCCCCAGTAAAGCAGCTCGGTGGCATTTTGGAGCTGAGTTAAGTAACTTTCCTGGATTTGGGGGATTTTTCCCCGTCGCCAGTGACCTCATCGCATGGAGTAATGCACGGAAACTTTCGGAGCCTTCCAAGGGAGCTTAGAAAACACTAAAGGCAAAGCTCTCTTTCCGCTGGCTCCCGGAGCCCATCCAGAAGAGGCCTGTCTGTGCAGCAAGTGAAAGCTAATCTCTGTGTGTGAGTAATCGGTGCGTTAGCCGCCGCCGCCGCTCTGGATTGGGCTGGTGCAGCTTCCCGTATTGAGCGGATTAGCTGAGCGCACTCCAGCGAGGCTCAGGCCTCTCCAGTTTACAGTGCGCCCCCGGGGACTCCGGCTGTCTCCAACAGGAAGAGCTGCCGCGCATAAATCAGGGAGCTGTGTCCGTGCTGGTGGCAGCCGCTGCTCAGATCCACAGTGTAAACAAGCTACTGGAAAAATATTATTGTATCTTGACTGCTTGGGAGAGAGGGCCTGGCTCGCTCCTTCCTGCTGGGCACGGTGCCAGCCGCTAGCAGTGGCGCGGCTCACGTTTGCAGAGCCACGAGGCTCATCGCACCTGGCACTGGGCTCGGCAGGACCCCGTCTGCCTCGCCTCCCTTGGGGGCAAAGGGCAAACCTGCCAGAGCCTCCTGCCTCCCTTCGCTGGGGTGCAGGGATGGATGCTCCCTGGGAAAGGTGGGAGAGGGTGGCATTCCCTCAGCCTGCCAACCCTGGGGCCAGAGGTGCTGGATGGGTGGGGAGGCTGTACTGATCCGTGTCTGTCCTGACCTGCCTGCACCTTCCTCTTTCCAGCTCTCTCGCTGCTGCTGAAGGACCCGGTGGCTGCCGTGCGCGTGAAGACGGCGGAGACGTTGGGCCGCTTGGTTAGAATTGTGTGAGCGGCAGCGGTGGCGGTTCCGGGCCGCACTGGGACTCAACGCAGCGGGCTTGGCTGGACACTCCTTGCCCTGCTGCGTATGCCACGGGCATCTCCGTCTTCCAGAGCATCCGTCTTGGCCGTGGACCCCCAGCATCGTGGCCAAGAACACTTCCCTCCCCGGCCAGAGCTGTGGGGGCTGGGGTGTCTCTCTGCTCCCCACCAAGGGGCTGACTGGGGCACGGGCCCCATTGACTGTTGCTGCTCTCCCCAAACCATGTTTTTAACTCACTCCCACCCCAGAAATGCACCCGTTGCTCCGCCTGGGCAGCTGGCCCGGCCCTCTTGACACCCAATGTACAGCCGGGGCAAAGGCCCGGTCACTGGGCCGTCCCCTATCGCACCCCACCTGCCACAGGATGTTTGCACACTGTCTGCACCTGCGGGCCCTGCCTGCCCTTCTGCCACGTGGGGGGTTTACAGCATCTGGTATGGACTGCACCCCCCCCCCTGCTCCCAGCGGGTCACACGCACCTTCTGCCACAGCCGGGTGCCTCTGGCCCCTCCTCCGAGCCCAGGCCCCGGGCAGCCCCCATCCCCTCACAACAGGCCTGTGGACACAGAACTGGACTGGACTTATTTTTAAATAAAGCAGTTGGCTTCTCAGAAAGATGAGCTGCTTGAGTCTCTTTCCTGCCTGGGATTCCTGGGGGCTCCCAATGTTGACGTGCTAATCCCTCTGGGCATTGCTGTGAAGTGGGGGCGGTGACCTCGGGGACCTGGCTTAAACCCTCCTGCCAAGTCAGGTTTTAAACCCAGACCTCCCCTTCCTCTCAAGGAGGGAGCCAGTCTTGTCTGGATGCTGGAGCAGGGCAGCCAGTGGATTTCATGCAGCAACATGGAACAGGTTGCAAGAAATGCTCCCTCCTAAGTGAAATGCAAACTGGCTGGATTGGCAGCCTGTGCTGGACTCTGGGGTGAGTCCTTCCATTTCTTCTATTAATATAGATTAAAATGTATAAACCACCCCCTCCCGCTACAAGCATCTCTGGGTGGCTAACAGCATGGAAAAGCACGTCACTAACATACAAGCCGGTGCCCCCGGATCGCCCCTAGGCGTGAGGCGGTCTCGCAGGTAGGAGGGGCCCAAGCCGTGTAGGGCGTTAGCGTTCGCAGCCCGATTCAAGGTGCTGCTTTTAACCTTTAACGCCAGCCAGGGCAGAGCTCGGAGCACCGGTGTTATGTGCTCCTGGCCCGTCCCCGTTAGACAGGCTGCCGCATTCTGCACCTGTTGCGGCTTCCAAAAACCATCACCAGGGAGCGCATTGCAGTAATCCTGCTGCGAGGTGATGAATGCATGGAGGAGGGTGGCCAGGTTGGAGTCTGAAACATGGTCGGAGCCTCCGCACAAGATGGAAGTGGCGAAAAGCTCCCTTTACCACCACCTCTACCTGGTAATCGAGCTGAAGGCTGAGTCTGAACAGGCCTCCTAATCTCTGGACGTGGGGGGCAGTGTGGTGTAATGGGTCCAGTAAGGGGGTGTGTGTGTGTGTGTGTGTGTGTGCTCTACTCCTAGCCCCCTCCCTTGCCACGTGCCCATCACCCTAACACTCGGGTTTTGCTGCCACCACCAAAGCTACGAGCTTCCGGGGTTAAGGGCTGCTCTGGAATTCCAAACCCTGCTCCTTTATTAGAGATTGCTTTCCCAGCGTGAGCTGAACTTGGGAAGCGTTTTGGGTCACAGCGCGCACACACACACCAGGCACTCTTGATTAGAGAAAACAAGATTTATAGTTTTTACTAGCTAAGTTAACCAAATTACATGGATACAAAAAGGTAGGGAAAAGGCATTGAACTCATGAGCAAACAGGCAACTACAAGCAGGTCTGGTCACCCGTTTAGAGAGCGTTGAAGCCTAAACAGTCCCTAACCCGGCTTCTCTGCATAGAAGGAATGACTCAAGTGTCTTTCTCTGCAGGGTAAGTGCGGATGTATTAGCGCTGCAGGGTTTGGTTTTTCTCAGCTGGATGGAGAAAGCTGGGGGTTGCAAGTTAGTCCAGCCCAGCTAGTGGGTGCCGGCCATGAGGTCTCTGTCTGTGGAAATTTACTAGCCTTTTTAAAGGGCAACACCAGCATCTCAGCTACTGGCTCCCAGCCCCAGGTGACCCTGTTCAAGGTGGCCAATCAGTTAGGTTGCCCAGCCTAGGGTTCCTGCTTTGGTAAGGTGTGGTCAGTCAGATGGGCTGAGGGGAGCACATCTCCTTATATGGCCTGGCAGAGTCCCTTGCCTTGGGTCCAGGAAGAACCTAAGGGGCAAACTATCCAGGAGGGTTTCTCCGCCCCCCCCCCCTTTCCTGTAGCCTGAGCACGTCGCTTGACAGAGCTGCGGGTTCAGGCGTATCCAGTCCTCAAGTCCCTGCCGTGACCGAAAAGAAACATGGCAGGATTACACAGAGCGGCGTGTCCTTGTTACACTCGACCGCCCTGCTGGGGGAAAAGGTGAAAACTGAATCAGTGTCTAGTTTGTGTCCTATCCATTCAAATAGAATCCTTACGTGAGAGAGCATCAGCGATGCCATGGTTCTTCCTGCTGATGCTGAATGTCCCATCTCAAACTTGTGACGTTTCCAAACCCATCTTTGCAGTTTGGAGTTAGTGTTTTTCATGGGCTGTAACCACTGCAGAGTGGTACATTCCATGGATACTGTGAACCTCTTGCCTTGTACTAATGTGGTTTTGTACGACTCACATGGACCACTTTGGGATTCTTCCCAGGCTCAATCAAGTCCCTTTCAAGGGTTACCAGGAGTTCATCAGCTCGACTCCCAACCAGCAACTCAAAAGGTGAGAAACCCCTGGACTCCAAGGGTATTTCTCTGTAGGCAACGGGCAAATGTAGAGGCCCCTCATCGCAATTGCTCAGGTGGGGATCGCCTCACTCCCCATGTGCCCGTGCGACCCTTGAGATCGTCCGTGGGAGCCTTTTGGGAGGTTCCCCGGGCGAGGCGGGTGGTCACCGATGTGAGATCTTTTTCAGTGGTTGCCCCCGTGCTGTGGAATTCGCTTCCAGAGGAGGCTCGGCTGGTTCCCGCTCTCCCGACGTTTGTGTAAGACCTGGCTGTTCCGTCAGGCTTTTGGCGAGGGGGAGGGGTGGGGTGGGGATAGGGATGGGGGTTTCCCCATGTAGGGTATTTTAAATTGTTTTAAAATTTTTATTATTATTTTAAACGAAATGCTGTTCGCCGCCCCGGGCTGCCCTGTGGGCAGGAGGGCCGGGATATAAATTTTAAAATAAATAAATAAATAAGCTCTCAGCATTCCCCTCAGGGTTTCAACGACTGACTCCGCTAGCTTTGTGCTCTGCGGGTGCCAGGGTGATGCACTCCAAAAGGCATTCAGCTGTTAGTTGGGGAACGCCCTTCTCGGTAATTCCCTCGGCATTCCGTCACTTTGGTCAGAAAATGTCCTCTATTGTCATTCGCTAGGTGCTGCGTAACGTTTGCACGGGAACTCCCTTCTTTGTCACCCCACACCTCCAAGGGCAGAAACCCTCTCACAAGGCTGTTCCACACCTGAGAGGGGCTGCAGAGCTCCAGTTCTCTCAACCCAGATTCTTTGTTCCTCAGGGTCAGGTGTGAAACCTGCTTCCTGTTCCTGGGCCGACTGGTTGAGCTCTGTCCAGCTGGGCTCTGCTAAAGCTTCTGGCTTCCAGTCCTGAGAGCTCTCCCTGTTGGGGTTCACCGACCCCTCGAAATTGCCCTTCACCAAGTTTACGGTGCTATCGCTGGGCAAGCTAGGGTCGACCAAAACCTGCACCTGGAAGCCTCCAGCCAGGGCTACACCATCTCCGCCTGGGGGCCTTGCCTCAATTCCATCCTTGGGCTGAACGCTTTCCATTCTGGGGCTGTCTCCCGGACCTGCCCCTAGGGCTACCGTCCCCTCCTTGGATTCCCTTTCCTTACCCCCCAGGCTCCCTCCCAACATCTCTGCTACCACTTTGGGTTCTGTTACCATCTCCAGCCCTGTCAGCTCTTCTGGAGCCTCCCCAGGCTGGATCGGTCTGGCTTCTCCCTCAGCAGATTCCACCCCCTCTGGGTGTCTCTGAGGCTCAACTCCCGTTCTCCTAGTGAGATCACAACCCCCCAGAACGTCTCGTCCTACCAGCAGGGGGATTGCAGGGGCTGCTTGCACCCCAACGTCCGCAAGCACCTCCACCCCCGCCACTCTAGGGGCAGGCGGGCTACAGGGAGACCCTCTGGCTGCCCTGTCTTTCCCCAGCCCTTGGCCCAGACCTTCTTCCCGGGGATATCGCAGGGCGAGACTAGATCCACACTAATAATTGTCCTGCTTGCCCCAGGGTCTAGTTCCCCCAGAAGGGTTTTCCTTTTACCCTCACTAGGTCATTATAGCAGCCTGTTAGTTCCTCAGCGTCGGTGATTTGAAAAGCTGTGCGGTTCCTTGGGGTTCTTCCCCCCCCCCCCCGTTACCCTCCGCATAAACTCATCGCTAGGGCTCCCATTCTCCCCTTCTGCGATTACTCTGCAGATCGGCTGTTTTAGGGGTTGCTAGTTTCGAGCAGTCAGCCCGAATGTGTCCTACTTCCTGGCAGTGAAAACAGCCCCTGCTGGCTGGGATAGGGGGAGTGGCCGGGTTGGGGGTCACAGTCACCTTGTGTTCCGCAGCCTGCGGTCCCACCTCCTGTCCGTGATTCACCTGGCTCCCCGTTTCTGCAACCTCCTTTGCTCCTTCCCAGGGTGGGTAGCCTTTCCAATTTGCCCCTCCCGGTTTATCAGCAATTGATGGGCCATGTCTGCAGCCTCAGTTATAGTTTTGGGGCATCCTCTCCTTCACCAGATGGTTGATCTCTTGGGGACAGCGGTAGAAAAACAGAGCCAGTTCAAAGAGGGCTGTGACCTTCTCCCTGGTATCTGCGCGGGCCCCCTCAACCCACTTCCTCTGGGCTTCCTTTAGCTGGGCAGCAAACCCTGCTAGAGATTCCCCTGCCTGGAGGGCCAGGGCGTGAAACCGCTTTCTGAAGTGGTCGGATCCCAGTCTAAATCGTCAGTGCACTGCAGCCTTAAAGGCAGCATAATTGCTGGCTTGCTCCAGAGACCAACTGTCCAGGACCTCAGCTACTGCCCCCCACCCGTCACAGAACGCACGTCCTCAGCCTCAGGTACGTTCCACTGAGCCGCCTGCCGCTCAAAGACACTCAGCAACACGTCTGGGTTGCCCCCCTCCTTAAAAGGGGTGAAGTCCTTTGGTGTCAACTTGTGGGGTGCGGAGAGCTTCCGCTGTAGCATTTCTCCCTTGTGCTTGCGCTGAGCTTCCTGGGCCTCTCGCTGCTCCTTCTCAAACTGGCGTTGAGCTGCCTTGTCTGCAAGCAGTTTCTCCTGGGTTTCTAGTTTTTACAATTCCAAACGGACTCACATTCTCTCCAGCTCCGATGAGGTAGGATTCTCTCCTAGCTGGTCGGTTGCAGGTGAAGGGCCGTAAGAGAGGCTCCATTCTGCCTCGTCATTCTGAGCCAGCAGAGACATTCGGAAGTCCCTTATCATTGCTTCTCCCCTCTGTTGGGAGGTTTCTATTCTAAGCTTCTCTTAGGAGGTCTCCTTTGGGTGGGTCTGTTGAACCCCTTGGCCAGCCCCTGCGGGGTACCTTCCCGGGTTCCAGAACTCATGCAATTCCCTGCCTTGTCACTGCTTAACTAAGCCCTGTCCAGCTGACCCGAACCCAGATTGGGTTGACCTGATTGCGTATGACTCAATTGAAAGCCACCTTTTCCTTTAAAAGTTCAACTAAAACTTGCCAGAGGGTTTTCTCTTTGCTCCTGAACACAAACAGGTCTGGGATCAAAGTGTGTGTGGCTGCTAGGTCGTATCCCACCGCTGCCACCACTTGGGGCGTAATGAGTAGAGTAGGGGGGGTGCGCTCTACTCCTAGCCCCCTCCTCACTGCGCGCCCATCACCGTAACACTCGGGTTTTGCTGCCACCACCAGAGCGACGAGCTTCCAGGGTTAACGGCTGCTCTGGAATTCCAAACCCTGCTCCTTAGTAGAGACTGTTTTCCCAGCGTGAGCCGACGTGGGAAGTGTTTTGGGTCGCAACACACACCAGGCGCTCTTGAGTAGAGAAAACAAGATTTACGGTTTTTACTAGCTAAGTTAACTTAACTACAAGGCTACAGAAAGGTGGGGAAAAGGCATTGAATTCATGAGCGAGCAAAGCAGCAACTACGAGCAGGTCCGGTGACCCTGTTCAAGGTGGCCAATCAGTTGGGTTACCTGGCCTGGGTTCCTGCTTTGGTAGGGTGTGTAAAGTGGGGTCAGTCAGATGGGCTAAGGGGAGCACATCTCCTTATGGTCTGGCAGGGGCCCTTGCCTTGGGTTAGGGGGAACCTAAGGGGTGATCTAGCCAGGAGGGTTTCTCCAGTGAGCACCCCATCCCTGAGCAGCAGCCTCCCCCCAAATGTGCAGGGTTCTAGGCTGCCCCCCTGGCTTCTGCAAGTGCACGGGGAGGGGGGGGAGCAGTGCTAGCCTGCTCTGTGTGCGTGCACATGCACACGTGCCTGATCTGCCTCCACTCTGGGAGGGGAGCACCTGCTCCGCCCTCCCCTGCCCAGCTGCAGGAGGGTTTGGATGCCTCCGCCTCTTCCGCACTTGCAGGCGGCAGCAGCAGCAGCCAATTGTTGGGATTGCAGGGCAGGGCAGGGCTGGGCGCTAAGGGGGTGGGGTTTTCCATGACTGGGTGCAGGGCAGAGGCAGAGTCCTGCCAGGCCAGCAAAGGGAAGAATTTGTCTTTTTCCACTTGTTAAGCGCCTGGGCAGGGACTTTTATTGCTTCTCTGGTTTTTTGTTCTGGGAGGCATTTTCTGGCATTGGCTTTGCCTGCCTGGGGTAGGCAGTGTCTTGCTTGGAGCGAGGCCAGCCTCTTGGGGGCTGCCTCCTCCCTCCTTTGGGGACCGGGCCAAGAGCACAGCCCTGTTTGAGCTTCTTCTGGTTTCCCTATTTAGCCTCTGCCTAAAGGCAGGAGCTGGGCTGGGTTAGATAGATTTGCATAACATGCAAATCTACACGCTTAGCTTGGAAGAGGGAGAATACTCTTCAATGAGCCAAGGATGGTTTGGTGGGGGGGGGCAGCCAGGGCCACTAGTGAGAATGAGCCGGAGTGTGGATCCCTTGGCTTGCAAATAGCTGCTTGCCCTACCTCCCGCGGAACAGCAGCAAAGCCTCTACCTCAACCCTACAGGGGTAGGAGGGTCCATGATGCCCCATCAGCCCTGAGCTCTAGCTCCAAAGGGCAGGGAGTAATGAATCGAGCCGGAGAGCAGGGGCTGCAGGAGGCTGGGCTGAGTAATGCTCCTGGGCCTCTCAGAACGGAAGGGCAGTTGTCGCGTACCCACCCCCTGGACCCGAGTGAGAACTGAGCCCAGTTCCAACCCCCCGGGCTAGAGCTCCCTGCGCCCCCGTTCTCAGAGCGATACACTCCTGCCCGTAACAGAGAGAGAGGCAGCGTCTCCGCCAAGCCCTGTTGTGACCATGTGCCTGGGCCTTGCTGGAGGCATCCCAGCAGGGGGGGACGGCTGAAGTCCCTTCCAACACGATTCCCCCAGCGACAACTCCAAGCTTAGGAGCGGAGAAGCCAGTGCAGGCAGCAGCCTCCAGCCCGGCAGCGATGCCGCTCCCCAGAGCTTCTGGGAGAGGGAAGTTGGCTGCACAAGCCCTTCAGCAGAGGGGGGCAGCGAGAGGCTTTTCTACACTTCATCACCCCCCCCCCCCCCCCCCATTAACCTGGCTCAGAGGCTTAGTTACAGGCAGGGGCCACAGGGTGAATCGAAGCAGAGGAAAGTGCTGCCCCTGCCAGACATTTACCTCCTGAGCCAAGATGAGATCACAGCAGCCTGAGGAAAACCCTTCTCCCCCCACTGCTCCCCAGGGTGAGAGAGGGAGAGCAGCGGGGCCGTTACTGGGGAGGGGGCAGAGCTCCACTCAAAGCATGGCTGGATTACAGGGAGTGGCTTAGGACAGATGCGCTCAGCCCCACTGCTGGATCCTGCCCCCATTCCCCTTGGCAGGGAACCCAGCAGCCGGCTGGGCTGAGAGAGGTCACGCTGCCCCGCTCCGAGCCTGGATCAGAGGTGAGGGTAGGGGCTGGGCAGGTGGCACAGAGACAGGTTTGCAGGAGTCTGGGTGACCAGCTCTGCTCTTACTGGGGGCGCCAGGCTGGGGCCTAGAGCATGGGGGCAGTTGTTGGGGGCCCAGCCAGAGGCACAGGGGCCCACACAGAGCCAGGCAGAGACCCAGGAACACTCCCCCCCCCCGAGCCCCAGCTGACTCAGAGAGAAGGGGGCAGTTAGGTTATGCCCCTGCCCAACGAGCCCACCCCTTGCACAGTGGGGCTGGGAGCCCCTTCCCAGCAGAAACCAGCAGCAGCCAGTGCTTCTATCAAACACTTTAATGGTGACATTACAGGAACCCCAGCACCAGCAGCGGCTGCTCAGCCCCCGTAGGGTCCCAAGCCGCCCCCAGCTGCCTGGGGCAGAGGTCCCAGCTCCTGCCGGTGGGGGCAGTCCTTCTGCTACGTGTAGAGGCGGGCAGTTCCGTCGGCCCCTGCCGAGAAGAGCCAGGGTTGGGTCGGGTGGAAGACGACATCGAGCACCCCCAGGTCCTGGGTCAGCGCGTGGCCCTTCAACACCTTGACGGGGACGATGAGCGGGTTCTGGAGCAGGTCACTGTGGGGCAGAGGGGCAGGCAAGAGCAAGGCTTAGCTTCTATGCCGGCGGCTGCAGTAGCAGCCCAGGGGTCCCAGCAGAGGCTGCAGCCTGGCCCTTGGGTTGAGATCGGGAGCAGGGCTAGCGGCCCCCATCCTGTCCCGCCCCCCCCCCCCCCCACGTACTTGTAGACCATGCCGTGGCAGACGATCACGCTGCCGTCGTCCGAGCCAGAGGCGAAGAGCGGATAATGCTTGTGGAAGGCTACGCTCCTCAGAGCCTTTTTGTGATGCCTGGAGGGGGAGAGAGCCTGTCAGTCCGGGGACCTCTCCAGCCCTGGGGCTGCCGCTCTGCCTGCCCACTCTGCAGTCCTTGTCTGGGGGCAGGCGGCAGCCGCCAGCCAGCCGGTCCATCCGCCCCTGCTGCCACACGCCCCCGAGTGATGGGGAGAGAGAATCCCTTAGCAAAGGGCACGGGAGTCGGAGCGCACCAGGGACGTACAGCACAGTGCGCCGAGCTCCGGGCCTGCCCAGCACCCAGAGAGCTGTTCCGTGGCTCTTCTGAGCGCAGCCTAGTTACCCTACGGCCCCCGACCCACCAGTCTCTTACTTCAAAGTTAAAGCAAGAGGGACCAAGGGAGTTGTGATGTTAACAGATGAGGCACAGAAGTCTGAATTGCTCAATAGCTACGTCAGTCTTTATAGAGGTCAGCTGGAACCAGATGTTTAACAGAGAACACAGACAAGGAGGGGAAGGGGATACAGGTTGGGGGAGCTAAAGAACATCTAGCAAATTTGGATGCGTTTAAGCCAATGGAGTTTGACAAACTGCATCCAAGGGTCCTGAATGAATTAGTTGAAGAAATCTCTGAGCCATTAGCAATCATCTTTACCAACTCATGGAGAACAGGCAAGGTCCCAAAGGACTGGACAAAAGCAAACATAGCACCATAAAAGGGGGGAGGAAGCCAACCCATAGGATTAGACAAGTCATCCTGACTTCTATCTCACCACATTCCTTAGGCTCAGAATTCTGTAATGTTAAGTAACTCTTAATCCTCACAATAACCCGGTGAAGTAGGTTAAGCTGAAAGTTCTGTGACTGGCCAAGGTCACCCAGTGAGTTCATGACTAATGTGAGACTTGAACCAGGGCCTCCTCCTGGTCCGAGTACTGCACTCTTACCCGACACTGGAGCTCTCTAGGAGATGAGAACAGGGCTCAGGTAGCTAAAAGGCTGCACAAGAGAGATGGAGACCAGCTGGTCTCCCTGGAGACACAGCTCCACAGGTGTAACCGGTTGGAGAATTGGCTCAGGCGCTGGGGGAGGCTGGCTGAGCCCCCGTCTGTGATGCTGTAGGTCGAGGGCACTTAGCCTGATGAAGGCCCAGGGGGGCCGGGGGCTGGAGCTTCTCAGAGGAGGACGGCCTTTGTTCTCCTCTTCATGCTAGAGGAAAGCTGCTGCCCAAGGGCTTCCAGCAAATCTCAGCTGTGCCCAGGGCACGGTGTTTGTCCAAGGAGAGCTGGCTCCGTGCTCGGCTGGAGGGCCGTGCCGCTAGCTCTGGGCGCGGCCGGGCGGGCGGCCCTGAGGGCCAGGGAGGCGCTGGGCGAGAGACGGTGCAGCAGGTGAGCCCCCCCCCCCCCAGAGAGAGCGGGGAGACAGCCGGGGCCCGGCCTCACACCGGGACTGGGCAGGAAGCCACAAAGAGGGGCTCTCGCTGTGGGGCCCCCTCCGTCAAACTGAGCCCCCGCCCCCCCCCGGTCAAACTGAGCCCCCGCCCCCCAAGAGGGGCTCTCGCTGTGCCCCCCCC
>QEPC01002149.1:126175-173003 GCA_003113815.1 Sphenodon punctatus | reverse complement strand
GCACAGCGCCCCCTACTGAGCCCCCACCCTGCAGCACAGCGCCCCCTACTGAGCCCCCACCCTGCTCCCTGCGGCACAGCGCCCCCTACTGAGCCCCCACCCTGCAGCACAGCGCCCTCTAGTGCCACAGGGAGCAGGACAACACTCTTCGCTGATTCCCCCCATCCCGTCCCCACTGTGACCAGCCCGGCTAGGGGGATCTGAGTCCAGTCTCTTCCCTCCAGGCGATGGTGGGTGTCCAGAGCGGGCGTGCAGGGCTGGGTGACTCAGCCTGGCACACGCTACTGCACACGGGGGCTGGCAAAGAACGACGTTTCATGCCTGAGCTCAGACGCTTTCCCCAGGCCGTGGCCAGGGCTTGTGTAACTGCTGACCCCGGGGGGGGGGGGCTGCATGGAGCGCCCCCCCCCCGCCGAGCTGCCAGCCTGGAAAGTTGCTTCCTGTAAAAAGGCGTGAGCGCCGCGCGGGCATCGGCTCAACATCCCCTCCCAGCGGAACGGCCCCCGGACGCCGCCCTCTCCGAGACTCCAGAGAACGGTCTGGCGGGGGCTGGAGAAATCCACGGAGCGGCAGCCGGCGGATCCCTCCCTCGACCGGCACCGCTGGGCGGAGTCTCGCCAGGCAGGGAGGCGGAGCCTATTGTGCCCCTCCCACCCCCTCGCTCTGCCACCCTCCCCTCTTACCTGTCACCAGCCACTGCCCGCTGGGGGAGACGCTCAGGCAGCGCACCAGGCTGCTGTGGCCGCGGTAGACCTGAGGGGGAAGCACAGGTGAGCGAGACGGGGCTCCTGGTAGGGAGGGACCGGGGCTCCCAGGCGCTGCCGCGATGGGCATTAGCCTCCCATTCGGCTCCCAGCCCTTGGGCAAGGTCAGAACAGGGGCAGTCACCGCGGGGGAGTCTCCCAGGCTGGGGCTCTGTCCCCCCCATGGCTCACCAGGGCCTGCGTGGTGGGGAACGGCTGCAGGTCCCGCGGCTTGGGCAGTCTGGGGATCAGGTCCTCTGGGTCCACATTAACCTGGAAAGAACGAGGCAGTGAGTACGTGCTGTGTCTGCGCTCCTGGGCTTGCTCCGCCCCGCGGCGCATCCCATCAGTCTGGGTGTTAAGACAGCCCCCAGCAGGGCACGCGCGGTCTCTGCCGCGAGCTCCGGGCACATCTCCACAGCTGCTGTGCCCACAGGACGCTGCCAGCCCCCCCCGCCCGCTGTGTTACCCCACCCCTCACCCCAGTACGGCCACTGGCCAATCCAACCCCCCCCACCCCTGAGCTGCATGTACCCGCATCTTCCTCTGGCGCGGGCACAGGTAGAGGTCGAGGCAGCGCTCGAAACGCTCGTGGATGAAGCGGGAGTAGGCGGGCACGGTGCGCAGGCACTGGTAGCGCTGCGGTAAGAAGCTAAGTTTCCGCTCCGATGACTCCTGCTGCTGCCAGGCCAGCTTCTGTGGGGAGAGAGGGCGCCGTGTCAGAACCCCAATCCCCAGCCTCCCCCTCCCAACTCCTCTCACAGGAGCCCTTTCCCAATAACCCCCCCCCGTCTCTGCCCCTCACCTCCTCCTCTGAGAGCAGGTACTCGGGCGGGGGATTGTAGGACTCCTCGTGTCCCGGCAGCGGCACCTTGGGAGCCGGGACGTGCATCTTGTGTCGGCCGAGGATAGAGTTGGGATCCTCCTGGGCCCAGAGGTCGTAGAAGGTGGGCGTGTCCTGCCTGGGCTTGCGGGGTTTGAGCCAACCCATCTTGATGGCGTGAACCAGCTTGGAGACCTGCAAGGAGGAGACCCCCGCACCCCACCAAGAGCAGTCAGCCCTGCAGTCAGGCTGCACTTCTCTTCTGGGGCCTGGGAGTGAGGGGCAGGGAGGCAACCATTTGTGCTGGGGAGAGCCCAAGGCTGGGATACTTACTGCGGGGCTCTGGGTCAGGATTGAAGGGCAGGAAGAGCAAAGGCAGGAGAGGGGCCCAGATCCTAATGCTAAGAGCCAGGAACGAGAAGCAGCGGTAGAGCTGGGGGCGGGGGAGCCCAGGCTGCAGATGGGGACTGAGGGGCAGCGGCAGAGCTGGGCGGGTGGGAACCTGGGCTGCAGGTGGGGATTGAGGGGCAGCAGCAGAGCGGGGGGAGGGGGGTGAGTCTGGGCTGCAGGTGGGGATTGAGGGGCAGCAGCAGAATGGGGGGAGTCTGGGCTGCAGGTGGGGATTGAGGGGCAGCGGCAGAGCGGGGGGGGAGGGGGTGAGTCTGGGCTGCAGGTGGGGATTGAGGGGCAGCGGCAGAGCAGGGGGAGGGGGTGAGTCTGGGCTGCAGGTGGGGATTGAGGGGCAGCGGCAGAGCGGGGGGGTGGGCCTGTGGGTCAGGAGTCTGCTCTGCTCTGGCAGGTCCCAGCTGGCCCCGCGGGGCGGGGGGTAGACTCCAGGTAGCAGCCTGGCTCTCTGGGAAGTCCCCTGGGCTGTCTCTTACCTTCTCCTTCTCAAGGAGGGAGGGGATGAAGCTCCGCTTGTCGGCTGGCCGGTTGGTCACCGGGTGGAGCATCACCTCGCTGCTGAAGAAGTCAACGGCCGGCTGTGGGGGAGAGAGAGAGTCACAGCTGCCCCCTCCGGGGCCCTGGGGCCCCCACGCTGCCCCCGGGGGACAGGCCACGCCCTACCTCGTACGGGTTGAAGTGCACGTCCCCGAACTGCCCCCTCTGGAGCCGCTGCACCAGCGCCACCTGCTCGTCCGTCAGGGTCACGTCCACGCCCGTCATCTTGTCCTGGACTGTGCGCCTGTTGCGGGGAGAGCGGGGCTGAGGCGGGGGGGCGGGCAGGGGCAGGGGCTCCGCTCCCACAGCCAGTCTCTCCAAAGAGAGCTCCTGGCTCCGCACCCAGGCAAGCGGGACGTTTCTCTCTCGTCTCCCCCGGACTGCAAGCCCCTCCGCCACGATGCAGGGACCTCAGCTCCACGGGGGGGGGAGAGGGGTTCTTGGGACCCAAAGCGAATTCCTCCCCATCCCCGAATCAGCGGGGCCTGCAGGAGCTGGTGGGGACAGGCAAGGGCCTGTGTTTGGGGCATGGAGGGAGGCAGGGAGATGAACTCCCTCCCCGAACAGAGTCGCTCAGCTTCCTGCCCGTCCCAATCCCCCCTGGAACCATCAGGCTTTCTTCACTGCTCCCCCACCCCGGCTGCTGGCGGCCAATCCCTCCCGCCATTCCAGGTCCCCTTCTCCCCTGTCACTAAACTCAGCGCGGGCCCCGGCGGCGTCAAAGCCCCCCCGTTTCGCTCTCCTCTCCCCTGGATCACAAGCCCCTCCTCGATGACCCAGGGACCCCTCTCTAGTTACTGCTCAGGGCCCTGTTCCCTGCGCCCCCGGCCCTCACCAGTACTCGGGGTTTTCCATCTGCTCCAGGAACTTGTCCAGCTCATCCTTGCTGCGCACGGGCTTGTAGATCCGCTTGCCGTCCAGGTCGTAGCCGATGTGCGGGAAGTCCTGGTACCACTCCATGGGGATGTTCCCCACCGTGTTGCGGATGTCCTGCAGCGGGCAGAGCGGGGGGGGGAACATGTCGGAGCAGGCGATGCTTCCGGGGAGGGACTGGCTGCAGCCTGTAGCTTGTAGCCTAATCCATAGGCTTCCCCCCTTGAGCCCCCTCCTCTCCCGTCACCCAGCTGAACCCTCTGTTCTTCCCCCACCGCCTCCACCCTAGACTGGAAGCCCCTTGGGGCAGGGAGCCCCGTCTCTAATCACGACAGCCCGGTGCCGGCTACGGTGGTGCTGCCGGACCCATAATAATGACAATCATCCCAGGGCACCGATGGGAGGGCGGGCTCTGGCAGAACTTGGCACCCCGGGGCCAAGGGNGAACATGTCGGAGCAGGCGATGCTTCCGGGGAGGGACTGGCTGCAGCCTGTAGCTTGTAGCCTAATCCATAGGCTTCCCCCCTTGAGCCCCCTCCTCTCCCGTCACCCAGCTGAACCCTCTGTTCTTCCCCCACCGCCTCCACCCTAGACTGGAAGCCCCTTGGGGCAGGGAGCCCCGTCTCTAATCACGACAGCCCGGTGCCGGCTACGGTGGTGCTGCCGGACCCATAATAATGACAATCATCCCAGGGCACCGATGGGAGGGCGGGCTCTGGCAGAACTTGGCACCCCGGGGCCAAGGGAGCCCGTTACTGCTGGGGCACCAGCTCTGGCCCTGCCCATGGGCTCGGCCAATACCTCTGCAGCCAAGACGCCAACGCGCTGAACTCATCCATGTGCTCCGGGGCTCCAGAAAAGGTGGCTCCCCCCCCAGCGCTCCCCTCCCTGCCCCCAAACCTACCCACCCGTCAGGGAAGAAGGATCCTTTGTGGGGCTCCCTCCCAGGAGGCATGAAACACAAGCCAGATGTGACCTGCTGCTGCAGGCCATGCCCCTGCCCTCTCGAGCACTCTGCATGACCCCACCGGCCGGGGGAGAGCTGCAGTCCGCAGGGAAGGGGATGCGCTCTCCGTCCTGCCAATACACGGTCCCACTTGGGGGCTCTGCCCCCAGACTGCAGCGGGCTCCTGGGCAGCCCAGCCCAGCCCCATCCATCCAGCCCTGCTTGGGGCCGGCGGGAGCAGAGAGACCCCAGCCTCTCCTGGGGGGGATGAGTGTGCGAGTTTGCAGTAAGAACATGCTGGAATCTTGGGGGGGGGGATTGTGGGGTTGCTGGGTTGGTGCCAAGTGACAGAGCGGGAAGCAAAGTGGTTCGCTCAATGATCTCTTTTATCGGACCAACCTTTCAAGGCCCCCTGGCCCTGTGCCCCCCCCCCCCCAGAAAGCTTGCTTACTTCTAAGAGCAGCGAGATCATTCGAACCGCTCTGCTTCCCTCTAAATAATCCGTGTCACGCACAGAACAACAGGGGGCCGATGATAGGATGTAGACGCTGGAATGGGAGTTAGAGTCAAAGCTTGGGCAATGGCACCGGGAATGGAATCAAGGCAAACCAAGCCTCCTCCCGTCTGCGACGCCCTTGCACAGGAAGAGAAACAGCAGAAATATTGAAAGGATGCCTGAGAGCGAGACCCCGTCCCCCAGCATGGGACGCCGGTGTCAGGCAGCCGGCGGGCGGAGGGGCCGCTTAGGCAGGGCCTGAGACAGGGCACTTTCTAGTTCTGTGCGCACTTCTCATGTCATTCCATGGCGCGCCGTCGGGATTTGCTCTAACCCGCTATTATCTGCCTGGATTCTTCTAGACAGCGTCTCCGTGGGTGACTGGGAGCGTGGTCTACCACCACGACCGGCCAAACCCCTTTGACTTGGCTGCTGCCTGCGGAGCTCTGAGACGCGGGCGACTGAGGATGAACCCTTACGGGCTGGCACAGTCTGGGGACGGCGGGGTCACTGAGTCGTGGCTGCTCCAGGGGCGCTGCCAGAGAGAGGGGAACCCCACACTCCTGGCCGCAGAGGGGAGCCGAAGGCAGCAAACCCGACGCTGGTAGCAGCGTCCAGTGCGAGACACAATTGCGGACGCGTGCAGCTGCTCAGTCTTTGCCGAATTGGCAAGTGTTTGTTTTAGGGGAGCACGGTCAGGGTGCCTGGCCGGCAGCACCCCGCCGGTAGTGCCCCGCCGGTAGTGCCCCGCTGGCAGTGCCACGCCGGTAGCGCCCCGCCGGCAGCGCCCCGCCGGCAGCGCGGAGCCGAAGGCAGCAAACCCGACGCTGGTAGCAGCGTCCAGTGCGAGACACAATTGCGGACGCGTGCAGCTGCTCAGTCTTTGCCGAATTGGCAAGTGTTTGTTTTAGGGGAGCACGGTCAGGGTGCCTGGCCGGCAGCACCCCGCCGGTAGTGCCCCGCCGGTAGTGCCCCGCTGGCAGTGCCACGCCGGTAGCGCCCCGCCGGCAGCGCCCCGCCGGCAGCGCCACGCCGGTAGCGCCCCGCCGGCAGCGCCCCGCCGGCAGTGCCCCGCCAGTAGCGCCCCTCTGAAGAGTGCACCGAGGAATTCCATAGCAGGAACTTGGGGGACAGAGGGCAACAAGGATCAGTTCATACTCGGTGGCACGGACTAGGAGCCGAGTGGCCACTCGAGGCTGGAGGGACCACGGGGAACACCTGGCTGCTGGCCCCATTTAGCAAAGCCAGGAGGGGTTTAAAAGCATCTGATGGTTCCTGATTGGAACCATGGCTGCTGGGCAGGGGAGGGGGCTCATTAGAGGCCCGGCCTAGAGTTTACAGCCGGCCCTTCAGAAGCTTGTTAAAATAAATGGGTAAGAGGCAGCGGCGGTGGCTGCCGTGCACATTCCAGTGCCCGGCCCCAGACAGGAGCCACGCTGCCTCCTCACATTTTCCAAGGCTGGCCGGTCCGCCAGCCCCGCTCCCTCACGCACACACGGCCAGGTTCCTTGGCCGGGCACGCGCAGGCTGCTGCCCCCCCCCCCCCCAGTGACCTCATCCCGGGCTGGCCGCTGCGACGGAGGTAGGGCCAGGGCTGCACGGACTCTGGGCCCCACGGACTGGCACCGTCAGCAGAACCGCGGCAAGCACCAGAGGGGAGAGGACGCACCTTCCCTCGGGCTCCCAGGCGGGGGCAGGGAGAGCAGCAGGCGGAGCTCACGCAGGGGGGCAACCCCAGTGCTGCGCCCACCCCACAGGGGGCAGGCAGCTCCACACAATCCCCCCCAGACACAGCTGGGTGCTGGGAGAGCCGGGGCGGAGCTTTCAGGGCTCTGGGTTCCTGGCTCTGCCACTGATCTACTCTAGGACCTTGGGCAAGTCACCCGAGTTTGCTGGATGGCAGCCATGTAGCTTGGAGCCAGGCAGAGCCCTCCCCCTCGGACCCTCTCTCTGCCCTGCCGGACGCACCTGTGAACTCCTTGGGGCAGAGACTGGCTTTCTGTGCAGCACAAAGCAACATCCAGCCTCCCCTCTTGGGGGAGTGGCTCCAGCCCCCAGCACAGCAATGAGGGGGGCTGGCAGGCATGGCCCAAGGCAGCCTGCAGTCAAGGCAGAAAAGGACAAGTCCCAGAATGCACTGCAGCCAGGCCCCTTGTTTGGAGGGCGTGCTGCATGCTGGGAGTTCGGCCTGATCCGCACCAGGAGGAGGCTGCAGGGGCAAGAGAGGGTGGAACTGCCTCGCCCTAGGACACAGCCTCAGCCTGCTTGTCCGGGGCAGCCAGGGGCCTGTCCTCACTTCCTATTGCCTCCCGCCAGGGGCTGAACCTCTCTGGGACTCAGACCCTGGCAGGGCAGCTGTGGCTGGGGCTCTGCTGGGAGGGCAGGATGAGGCCCAGCTCCCCTCCCCAAACACAGACCCTCTGGCAGGGAGGTGGGAAGGTGACCTGGGCCCCGTACACTCGGCCGTGAGGAGGCGCCATCTGGTCCCCATAAACCCGCGGCGAGCCTCTGCAAACTACACAGAGCGCCCCGCCAGCCCAGCCCAGCCCATCCATCACCCCAGGACAAGCTCCGCTCCGCTCCCCGGGGAGCCAGATGGAATTGGGAATGGCTGGCTGGGCCCCAGGGAAGGGGCATTACACAAGCCATGTCCCCACACTCCACGAAGCCTGCGCTGGAGGCAGACGGATCGGCAGCATTTCCAGGCTCGGTTGGCCCCCACCCGCCTGTCGTTTCCACGTTCGTGTAGGAGCTGGCTGTTCCGCCGGGCTTTTGGGGAGGGGGGGGAGGGTGAGTTTTTATGATTTGTCTTAATATTTGTAGATTTATTTTAAAATGTTTTATTGTTGAGTTTTGTGTGTGTGTGTGTTGTTCGCCGCCCCGAGCTGCCTTTGGGCAGGAGGGGCGGGATATACGTTTTAAATAAATAAATAAATACAAATAAACATACCCGGCTCCTTCAACCTTTCCTCACAGGACTCGGTTTC
The DNA here is from genome assembly GCA_003113815.1 of Sphenodon punctatus. Taxonomy (NCBI): domain Eukaryota; kingdom Metazoa; phylum Chordata; class Lepidosauria; order Sphenodontia; family Sphenodontidae; genus Sphenodon; species Sphenodon punctatus. The sequence continues at coordinate 165,193 of QEPC01002149.1, read as the reverse complement.
CAGACCCCCCCTCTAAACCCGTTCCAGTTTGTCAATCTCCTTCTTAAAGTGCGGCGCCCAGAACCGGACACAGGACCCCAGGTGAGCTCTGACCAGCGCAGAATAGAGTGAAACTAGGACGTCTCGTGATCTGGACACGATGCTTCTGTTAATGCCGCCTACAATTGCATTAGCCTGTTTAGCTGCTGCATCACCCTGCTGTGACTCGTGTTCATTTTCTGATCAACTCCAACCCCAAGATCCTTCTCCCGTGTCCTGCTGCCGAGCCAGGAATCCCCCATCCTGTATTTCTTACCTAAATGCAGGACTTTACATTTTTCTCTGTTGAACTTCATTTCAGTAGGTTCAGCCCAGTTTTCCAGTTTATCAAGATCATTGTGAATTTTATTTCTCTCTTCTAAGGTGTTAGCGACCCCAAATTTAACAAGGATCCCCTCTACTCCCTCCTCCAAGTCACTAATGAAGAGGATGAACCGTACCGGGGCCGGGACAGAGCTTTGCGGCTCCCCTACTCGACACCTCCCTCCAGATTGATGGGGAGCCACGGATGAGCGCTCCGAGGGTGGTTTTTTAACCGGCTGTAAATCTATGTAATGGTAGGATCATCTAGCCCACATTTAACCAGCTTGTTGACAAGGATACATGGGAGACTGTCAAATGCTTTGCTGAAATGGAGATCTCCAAGTTGGCAGGACTTGTTCTTGACAAACCCGTGCTGCCGTCTAGTGATCACTGCCTTGTTTGAGAGAGGCTGCCCGCTGCCCTCTAGGTTCTGGCAGCCGAGCGGCCTCCACCAATCCCAGCCAGAGCTGGGATCTGTCAGGGGGGGGGGGGGGGGGGGGGGGCATCTTAGATTGAAAGCCCCCACTGGGCAGGGACCTGTCTGAAACCCTGAGACGGTAAAGTGCTGCATCCGCCTAGTAGCACTAGAGAAACGACTAGGTAGGAGTAGTTGTAGCTCCTGCTACAGGCACGACGGGAGAAGCTGACCTATCAGTGCCTCCTGGAGCCTGAGGACCCAGCAGACGTCTCTTGCCATTTCCACCGGAGTTTTCTTCCCCGGGGAGGCGCGTGCTGAGCTCCCAGCCTCCAACGAGGACTCTGCGCTGCACGTGAAGCCCGGCCTGCTCCCCAATCTGCTCCTCTCCTAGCGCGGCGCGCCGATGCCCTCCCCTCTCCCCCAGGCTCAGAGACCCCTCCTTCCCCGGCAGAGCTCGGCAGTGGGAGTCCAGAACGACAACGCAACGCAGGGGAGGGAGGGATAAAGCGCAGTCCAGGAAACTCCAGACCAGTCTGCAGGCCCCCTCGAAGCAGCCCATGGGGTTAAAGGTCCCATCATGCCCTGCTCTGCCCCAGTGCAGGGACTGAGCCCGGCATGCCGCACAGCATGCTGGGAGCTGTAGTCTCTGCCAGCTGCTCCTCGACCACCCCGGTGCAGACACACTCTTGGAGCTGCCGGAGGAGCAGAATCACAGCCAGTCTCCGGCCCCCACCCTCTCCCTTCCCGAACAAAGACTGGCTCACTGAGTCCTGCGGCGCCTGCTGCAGGAGCTGCCACCTCCTGGGTAGTTAGCACATCACCCCAATGAGCTCAGCCCGCCGCGCGGAGCTGCCGTCACTCAGTCACACGTCTGGAAGTTGTTCTTGGACGGGCGCAGACATTCCGCGGCGTGCATTCCTGGCAGGGGCTCGAGAGCTCGAGAGGAAAGTTCTTTTCCCAATGTCTGCTTGAAAATATCCGGTCCACGTGGAGGAGGGAGAGGGGGGCGGGTAAGGCCACCCCTGCCCAAATGCCAGGGGGGCAGGTCACGTGCGTGAGGAACACACACCCTGTCGTTTCTGGCTGCCTCTGGGGGACTGGGGCTCCATTGGGAGATGGGTACTTGGCCCAGTGCCTGGGCTCCTCCTTGGGGAGGGGAGTGTTCTCTGGAGCTCTTGGGACCCGTACGTCCCCAGACACCAGTGCTACAGGCCCCCAGTCTGCCCCAGAGACTCAGGGGCAGAATCTGGCTTGGCCGACGCAATCCTCCCGTGCATGACAGAGAGGGAGGGCTCGGGAGCCCGAAGCGCGCAACCAAGGAGCGCAGGCTGGGGATGCAGCCACTCCAGGCACCACCTTCCCCGAGACTCTTCTGTCCTTGCTGCATGGGCTCGGCCGCGACCAGAGCAGAGGGAGGAGATAGATGTCCCCTTACTCCGAGAAGGAGGAACTCCATAACATTGCTCGGATCCGCCCCTTTCTCTCTACCTCCTCGGCTCAAACCCTTGTTCATGCCATGGTTACCTCTCGCCTCGATTACTGCAACCTCCTCCTCGCTGGCCTCCCTCGCTCTCACCTGTCCCCCCCTTATCTCTGTCCAAAACTCCGCTGCCAAGGTCATTCACTCTGCCCGTCGCTTCGACCATGTGCAGCCTCTCCTCTTCTCTCTACACTTGCTCCCCCTTCCTGAACGTATCCTGTTTAAACTCCTGGTTCTCACATTCGCATCCGCCTGAAATGTTTGTCTGTCTTCTCCCCTGTCTCTCCCACTGTCCCCTCTCCCTGTCTCTCCCACTGTCCCTTCTCCCCTGTCTCTCCCACTGTCCCTTCTCCCCTGTCTCTCCCACTGTCCCTTCTCCCCTGTCTCTCCCACTGTCCCCTCTCCCCTGTCTCCCCCTCCTTGTCTTTCAGATTGTAAGCCACCGGCAGGGACCGCGTCTATTTCTATGTTCTGTACAGCACCAGGCACATGGCTGGCGCTATATAAATGTTTATAATAAAATAAAATAATAATAATAATGCCAGCCCCATCCCTCTCCTTACCATTCCCAAGCTTTACCAGCGAGACCCAGTATTGAGACTGGAACCCCAGATAGCAGCAAAGATCTACAGTCGATCATCTAGGATTGCGCTGCCCAGAGATGCCCCCAGGTTGCAGCGCATGGTGTGCCAGGGGGTTGGGACTAGCTAACCTCAAACTCCCTAACAACGCTAAGCGTCTCTGATCCAAGACCCACTGGATCTACTGTCCCCATGTTGGACGGGGCGGCACGAAGCTCTGCCGGGCCACCCCGTCTCTGGAAGCGCACATCCAACGAAACGCTCTCCTGAGACATGGAATAGAAGCTCTGCCAGGCCCCACGATGTTGTAGGTGCACGTGCTACTGACCACCTTGCTTTTGGGGTGCGGAGCTGGAGAGCAGGAAAAGCTGGGTCGTGCTGGGCAGGGGAGGTGAAGAAGGGTCATCGGGGGCATCAGGAGAGGCACTTAGCATCTGTTCCCATGTCCCACTCCACTCCTGTCTCGGGATATTTGGGGGGCTGAGGCTAGTGGGCCCCTGATTTAAAGCTGATGCTGCTTAATGTGAGGTCAGTGGTGAATAAAACATGGGATGGGGCCGCTGACCTTACATGCATTCGAGAGACTGGGATGGGGAGGCATCTGTGCCTATAATGTACCAGATGGTGGCAGCCCGGTACTCTGTGCAGCACCAGCCTAGGAGCCGGGGGGGGATGGAGTGGCGGTGATCTGTCAAGATACGCTGCTCTTTCAAAGATATCCAGTGTCTAATGTGTCCACCTTGTGTTGGAGGCCGGGGAGAGACTGGGGATTCTGCACAGCAGACTCCCTGACCGAGCTGGCGGAGCCGGTCATGAGGTCGCCCAGACTCATAGTCTTGGGTGACGTCAAGCTAGATGCTGAGACTAACCTTATTGTAGCAATAGAAGCTGTTTTTATATGAATACCGTACGTTGTCCTACCGTGAAGAAAGGAAGACAGAAGGGAGCTAGGCCCGAAGACAGCGAACTGCATCATGGAGAGATCAGACTACATGACTATTAAAAACTGCTCTAAGAACAACACTATAAAGGAATGGAGAGAGCGAGAGAGGCGGCCAGGGATTGCCCTGTTTCCAACATTAACAAAAGACTGTCCTAACTCGGGTATTTGCCACATCAGCATACCAAAGAACATCCTGCCATCCATGGACAATTGAAAACCCTAGCTCCAGCCGGGACAGAAGCCATTAGCAAGGCTGTTGTGGCACAACTACCCTCGGAGCCAGGAACTACCAACAATTGATAAGTATCTTAACACCCAAGAGACGCAAGAGCCATTTGTTCCTGATGAGGCCATCTCAGGGTCAGGATAAAATGCTAAGTGCTCAAGGACTGGGAGGCTCACCCTTTCGCAAGACAACCATCCTTATTGGGCACCAAAAGAACTGCTGATGCCTGGGCAGTTCCCACTGGCTTACATGGCCCAAGAACTGTATAGAGAGACAACCAGAACCAGCATGCTTTGGCTTAGAGCTTGGTGCCACTTATCGTGAGAACCAGGGTCTTTGTCCCGTCCATCTCTACCATCTCAACGAACAGCGCTGCTCTCTCCAGCATGGTCTGGGCCCCACTTCCTGCCTTTCCTGAACCAACGCCGGCACGTACTCCAGCTTGTGGCCCTGGAGATGCAAGAACACTATTGTGTTGGATTACTTATGCTTAGGTGGGTGTAGTGTTATTACTTGCCAAGACCAGGAAACCAGGACTTGTGTTTTCCTATTCTATATTAATAAAGTTATATGCCTTGCTAAGTAATTGAGAGCTAGATATTGAAGTGGAATGAACTTAAAGACGATCATTGATCCCACTCGGCTGGTGAGCACACGCAGTCACTGCTCACCGGTCTAATTATTGTGGTTGGATCTTCCCAGTCCGTTGTGAACAATATTTGAGTACAACTACATTATGGGGCCAGAGTGGAACTTCATGGCCTCCTCGACAATCATGAGTCTATCCCAAATAATATCTGGCCCGGCACACGAGGCAGGACACACATTAGAGTTGATGTTTGCACCAGCCTGGAAACAGGGGGTTCTGATTATTGGGGGGTGCAGTTACAACACCGTTGTCATGGCCTTTCTATGCGCCCGTCAGGGGTGGTGGACCAGTTAAGTCGGTCCACCCCCAGAGACTAATGGATCCATGCTGAAACCAACCAACTGCGACACTGATCATTTTTGAAGGACTAGGCCGTGGGTGTGTTGGCGGTAAAGAAAGCTTTCCCCTCCACTATCACAGCAAAGTCTTTTCCTGTGGAGCTATTCCAGTGGGTGAATGGCCTGGTTAATCCGGTCTACCTCCACCGTGAACTAGAGTAATCTATTGCCTGCTGTGACACTTTGATTATTTTTCAGACAAAATCAATCATATTCACCGCAACTTGGGCGCTGCTCCTTTGAAGAATCAGAATTTGGGGTTGTGGAAGCTCGGTCTTGCCCTGTTTCTTTGGTTCAGTTTCAATTAGTGTCTCCCACTGATGTGGGGGAGGTGCTTGGAGCGATGCGGGGAACCAGGTGTGAATTAGATCCTTGCCTGTCCTGGCTGGTGAAAGCCGGCTAGGAGATGCTGGGGCCATTGCTGCTCCTCTCTTCAGGAGGGATGGTTGTCAGGCAACCTTAATACTGTGGTTGTCCAGTCCATGCTCAAGAAACCATCTTTGGATCATCCTCTCTCTAACCTTTCCTTTTCAGGGAAGGTTACTGAACGGGTGGTTGCCCGACAGCTCCAGGCTCATCTTGATGCTATCGGATTCTTGGACCCATTTCAGTCAGCCTTTCATCTGGGGTATAACATGGAGACTGCGTTTGTGGCCTTGATCGATGATCTACACCTGGAGGTGACAAAGGGAACGGTGCCCCGTTGATCTTGGCCACATTCACACCTTACGGCAGCGTGGTGGCGGCACTCCCGCGAGGAGAAGACGCGGCGGGGGAAGGAGGCGGACGCCATCACAACTTGCGGTGCGAACGGGGTTCTGCCGCGACAATACTCGCGAATGACAGGGCTCAAAATCCAGCCCTGTCATTTGTGGGTATTGTCGTGGCAAAACCCTGTTCGCACCGGACGTTGTGATGGCGTCCGCCTCCTTCCCCCGCCGCGTCTTCTCCTCGCGGGAGTGTTGCCACCGTGCCGTGGTACAGTTGATCATGAGGTGTGGTGTTGACATGTCTGCCGGACTTGGCAGGGCTGCACGGGGCTGCTCGAGTGGTTCCCTTTGTTCCTGTCGGGGAGGTCCCAGCAGGTGGTGATGGGAGGTTGCTTGTTATCCCCTCGGGACCTCCCCTGTGGTGTCCTGCAGGGTTCCATCTTTTCCCCGCTCTTGTTCAATGTGTATCTAAGCTGCTGGGCGAGGTCATTCGGAGGTCTGGAGTGAAGTGCTATCAGTACGCTGATCCCTCCCAGCTCTACCTCTCTTTTTCATTCGACCTAGGTCCCGCAGTCTCGGTGTTTACCCAATGCCTGGCTGGCTGCTGCTGGGGACTGCATGAGGGTGAGCCGACCGAAGCTGCATCCAAACAAGACTGAAGTGATGATGGTTGGCCGACCCTGTGACTTGGGAGAGGACTGGAACCCCTGTCATTGATGGGGGTCTGGCCCCTTCTGGTTACTCAGGTTCCCAGCCTTAGGGCACTTTCACACCTGCTCCAACGGTCGCTCGGAGAGGGGACCTGCATGCAAATCAGGTGCGTCTCTGATCAGGTATGATACCCTGAGGCGGGTGATTGAAGCTTTTATGCAGGTTTACAAAGGCGACTGACAAAGCTGGATTTTGCAGCTCGGTCAATCGCCTTTGTAAGCACGCACCAAAGCTTCAATCGCCCAGCTCAGGGCATTCGGATCTGACCAAAGCCGTGGCTGATTTGCATGCGCCGCGTCTAAGGACCCGTTGGAGCAGGTGTGACAGTGGCCTCGGGCTGCTTTTGGACCCCTTGCTACGCCTAGAACATCAGGTGGCGGCGGTGGCCAGGAACACTTTTCACCAAACTCCATCTAGCGAGGAGGCTGGGGCCCTTTCTTTCTAATTCAGATTTGGCCGCCATCGTCCACGCCTTCATCACCTCAAGGCCAGACGACCGCAACGCGCTCTACGGGGGGGTTGCATTTGGAAGCTGCAGAACATGGCAGGCCGGCTCCTTTCGGGGGGGGGCTGCCATGAGCACATGCCACCGATGACCTTTAAACCCCTAAACAGCCTCCCCCCCCCATCTGAGAGAGCACCTTTCTTTCCCTGCTCCGCGAGACCCCTGCGATCGGCCGGGGTTGCTCTCTGGTGGGGACCCCCTGCCAATCTTGTCCCTACGAGGAGGGCCCACTCTTGTGGAGCTCCCTTCCCCGGAAGGGCCGTCACAGCCCGAGCATATTCTGGAGGCAGCAGAAAACGTTCCGATTTGGCAGGCAGGGACAGGGGTTGGGTGGGTTTTTATTCCTGTAAGCCATCCTGAGCCTTTGGGGAAGGGCAGGGTATACATTTTAATAAACCAACCAACCAATGAACCTCAGGGGATTCCTGTCGAAGCCCCATGTCCTGGCCAAGGCCCAGCACCAAAACTGAACTCTGCCTCACTGCCAGCCTAGGGCAACGGGATCTTCCTTTGTCTCCATGCAGATTTTAGAGACTGGTCGCATTTCTGTGGTGGGCACAGAGCCTCCTAGATCAGGCAGGGAAATATGGCTGCGTTTATGGGAGGGAGGGTGCTGGGCAAGTAGAGGCTCGCTCCCGGCGTACGTGACTGCCCGTTGCCGACTCTCCCCGCCGGGATGCAGGCGGCATGCACCGAGGAGGATCTTTATTTCGACTAGGGCAGTCGGGATGGAGTGAGGGATTCACTCTGCAGAGGGCCCTGGCTTCGGGATGACCGGCTGGAAGGGAGGAGGGGAGGCTGAGGCTTGCAGGTGGCTGGGCCTCTCCAGAGTCACCTGGCTGCCCTTGAGAGGGGCTGCTTGGGAATTTCCTATCCCCTCCTCATTAGCAGCAGCAGGTGGCGTGTGAGCTAGTGCAGCGCTGGGAGCAGGGGACCTGGCCTGTCTCAGCCCCAAGGTTTCACACCTGCTGCAGCTCCGCCCACCCCAGCAGGACTCTGCTCTGGGAAACACGCCGGGCGTCTGTGCAAGAGCTCCCCTGCTCTCGAGCAGCTATCCCAGGCCAGGCGCGGGGCAGGACTAGGCCAACAGCGCAAGGCATCCGGTGGGTGCGCAGTGCAAAGCCACGGGCAGCCGGCGGAGATATGCCCCAGCAGGTGACAGGGGCTGGCTGCACCACTCATGAAGGACGGCCAACCGGGGCCAGCAGCGGCCGCAAGTCACAGGCTGCCAGATGAGGGCAACGTAGCCCCGTCTCCACCTCCGGCTGATCCCCATGGAGCAGGGGGTCAGGCCTGCCTTGGCACAATGCTTAACAAACCTCCATGCTGGAATGCCGGACCCAGCGGTTTGGAACAGAACAGCGGACTGGAAAAGGCCGTCCTCAGCGATCCCAGGCAGTACAACGGGGTCAAAACCACGGCCTGTTTAGCCCAGCCGCCTCTGACAGCAGCTGCTCCCCAAGTCCCCATCAGGGCACAATGGGGCGATCTGTTCCCTACTGCTCACTCACAGCTCCTGTCAGCGACTGGCTGCAGCCCATCACCTGCTCGCGGAACAGCTACTGATGGACCGATCCTCCGAGAACTTAGCCACTCTCTGTGAGCCACGTTACGCTATCGGCCTTCAGGAGACGCGCCACAGATTAACACTTCCCTTTGGTTTAGATCACTACGGACCCAGACAGACGCGCCATATTTGCCAAGGCTTGCACCATCCTTTCCGGAGAACAACAGAGACCTATCAGCGGATCTAGGCAGAGTTGTAGTCAATCCTTTCATAAGCCACCAGGCAAAAATTGCTTTTCTTGATTCTCCATGTATCTCCCACGATATTCCATCTCACGCCGCGACTATTGTAACCTCCTCCTCGCTGGCTTTCCCCGCTCCCACCTTTCTTCCCTTATCTCTCTTCAAAACTCTGCTGCCAGGATCATCCACCGAGCCCGTCGCTTTGACCATGTGCAGCCTCTCCTCTCCTCCCCCCACTGGCTTCCCCTTCCTGAGCATATTCTGCACAAGCCCTTCACAACCTCGCTCCCCCCAACCTCTCTGCCCTGATCTCCCGCCGAACCCGTTCGAGCACTTCTCTCCTCTTCCATCCCCTCCCTCACCCTCCCACGCCTTCCCTGCTCCCCCAACCACCTTCGTCCCTTCTCCCTCGCTGCCCCACACACCTGGAACTCCCTCCCTGCCCTCGTCCGCCTGGCCCCCACCCTCCACACCTTCAAGTCCCTCCTCAAAACCCACCTCTTCCGCTCCGCCCTCCCTAACTCCTGCTAATCATCCCCACCCAGGATTATCCCCCACCTGTTATCTGCAAACTCCTACTGTACTGTAACCAAGCCAAGAACGTGTCCCTGAGCTCTCGCATCCTCATGAATGTTGCATCCCTTGTCTCTCCCTCTGTTCTCCCTTCCCTGTCTCCCCTCCCCCTGTCTTTAGATTGTGAGCTCTCGGGCAGGGACTGTGTCTATCTTATTCTCTGTAAAGTGGCTGGTACATCTCTGGTGCTATATAAATGCTCATAATAAATAATAATAATAATGAAGAATGGCAAAGTAGTAGGAACTTGGGCAGAAACTCAATATCCTAGGTTAACGTAGGATCCAAAGCAGCCGCCCTCTCACCAACAGCTTGATGGAAGCAAAGATTCTGCAAGGAAGACAAGTTCTTGTGGCTGAAGAATAAATGGCACCCCCGGCTGGATGCCGGGAGCTGCAGACAGACCCTGTTCAGACAATACAAGGAGTCTGAGCTAGGTCTCTTTGCGGAGGGACTGCTCTAGGAGAACTGACGTCAACCCTCAGACAGCAAAGCTGGAAAACTTGGCAGAGCCCGATTGAAAATACCGGCATGATACATAATAGAAAAGCGGCACGGGCTCCGGACCATAACTCTGCAATGACCCAAAGAGGCAGCGTTTTAATAGCACAGCAAACTAAAAGGCCCACCAACTGATTCTGAGTGGATGCGTACTAAGTAGACAATCAAAATCTCACCGTAATCGATATCAACATCCAAATAAACCTGAATTTATTATATTATTTAAGAACATAACAAGTGCTGTACTGGGTCAGACCAATGGTTCATCAAGCCCAGCCTCCTGTCTCTGACAGCGGCCCATCTTAGTCATTTGGGAGAAGTCCCCAACAGGTCACAATGGGAAATCCATCCATTCCCTGTTGTTCTAGTCCCTCCCAACAGTAAGAGGTGACGTCCCCAAGGCCTACTTTGCGAACAGCCATTAATGGGCCAATCCTCCAAGAATGTACCCAACCCCAACTAGTTACACAACTGGCTGTGACCACTTCCTCTGGCAGTAAATTCAACAAGTTAATTGGGCACTGAATGAAAAATGATTTCTCCTATTTGTTTTAAATCGGTTGCCAGTTCATTTCATGCAGTGTCCCCTTGTTCTAGTGCTATCTGAGAGGGTAAATAATCAATCACTCATGATTTTATAAGCTTCTGCTATCCTATCCCCTCTGTCGTCTCTTCTCCAAGCTGAAGAGCCCCAACCTATCCAGCCTCCCCTCATATGGGAACTGTTTACAATGGCTGAGCCTGAAGTTGGTACCAATTCAATGAAGAATGGTAAGCCTAGTTGATATTTTTATTTGGATAGGACAAATTAAGCATTTTGGACAAAAACCAGGGACTGGTTATTTCGTTTATACCATTTTTGCATGGGCCACTCATAAGTTCTGAAAACTCTGGCAACAGTCCCAAATTGCAGCACTCCTGAAACTGGGAAAAGAGCCACTGGAGGTCAAGAATTTTTGACCTACTTCCCTGGTGCCGTACATATAAGCTGTTTGAAAAGCTTTCTATTGAAACCCATCCTAATGAATATCAGCAGGACGCTGATCCCAGAGCAAGCCAGATTCCGTCCAGGCAAGATCACAAGAGGTGGCTTACTGGGTCAGACCAGAGGTCCAAGCTCCATGCCCTCCAATAGGATCCGCCGGCTCCACACCATTGAACTGGAGCATGGGAAGTGACTCAGCAGCCCTGCTGCGTGCCCAGAAACAGCCGAGTCATTCGACAGACAGGAGCCAAGGCTCCAGCCTAGCTAGCGATGCAGCGGGGCTGCTGGAGGAATTGGGGCCCCTCCCTGGGCAGGTGGCTGCTCTCTCACCCAGCCGCACTGGCAGCCGGTACTTCGGAGGGTTCTGTGACCATCAGCCCTGCTGGGGCAGGCAAGCCGGGGGTTGGTCCCAGCCGACTGGAGCTAGATCACCGGTCTCTGTGTCTCGAGGCTGCGAGCTGGATGCCTTGCCAGCATCCTGTGTCTCATACCAGCTTGGCATCTGAGCTGCCATGGACCTTCAGCCCAGGGAGTCAAAGCAGTTCCTCTAACCCCCCTGCTCCGGCCAGGACGCTGTCTAGCTGGCCTCTCAGCGGGCATCCCACTGAAGCGGTGCCCTGTGGGGGCCGCTGGCTCCTGGCATGTGTGTGCACCTTGAGTCTGGTGCCTGGAGGGGAGCGAGGGATTCATTTGCACGGCCTGTTCCTTTCACTGGGCCCAGAGGAGAGGCCAGTTTATGAGGGAGGCTCCTGCGAACACATCTATCTGGCTAATGGAGACATAAATGCCGCCCCTGTTCCTAGGGAGGAATTTAAAGAGGCAGGCACACCCCGAGCCATGAAGACGTTAGGAACGAGCAGCTCTTCTAGGGTTAAGTCTCTCGCTCTGCCCCATTAACAGCAGCAGCAGCAGCAGGATTGATTTGGTCACGCAGCAGCAGAGGAGAGAGGGAAGCAAGCAAGCAGCTCCCCCGGAATGACTAATTTGGAATGGGCTCTGTTTCACAACCATGAGTGGCTGCTCTCCGTCTCCGATCCGGCCGGAACGCGCTGTAACTGGGCAGGCTGCTCCACTGGCCTTCACCCCCAAACGGCACCCCCAGCTGGGCAGCGGAGACGCGGAGCTTAGAGATACAGGAGAGGATCCCAAATATCCCTGACAGGCTGCCCCCCTCTATCCACAGAGCCGGACTGCCCCCAAATCAACCAACCGGGGTCCGGACACAAGGGACGGCAGCTTCTCTCACACACCCCCTGCTCCAAGAGACACCCACATCGATGCTCAGCAGCTGAATCCCGGGCGGCTGCCCTACTGCCCCCTCTCAGCCTCAGCTCGGAAGGCTTAGTGCCTCCGGCAGGCAGGCCCGAACGGAGGGTGAGCTCAGGTAGGCGTGAATCCCCACTGTCTGCCAGCGGGAGGAGGGGCCTGGCTGACCACTCTCTGCTGCTATAAAACTCCCAGCTCCTGCCACGCTCGGCTTCTTAAGATGCACATGTGCACGGAGAGGAAACGCCAGCTGTTCCCGTGAAGAGGCTTAACCCCTTCTCAGCCACAGAGACCAGAGGGGCTCAGCACTGCCGCTAAGACATCCGCTCCTGCTGAAAGCCAGGCGCGGCAGAATCTCGTCGGTCGGCGGAGTCTGCCGGTCTCTGGCCTGCGCTGGCTTCATTGAAGGCAGCAGGATGAGCGAGTGGAGCTGAGGCGTTCCAGAAGCAGAGGCGTGTCGGGGAGCTGGTGTGCCGGGTGCCAGTGCCGTCTCCCCTCTCACCCAGCCATGTCCTTTGCCATGCTGCGCTCGGCCCCCAGCCGGTACCTGTACCCCGAGATCAGCATGCTGTCCGAGGACGAGGATAACGAGAGCGAGAGCTCCGGCTCCGACGAGAAGCCCTACCGCCTGGACGCCGACGGCTACAGCCTCAAGAGCGGCAAGCGCCGGAGCAGCAAGAAGCTCCCCCGGATCAGCAGGGAGCCCCGGCAGCGGCACACGGCCAACGCGCGGGAACGCGACCGCACCAACAGCGTCAACACAGCCTTCACCGCACTGCGGACTCTCATCCCCACCGAGCCGGCTGACAGGAAGCTCTCCAAGATCGAGACGCTGCGGCTGGCCTCCAGCTACATCTCCCACCTGGGGAACGTGCTGCTGGTGGGGGAGGCGTGCGGGGACGGGCAGCCGTGCCACACTACGCCAGCCTTCTACCACCACAGCAGCAGCAGCAGCCCTCCCATGCGGGAGAGCGAGAGCTCGCAGCCAAAGCAGATCTGCACTTTCTGCCTCAGTAACCAGAGGAAGCTGGTAAGTGTCTGAGAAAGCTTTGCCGGCTACTGGGCGGGGGCGGGAGTGGGTGCATCCAGCAAGAGACCGACCCTCCATAGGGCGCAGCTGAGCAGCTCCATCCCCAATTAGCTGCAGGGGGAGCATGTGGCCACAGCCCTGAGGGACAGCTTCATTTCTCTGGTACTTAGCGCGGCCGGCTCTGGCCCCTTTGCTACGAGGGCGGGGAAACGGCCCCAACATTAGCACAGGCGGCATGATGCGAGTCAGCCCCTCATGCCCAGGAAACAAAGATCCTCCCCAGCCACCTCCGAGTCCTCCACTGGCCAGGGAGAAACTAAGGGGTGGGCAGTCAGGTAGAGAGCTCACAGAGCCGGGGGGCAGAGACGGGCGAGGTGCAAGAAGCCAGACCCAAGCTCTGCCTCCAGCCCTGGCTTCAGGCACTGCAGGTCACGGGGAGGAACGAGTTTCTTTGTCCCCAGAGTTAGGCCTGTCTCAGTGTTATAGGGAAGCCCAAACTCTGCTGGACGGCCCAGACGCCTATTCGGGGTGGGAGAGGGAGAAGGATTCAGCGGAGAACAGTTCTAGGCAGCCGGGACTCCTTCTCCAAAGCCCGGTCAGACGCAGAGAGCGTGACTGCAGCAGGCCCAGGGGGACAGTGGGGCCCACAGAGTGCGGGGGGGGGGGGGGGGGGAGCAAGCACACGCCCGGGGCTGCCGCCTTCAAAGTGCAGAGACGGCTTCTGTAAAGGTTTTCGGGGGAGACTCCTCTCCCCCAGGGTCCACGCGCTCCCACGCAAGCAGAGTGCAGAAGACCCTGCGACCTGCCCGTGTCGCGGAAGCAGCAGAGAGATCTCTGCCAAGAGGCACTTGCACCCGGGCTGCTCCGTCAGCCTGCGCTGGAGGGACAGGGACCCTGCTGTCTGCAGTGAAGGAGGAAAGGGAGAAAGTTCGCCGTGCCAGGCTCAGCTCCAGTGCAGCTGGGCCCCTCCTGGGCCCCATAGGCAGGAAAGCAGCCCGCTCTTCAAGGCCGATGGGGTGGTGCGGGCCCCTTAGGGGCCTGGGGGAGAGCAGCCTTGGAAAAGGGGGCAGGGATTTCAAAGCCACAGGCAAAGCGCTTTGCCTTTCTTTGCTCCTTTGGGAGGTAGAGGAAGCCCAAGAAGGATGCTGGGATGAAGTCCTTCCTCCTCCTCCTCCAAGCGAAGCGGTGCCCCCCTAGCGAGTCTAAGGGACCGCAGGGACGCTGAGCAGCCAGAGGAAAGAACGGCTCCAGCCAGGGCATGGCAGCTTTTCACTCCCATCAGCACCAAAACAGTTCGGAGAAACCAATACCTTGCTGAAGATTTGACTTTAATAAAAGGCAAAGAAAGTTGGGCAAAGGGGACAGACTTGACGCTCCTGACGTTCGAGGTAAAAATCAAGAAGGAAAAAAGTAAGAAACTAGGGGAAAGCCCTTTGAGACTCTTAGAAGGGGCCCGACCCCTTTGCGGGGTGAGACGGGCGCAGGAACGGGCAGACTGCGGAACTCCATTGATCCGCGTGGAGGGCGAGAAAGGAGCAGCCAGAGTCGGCACGTTTGTCCCTTTGCCAGAAAGCCGAGGGGGTGAGGGAGACGGCTCAGGCAGCCCCAACCCCGCCACAGCAATGAACGCAGAGCAAAATGCAAATCCTAGAAGGCGAGGGAGGAGCCGCATTAAACCACCGTCCTCTCCCTGCCCAGGTCTCACACTGATCCGCCCGCGTAGCACGGCAGGCTCGACGTTTTATAATGGGAAATGAGCTGCCCTGTGGGGGTGGGAAGAACAGCCCCATTTCCCTGCTTCCAGGCTCCAGGGTAGCATCCTGCAAGGGCCACCTTTCCGTCTTCTATCCCTGCCCACCGGTGGGAACTCTCCTTCACCTACGCTGTGCGCTGGGCAGCGTCGAGAGCTCTGTACCAAGGCACACGCAGTCGTCACTACTAAAAACCTAGCCCCAGATGTATCCATCCGCTCTCAAAGGCCGAGAGCACTGGCCGCCAGTTTCCTAGGTGCAGAGAGTGATCCCCCCCCAGCTCAAGCCCGAGGAAGACATTCTACCAAGGCTGCCCAGTGCTCCCATGCAGTTTGGTACCGGCAGAACTACAGGCAGGATACAAAACCCACCTAGGAGCAGAGGGGTGTCCATGTCTGCACCAAAGGGACAATCCGCAGAGAACCCCCATCGCTCTCCTGCGGCACAAAGGGCAGGAACACTAGGCCTTGCTCAAGACCCACTAGGCCAGGCTTCTGCAAACTAAGGCAAGTTGCTGTGCGCATGGGGGCGACGGTAACAGCTTGATTTAAATCCCACCTGTAAACACCAGGGCACCCCCCAGGCACCCTGCTAAAGGAAGGGAGGCTCCCAGGAAAACCCAGAGAGGAAACTGCAGGCAAAATCTTTGCATCAAAACCCCAGTGACTCTGCCCGCAGAATGGGGCGAGGTGCCCGGTCTGACATGAGAACCCGCTCCGTCCAGGGGTCGGGCTTGGATGAGAAGCACAGCTGGGGCTGAAATAGGGTCAACTGAGCTAGGAGCTAGCGCAGCAATCCCAACCCTACTGCATCCTCTCAACGAGCTTTATCCTGTTGGCTCAGCATTGCCCCACTGCACCCATTGGGGGTTTGCGCAGGAGCCCGAGGCCGGGGATCACAGCTCAGCCTGGTCTAGAACCCAGGAATCCAAGGCAGCACCATCGCTTCCCTCCTTCCCACCAAAAACTCACTAGCAAAGCGCTAACTCCCCCTGGAGCAGCCAGCTGAGCCGCCCCCATTCCCACCCCGCTAGCAGGGGGACACACGTGGACGGAAGGCAGGAGATGCCAACTCTTCCCTTCAGCTCCTCTGCAGCCAGCACCCCTACACGCAGCAGCTGCTGGGCTTTGCCATGGGACGTGCACACACGTTCATGGGCCCAGGAGATAGCTGGCCTCCAACCCAGGCTGATTCTTCTGGGCAAAGGAGCAGGAGCCGATAGGGGCCGACAGGACACCCCTTCCTGTCTGCACGTGGCCCAGGCCCCTCTCTCCTGCTCCCAGCTCCGTTGTCTCTGGCATGGCCATGCTGCGATTTGCAGGAGCACCTTGCAAAGGCAGACACAGACTCCTTGGGCGGAACTGGCCACGCTGGACGAATCTCATCTAACTGGACAAGCCAGGGATTCCTCAGCTGGTTTAAGCCGCCAAACTAGAAAGGGGTGATATTGGCTCTGGATCCCCTTCCCCGGGCGGAGGCTGTTAGCATTCTTATTGCGTGTTTCTAGAGCCTTCACGATCAACAATTATAGACAAGTCCCTGCTCCAGTGGGCTTACAATCTAGGAGAGAGAGGAATACATCCCGGAAGCTGAGAAGTTGCAGGTGCACTTAGGGGAGCTTACACAGGAGGGAGCGGGTAAAGCTAGACAGCTCATTGCCATTAAGGCAGGGGTTTTTCAGGGGGGGGGGGGGATTTCCCCCCTGCAAATTTCCTTGAATTACGTCAGTGAAAAATCCGTTTCCCTTTCTGGGCTGCCGGGACTGGGTTGCGATATCGAGGGGAACAAATAGGTTTTTAAAATCCTGTTTCCACTGTAATTAAAATGCTGAAAGCCTCTTTGCTCAACCAGCTGGGAGGCCTGGAGCTCTCCAAGAGTGGACAGCATCCATTTTAACAAGCCCAAATGTCAGGCAGAGTGCTCTCCTTGCCTTGACCAGGGGCGCAGGGAGACAGAGGGAGCGCGCAGACCCTTTCCCCTACGATTAACCCAACCCAAGCCAGGGGCAGCATCCCCCTCCGCTTTGCTAACTAAACCCAGAAGGGAGAGAGGGGCCGTGGAGGGACATGCAGGCCACGTGGGAGCTGAAAGGCTCCTGGGGGAGCCACAGGCAAGAGCAGAGTGGGGAAGGCAGCTGCTCTCACATTTCAGGGTGAAAGAAGCCATCGTCTGCAATGGGATAAAGGCAGCCCGTCCCCCGCCCCCAGGCTCAGCCGTAACCTCAGCCACCGGGCAAGGGGAACTGTCCCTGCTGTGGCCGCGCCTCCGAAGGGCTGGCTAGCCGCCTGGCCCCCCACGTCCAGGCAGGGTAGCTAGCCGCCTGGGTCGGCAGGGTAAGGCAGCGAGGGACGCTTTTCTCAAGTCTCTCCATCAGGAAAGCAGGGAGACGCCAGCCTGAAGCAGCAGCGGCGGCGGCACGGGACACTCCCCGCCAGCCCTGGCTGCGGGGCTGGGAGGCCGCCGTTCTGCGGGGAGAGGTTTGTCCCCACCCGTAGGATTCCCGCCTGCGCCAGTGCCGAGGAACAGAAGCCGTCCCAATGGGCCGCGAGGAAGGGAGAGTCTGGAGGGCCGTACAGGCAGGTTAGGCCTGGGATCCCGCGTCCAGCAGTGGCAGGACAGAGACCGAGGCTTGGGGCAAGAGGCTGGCATGCAAGGAAGCCGCCTCTGTATGAGCTCTGCTGGGCTGCATGCTGCCGGGCAAGGAGGAGGCCCAGTCTCTCCCAGGAACCAAAGCAGGAAGAAGAGCACTCCTGCTTGGGGGCAGAGCAATGTCTGCCCTAGAGCCTTCGGGGCTCGGCTCCTCCTTTCAAAGGAAAAGGCCTGTTTGGGAGAGGCTGCCTTCTCCCTTGCTGCTACGTGGCTTCGATGCCTCGGCTGCAGCTCGCGCAAGGTGAATGCCACGTGTCCAGAAGCCACGCAAGCATCAGGGCCAGGCAGCATCAGCCGTGCCCGTCTAGGCTGGAGTCAGGGAGAGAATTAGGGGGTAAGGGCTGCACAAACTCAGGCAGGGAGCTACAGAGAAGTGTCGGCCGGGCCAGTTCGGTTGCTTAGAAGCTAGTGCCAGAAGCACCAGTGTCCTTGTGGGAGCCGAGCTCGGTCTGCCCCCTCAGACCCAGAGGAAGAGAGGGGCAGAGCTGACAGGACAGGTTTGGGTCCTGGCTCCCTGAGCAGCTGGGGATGGGGGGGCATGGCCTACGCTGAAAATCAGATCGGAGTTGGGAGAAGGAGAACGTGGGTCCAGATCATGAATCGTTTTGCCCACGGACTCGTCCCAAGCCCCCACAGCCCATCAGGGCCTGAGGGTCGGGGAGGGGCCGGAGGCCAAATCCCGGAAGTAGGAAGGAGATAGAAAAAGAGCGGGGACCCCTATCTGGGCCACAAGCTGCAGGTTGCCCAGAGTCAAGACCCTGGTGATGGGAGCGAGTCCAGGATTAACCAGCTGCCTCCCTGCCCCAGGGAGAGACGTGGCCGTGGCCCTTAGGGACCCACAAGCCAGACTGCTAGGGCAGGTGCAGAGGAGAGGAGACCGCACCAGCTGGCTGTCCAGTGGCGCTGCCAGGGGAGGCCCCCGTGGGGCACAGACTGACAGGGAGCAGAGAGCCCCCAGCTGCCTCCCCGGTCCCAGCCGCAGGGCATGGCCTGCCCACTGCCTCTGCCAGCCCCACACTCCCTGGCTCCCAGCTTGGCAGGACTGGGAGGGGGAAGCCGCTCTGCTCTCCTGAAGGATGGGGCCGTTACAGCGGTGATTAGGAACAGATGAGCTGGGGATGAGCATAAGGGGATCCGGTTACTCCTAATCTCTGCGGAGCAGGACTGCCGCAAAACGCTTGCCGTGGCCACCCAGCTGGTACAGCAGCATCCTCTCTCGGGGGACGCGCCCCAGCCTGGTCCGACGGGGCCGGGCTGCAGCTTGGTGGGGCATGGGGCTCCACCCGAACCCTGCCCCCCCCAAAAGCAGTGGGCTCTGTCGCTCTGCAGGGGACTAAGTGGCAGAGATCGCTGCCTGAGCAGCTTCCCGTCGGGAGAGCTAGGGGTCAGTGCTCGGGGGCACACCCGCGGTGCCTGGGAGTCCTGCTTCCGCCCGCCATAGACTTCAATAGGTCTACTCTCCAGTAAGTGGCTTGTGCTCGCAGCTACAGTCCCCAGTCAGGGAACAAGTCAACAGAAGGGCCTTTATCATTGATTGGGGATTTAAAAGCCTTTTCCCTGCGCTTGAGAAAGGAATTGGGGGACTAGCCCCTATTCATGGACTTCAACACCCTACCACCCCAAAATGCTACAGGTGGATTGGCAGCCATGAAATGCATGGGGGTGGGAAAGATTTGGGGTTCAGTGGGAGGGAGGAGGAATTTGCCGTTTCAGTGCCACGAGGGGCACAAGGAGCTGGGGTATGAAGTCCGCACAATAGGTCTCCCCGAGCTTTTCTAAGGCCGGATGAGATTTTTGCCGGTGCCGAGCCGGGACACGGCTGGGAACGTCTCAGCTCCCGGTACTGCTAGTTGCTGCGCTCGCAAGGGGACAAGACCGATGGCCCAGAGTGTTGTGCTTCTGACTCTAGCTCCGCAGGGACGGGGTCGGTGGTTGTCAGGCGATGGGGAACCCCTCTCAGGACAGGGCAGCACGCACTGGAGGATGCCCAGCCCTGAGCCAGCTGCTGCCCCGCCGGGTGCTCTTTCCCCCTCTCCTGCAATATCGACAAGATGGGACAGTGCCACGATCCTAGAATTTACTGTTCCTGCTGCACTTAATGGCAGCGGAAAGGCAAGGTGATAGGGAAAAAAATATGAGGCGGGATTTTCCGAATCCCCATTTCCTCTCCAGACAGCACAAGAGCTCCTGGGGCCTGAACATCTGGGAAATTTCATTTTACCATTTCGGAGGCTGAGCTCCCCTTCCCCCACCCACCCCATCCCCCTTGCCTCCTCCCAGCAAGAAAAGAGCAGCTGGAGTAGCCAGCCACCCCGCTAAACACAGCCCCGGAGACGCGGCAAAGCTTTGCAGCAAGGGAGAGCACAGAACCCCCCGCTCATACCCCACCTGGGGCAAAAGCCTCGGCAGGACAAGCCCCCCCCCACCTCCCCATGGGGCAGCAGGGCTCTGCTTAGCCCGTCTGCCTGGGGCACACAACCCACAGCAGCCCAAGCAAGGAAGGGGGTTACGGGGGCGGATGGGCTGGCAAGGGACGGTGCTAGCGCTCTCCGGCCGGGATCGGCTGCGGGCAAGGGTGCACAGGCGGGGAGAGGAAGCCGGGTAGGGGAGACAGCAAGAGGGCAAGCAGGGTTGGCAGAGCCAAGGGGGGAGCCAGTCCCTCATGTTTATTCACAGCCTGGCAAAGGCCCTGGTGCAGGGGGAAGAAGAAAGTAGAGACCAGAGCCCCCAGCAGGGACTTGGAAGCAGGTTCGGTCTCCCTGCTGGAGGCTCCGGTGGCGGCGCTGCCAGCCCCAGGTGTGTTTGTCTAACTCTTCCCCCCTTCTGCCTCCTCTGCAGAGTAAAGACCGGGACAGGAAGACAGCGATCCGGAGTTAGACGATTACCGATTCAGGAAGGAGCAGGAAGGAGGAGGAATGGGAAAGCCACACACGCATCACAAAGAGACTGGGCGGCCTCTCCTAGGGCCCGGCAGAGACTAAGCATCGCCCTGGGCTAGGGCTGCTACCGCAGACGAACATGGGGTTTGCTTTCCAGAGAGAGACTCCCAGGATGGCAGGACTTGGAAGGCTGCCCCACAGACCCAGCTCCTGGAGGCACAGGAGACACTGCCACCTACCCAGCTGAACCCGAGGGGGCGCAGACCGGGCACCTGTGCGGCACCCCCCCTGGGGGAGCGGGCAGGACACTCCCCTTGCTCAGCTTCCGGAGAGCGGCACGAGGAGACCCCGCTCCCTCCCTCTGCTCCCCCTTTATAGCTTTGGGCCAGCCTGCCCCCGGAGCGCCCGTTGGGGGGTGCTTTTAATCAATACATGCTGGAGTTTCATGTCATTGATACGATAGAAACCCAAGTCGTTTGTATAATTAAAGGTGACTACAGCTGAGCCGCGAGAAACAAGCTTCCTTCCTTCGCCTGCCCCCGTGTCTGCTTTACTGGCTACAGAGCAAAGGCCCTGCTCTGCCAAAGCCTAGTGGTTAGAGCACACAGCTGGAGAGCCAGGTAAAAAGCAGGGTCTGAGAGCCAGATGCTGCAGCTGAGCCCTGGTTCCTGGGGAAATCAATTCTACGGGCCCCCCGTTGCCGTTAGCAAGGCCGCTCCAGGCAGCGCTCGCACAGGGCTCTGGGTGCAGGACGCTGTGAACACTAGCCCCCCAGGCTCCTAGGCCTAGAGCAGGGACCGAGCCGCAAGCTGCCCCAGCCCCTTAGAAACCGGCTGCCGGCACTGGGAATCTCCGACTCTCTGCTGCAGCCGGGCCCGTTTCACCGCCTACGCGAAACGCCACCGACACAGGGCTAATCAGTGCCATCTTGGCGGTGGCGACTTCCTTTACCCAGAATGCTCTGGGCACCGCAGTGAGGCTCTGTTGCCAACACCAGGGACGCAGCCACTACTTCCTGGAGAAGCCAGGGGAAGGGGCTGCCTTTGGCAGACTTGCCTAGCAGAAGCACCGAACTCACCGGAGCAGCCAAATGGGACAGACAGGCTTGGGAAGGAAGTGGGGATAGCGGGGAGCACTGAGAAGGGGGCCAACGCCCCACGGTACAGGCCAGCAGGCAGGGAAGGGAGCTGTGAGCCGCGGCCACTCTCAGACAGGCCTGTGCCCCCAATACGGCAATGGGGCTGGGGCTGTGAGGTGGTGAATGGAGTCGGGGCACAAGCAGCCTTGGCTCCCTGTCCCTGCTGGCTGGACTTCTGTGCAGCATTAAGCCCATCCCTGCCCAGGGAGCGACAGCAAGATGAGAAGCTAAGTAAGGCTTTGGCCCAGCAGGCAAGACACATGGGGCTAATCTGGGGGAGAAATGCAGAGGGAGAGGCTCCTCATAGGGCGGAACAGCCTCCCACCACCCACCACTAAGTGAGGTGGGGACATGAGTCATCTGCTTGTGTACCCCAGCCTCTTCCCAGAACTAGGCCCAGAGGCCCACACAGAACAACTGTCACACAAAAAGCCCGACAAAGCCCCAGCCAGCTTGGGTTTGCCTTTCCCCGGCTTTCAGACTGCAGCGCTACCAAGCAACTAGACGGCCTGCGATTCATTTGGGACATTCCTGCACGGGGGGGCAGAGGGGGAGGCCGAGCAGAGGCCTCAGTGAGAAGGGAGGTAAACACATTCCCTGGCCAGGGAGCCCTGGCACATGCGGAGCCAGGAAGCAGACAGGGCAGGCAGGGAAGAGGTTTCTTTAGCAGAATAGATCAGGGCTGGGGGAGAGGGCAGCGAAGGGCTTTGCCTGGGGACCCGGGGAGCTCAAGGCAGGCGCCGTCTCCTCTGCCACCAAGGCCTGTCTGGGAAGCTCGCCGCCGCAGCAGCAGAGGCAGCCGGTGTCGGAGCAGGATAGACAAGTGGCTGAGGCAGAGCTCTGTGGTGGCTTGCCTGCTGCTCCGTGAGGCTGGTGGTTTGACGTCTCTAGGGTCGGAGGGCCCTTCCAGGAAGCGGGGTCTGGCGCGAGGCAGTTGGAATCACTCCACTCCACGGGGATGGACAGTTTGAGTTTTGATTTGAATATTAGCGGGCGCCGAGCTGGAAAGAGGGGCTTGGAGAGGCTTCCGGCCGCTAGAGCGGGCTCGGGGCAGAGGCCCTTGCAGACTCCACTGAGAGGGGGAGGCTGCTATGGCTACGGCGGTGCTATGGCTGGGGAAGGGTTTCAATGTCTATTTCCAGTCCTTCCCTCTGGGGCTGGAATACCACCGGCCTGGGGTGGACTCTGCCGCAATCTGAGGAGAGGTGAATTCACTGCATTTGGTCACCCCTTGCGTAGGGACAGCTGCTGGAAGGCAGGCTGGAAATAAACAAACAGCAGAGGTGTCTGCCAGGCGGCACGACCAAGCGGGGCTGCAGCACTCTTCCCTTTGCAGCTAGAGCCTGCTCTCCAGGAGCATTTCCCTCCCCTCACTGGCGGGAAGGCTGGGGGGCGAGGGAGCGAGGCCAGGATTCCACCGCGTTGTTATCACATCCCTCGTGGTTTAGGGACTCTCTTAAAGGTACCGAAGTCCTGAGAATCGCAGTCTTCAGCTTCAAGGCTCTCTTACACTTGTGGAGAAAATCCCCTAAATTAGATTGCGGCGCACCCCAAAGATCTGGAAACCAGGCAAAAAATCTCTCCTTCCGACCCTCTCATGATTCGGGGAGGTTCCCAGCTGCAGAAGGCGCTTCTTTGCGCTCTGCTCTAATTGTCGCAGGGGCAGCTTCTCATCCCCTGGCAGGCGGTGATTGCAGTGGCTGTCTCCTCCGGGCTAGGCTAAGGACAGTCTGTGCGGGGGCCACAGGCACACCGCACACCCCACTTATTCCAGGTAAGTGGCGGAGGAAGCTCTCCCACGCTTCCCAGACAAACAGCTGTTCCCCACTCTGCAGGGCCATTTCCGTTCCCCACCAGAGTGGAGCTAGCAGGCAATTACCCTCAGCTGCACAACTGCACCGCACCAAGGCAGGCCCCATTTTCCACCACATACTTGCCCTGTGAAGTCACAGGAAGTTCCAGGGTTCACACGTCTGTCTGTCTGTCTATCCATCCATCCATTTCTGACCCTTGCTGTTGGCTCAGGTGGGAAGCGGGGACCGCAGCTGAGAGAGTTGCCGCCAGGGAGCCTGGGCTTGCCCTGTAGCTGAGCACTACGCAGGAGGCCAGGAAGGTGCCGGGTGGCTTAGCCGTGGGTTTCCTGGCCAGCGTTGCGAGGCGGNGCAGGACCTTGCGGGGGGGCGGGGGGGCACGCCTCCAAGCCCAGGGAGGGCTGGGGGTCAGAGAGCTGCAGGACACCTTGTGGGGTCCCGCCCGCCCCCTGGGAAGGATTAGCAGTATTTGCGATTCCACGTCCGTCGTGGACACTTCCTCTACAAATCATGGGGCGAGACCAATGCACAAGGCCGTTGTGTGGAGAGAAAACAAATCATTTTAGACACCGTTTTGCACGTTTCATTCTACAGGGCGATCAGCTATTCATTGGACCGTTTTGTCTTTGTAACAGGCAGATGGATAAATGATAAGACACCCTACAGCAGAGTGGGGAGCCTCGGGCCCAAATGTAGCTCGCGGTTACTTCTTACGTGGCCCCTGGCTCCAATTCCTATTCTCACAGCCTGGAAAGCTGAGCTCAGGAGAAAGGACCGGAGAGGAGGGCGGGCGGACGCACAAGGAGAGGGGACAGATCCATGATCTGGACCCTCGTCTTCTAGAGAGCACCCTTTAAACCCCACCGCCCCCAACTCCTAGGCGGACCCCTCAGAGCTTGGGCTGATTTTCAACGTGGCCCCTGGGAGGGAAACATTTCCCCGCCTCTGCCCTAGAGATACCGTCCGAGCACAGATCGATAAAACATGAACAAGAAACTAATTAAAATTAATCATTGGCTACCTGCTACCGTGCTGAAAATAGATCATTCACATCAAACTATGACTCTAATTGCTCACATTGTTACAGCAAACCCAGCCCTGTAGGACGAGGAGGCCAGTCCAGCGCAAGGCTCTCCTTAGCTGTATCAACAACCTGGTTTAAGAGTTACATCAGCCAATGGGAACGAATGCGCCTGGCTTTAGAAAACAACTGGAGTAAGAGGGGAGGAGAGAATTGCAATCAAGTCTCTCTGCTTGCCTGGATGGAACCCTGTCCGTCCCCCTCCCACAGCCCACCTGGAGCTTTCATCCTCTGCCCCAAGGCCCATCCACCCGTCCCTGCCGCAGTGAAAGTGCCGCGCCTCCGGTCCTGGATCTGGTGTGAATTAGGGACCCGAGACGGGGCCACTGCTGGGTCTCCGGCACGAGGTCTCTGTGTCTGCCTCTCTCTCCCCCACACGCAGGCTGACCCCCAGCGCGACGGAGAAGGATGTCTCTGAAATCATCTTCTAACCAAGAGCAGAGGCAGCGGGCGCACTGCCAGCCAAGCAGCTTTATGGCACTTTCATACTTGTTAGGCGAACGATCGCCCGGGGAGCCATCGCCGCCTGCCAGCGGCCGATCTGAGCAGCCGCTGTCTTCCCAGCCGCCAGCTTTATCTTTGCCCCAACCCCGCCCGCCCGCCTCAACGCGCAGCCTCTGCTCTGTTTAGACTGACTGGGAATGAGGTGGGAGGGTTTGGTTTAACTGGGCCCAGTGCCCAGGCCCGTGTGGGGCGCAGAGCTCCTGCTAACCCCTCAATACGCCAGCCCTGGTGGGGATGGAAGGCTCCGCAGTTAATCGGACTCTGGTCCCAATTACTTCCATGCACAGTCCCTCCCCCCTCCCCCCCGTTACCCTCCGGCTACGAATGCAGCTGGCAAGCTATTAAAATAACGCAGGTGAAAATTATAGGTTAGCTATTAAAGCCTTACAAAGGACTTGGAGAAAAAAGGGGAGCGCCTCTTTACGCGCCCCTCTCTGGCAGCTGGGGAAAGAGCTGCCCCGGGGGCGGTTTGGTTACCGCTACTCCCAGCCGAGGCGAACCAGATGCAAGGGACGGCAGAGCCCAGGCAGCGCTCTCCTCATCTGACCTCCCAGGCAAAGCAAGCTTTGAAGTGCACGCGCGGGAAGCCTTGGTCCCCATAACTCCCAGCGCGGGAGCAGCTGCAGCACTAGGGACTCTGCAGGAGGGGCTGGTCCTCTGAGTATCTTCATTTCTTCACGGGGCTGTGTGTGTGTGTATGAATGGAAGCCAATACAAGCAAACCCCGCAGATTAAACAGCGGGAACAGAAGGGCCAAGGGGCCTTTATCCTAAAGCTTTGCTGAGAGTGTGACAGGGCTTGTGAAAACAAGAGAGAGAGAGAACACACGGAACCACCACGTTTCTGGTGTGACTGTACTGTGTTCAGGTACATCATGGGTGTGTCGGATGTCAATCAACTCATAATTAGGAGATCAATACAAACCAGGATGAAAGTTTGTATGAGAGAACTATGTAGAGAAAAGAACTTCAAGTGCAAAGTGATGCACATTGGGAAAAATAATCCAAACTCTGCGTACACAATGCTGGGTACTAAGCTAGGAGTTACCACTCAGGAGAAGGATCTGGGGGTGGCTGTGGACAATACACTGAAATCCTCAGCCCAGTGTGTCACAGCGGTCAAAAAATCAAACAGAATGTTAGGAATTATTCGGAAGGGGATAGAGAATAAAACGGAGGACGTTATAATACCTCTATACAAATCAATGGTGCGACCGCACCTTGAATAGCGTGTGCAGTTCTGGTCGCCCCATCTCAAAAGAGAAATCGCGGAACTAGAAAAGGTGCAGAGAAGGGCAACAAAAATGATCCAGGGTATGGAACAGCCCCCGTATGAGGAGAGGCTTGATAGGTTGGGGCTCTTCAGTTTGGGGAAGAGACGACTGAGAGGAGATAGGATAGAGGTCTATAAAATCATGAGTGGGGTGGAACTAATAAACAAGGAGCAGTTATTTACCCTCAGCTAGTACTAGAACTAGGGGACACTCCATGAAACTCACAGGTGGCAGAGTAAAAACAGACAAAAGAAAGTATTTTTTCACTCAGCGTATAATTAGGCTGTGGAATTTACTGCCAGGGGAGGTGGTCAAGGCCAGCAGTAGAGCTGAGTTTAAAAGAGGTTTGGACAAGTTTCTGGAGGATGGGTCCATTAGCAGCTCTTAGCCAGACAGGATCAGGGAACAAAACCCTTTACTGTCGGGAGCCTGGGGATGCCCCACAGGGAATGGATAGCACGGTGACCTGTTGGGTGCTTCTCCCAGGCCCCTGTGACTGGCCACTGTCGGAGACAGGATGCTGGGTTTGATGGACCGTTGTTCTGACCCAGTATAGTTCTTAAAGAGGGTTGTATGGGATAGATACAACCCTAAACAGCCTAGGCCCCACCTATCCGAGGGATCGCCTGGCTCCTCGTGCTCCGTTATGGCCTCTGTGATCGGCTGGCGGCACCTTCCTGGAGACCCTGGTTTTTCACCGGGTCTCAACCACGAGGACCTTCTCAGCTGTCGCACCTTTGCTGTGGAACTTCCTCCTCCAGGAGGCCCGCCTGTGTTCAAGCCCGGTGGCCTTCCAGAGGCAACGTAAGCCCATCCTGCTCTGTCAGGCTTTGGGCAGTGGGGACTGAACTTGGAGGGGTGTGTGTGTTAGTTTAGGGGGAGGATAGGCTGGGGGTGGGGGGTTTGGTAGGAAGGGATAGGGCCGGATGGAAGGTGTAGGGATGTGTTGTGTGGGATACTACTGTTTTTGTGTGGACTTTAGTGGGTTTTTTAATTCTGTTTTTATTATTGTGAGCCACCATGAGCCTTTGCAGGAACGGCAGCATAGAAACAGGAATAAAATAAAATAAAATAAATAAATAATAAAATAATAAACAAGACAATAGAAATGTAAATGACTGAGCCATGACCTACACACAAGAGAAGCCCAGGAGCTCCTGGAAATGTCTGAAAGGGCCACCAGAAAGGGATTGAAGCCATCAAAGCCAAAGGGTCTTGCTCATTCTGCAAGACTCAAGCAAGGCCATCTCAGCCAAGCAAGGAAAGGCATCCAGCCTTATCATCTGGCTGAGACACACGGACAGTAAACACAAAGCCAGGTAGGGTAAGCCCTTCGCTTAGGGGGTCAGAGAATGATGTAGCTCTGCGTTCTCTCTCTAAGAGTCAATGCTGCGCTGAACTTCATTTGACTTTGCCAATCTAACATTCTTTTAACTCAGGCTTGTGTGGGGTCCTGACATTGGGTGACAGTTAAGGGGAAGCCCCAAGTTAGAGACTTGGGCAAACCATTTACATTTATTTCTGCGCTTTGGGAAACTCCAGGGTTACGGGTGGGGGAAGTTCTGGGGAGAGCTGGGCCCAGTAGGGGCTGTAGGCGAGGAAACTAGGGCGCGACCAGTCCAGCATTCCACCGTCTGTCCAAGGACGATTGGAAGGACGATTACCGGGAGAGAGGCTTGGATACGGAGGGGAGAAAGAAAGAAGAGCCAACAGAACTGATTGAAAGGGCAACCGGCAGGTGTGGGAGCAGAGGCCAGTCCAACAGCAGAAACGCAACTGCAGTTGGAGCGCTGAGCTCCAGGTAGCAAAGCTGAAAGTGGAAGCCTGCTCTCTGATGAGGGACACCCCCCGTGCGGACGGACGGAGGCACCCACTTGTGAATCCAGCTTAGCGTGCCCCGGCCGCGCGCACACACACACTTACAGACGTGGGTGGAAGGCTCCCCAGTTGTTAGAGAAGAATTGGGGGAAACCGAGTCAGCGTCACAAACCCCTTCCCAGCCACCGTACGGCCGGAGTTGCGCCGCCGCCGCTGCAGCTCCATGCGCGGGTTTCCCTGCAGAGCAGGGTCTAGACAGGGTGCAGATGCAGTGGGCACGGTGAACACCCGCACACCCTGCTGCTGCAGCCAGTTCAAACGCAGAAGTCAGCAGGGAATCCGGAACATCTAGCCTGGCCTCCTGCCTCACTGTCCGGGCGCCTCTCAGGGCGACACCTGGATCAAGAGCTCAGCCCCACAACTGACCCCGGCATGTGCAACTAGCCCTGGGGAAACTGCCAGGCCGGCAGCTGGAGCATGTAGGCCAGGCTCTCCCACAGGAGCTGCCCGCCCGGAAGGGAAAGCCCTAAATCCATTCCCCAGCAGTCTCTTTCCAGATGGGACGGGCTCGCTGGGCTTGGCTGCACTCAGAGCACGCTCTGGGCCTGCAGAGGCCAGGGCTCCGAGGTGGCTCTAGTACAGCCGGGCAGCCATCCCCCAGTGGCGATGCATTGGGGGCTAGGGCTTCCACTGCCAGGACACCTGGACTTCATCCCAGGGGGGCTGCATAACTGCTCCGTGGGGACCCAGGCTGCCGGGCGGGGGCTTCAGGCTGGTGCAGAGAAGCTGGGAGACCCCACACATGAAGAGGCGGTATGAACCAGTGTAGCCGTGCGGGGCATTCCCACCTCGCTGCGCTGTCCGGGGCTGGCATTGTCGCTCTGGGCTGCTCCTTGCGGGGGGAGTCTGTGAGGCAGCTCAGGGCTGCTGCATCCTGCTAGGCCCAGGGCACTGCCACCCAAGAGACAGACACACAAGCGCCGGAGCTGCCATTCGGGGTGCCCGGTGCCCTGACAGCAGCCGGAAGAGCTTCACAATAATGGAGAAGCCAGACAAGGGGGGCCCCAGGCAGAGCCTTGTCCCTGGGCTGCTCCTGGTTCAGAGCACGAACAGCAAACCCCACACACGGGTAAGAGAAGAGGGGAAGGATGAGCGATGCTTCTCCCCTGGGCCAGGGAGGATGCAACTCCCTAACCCGGACAGTCAAGCCTACAGGCTCTGTCCGGGAGGGAAGGGAGATTCCCTCTCCTTCTGGCCGATACTACGCCAGGATCTTACCCGCCTGCCCACCCTCTCCCCCGTGGAGCAGGATGTGCTGAGGGGACGGGGTGGCTCACTCGGTGCCGGGGGGCAGGCTGGGCTCCTTTACTCCTCAGCCCAGCCCCCCGTTGGCCCCTGCCCCCCCAGCAGCCGAGCTCTCCCCCCTCACCAAACGCACGCATGCTAACCAGGATCTCTGTTTATGAGCCCGCGCCCCTGCTCCCAGGGGGCGAGTGAAACGTTCAAAAAGGAAAAACAAGGAAGCCCAACACCCCCCACCCCTCGACGCAGCACGATTCAAACGCTCCAGCACCGCTGTGGGGATCCGTTTCCCCAGCTATTCCACAAGGCTGTGAGGCTCTAGGGAGCTCTCAAACAGGAAGCCAGGGGGGTAATTGCAAAGGAAACTCTCAAAGCCAAAGCCATTAAGCGCTAGGAAGGGGGCTGCATCCAATCCGATCGGAACAGGACAAAATAAAAACACATAATGGCAGGTTCAATACCGAGAGTAACCCAATTCCAGATTTCCTCCCCTTAATCCTCCAGGAACCTGCCGAGGGGGGGCGGGCGGGGGCACTGTGCCTGGACTGCCTCTCTGCCCCAGGCTTCAGAAAGAAGAACAGCCAGTGGGAAGCTTGGCAGGGCCGCCAGGAACACGCTCGGACATGGGGGTGCAGCGGGCACAATTCCCAGGGAGTGCACAGCTCTCCTCCTCCCACCGCCTCCAAACCGGCCGGGCGGAAAGGAGCAGGCAGTGGCCAACGGGCTGCCTCTCTCCGAGGAGTCGGGAACACCCCACCCATGCCCAGTGACTCTGCCCCAGTGACTCAGCCCAAGCACTGCCCTACTGGCAAGGGGAGAGTCCCTGGAGCCCCAGCTCTCCCGCTCATCCCCCAGGCAGGAGCCTGCCCAGACAGGCGTGCTCTCACCCACAGAGCGAGCTGGGACCTGCCATGTCCCCTAGGGACTTGGCTCTCACTCGCATACATGAGAGAGAATCGTGCCCTTGGATTAACTCTCTCCCACAAGTCGGGAGAATCAGAGATGGGAGGGGACCAGAAGCAGCCAGTGAGGAAGAGATGTGCAGGAGGAGAGCAGAGGACTGCGTGAATGGAGATGAACCCCCTGAACAGCACACACGAGCCCGCCGTGCCCCCCAGACTCTGCGCTTCTCCTCTCCCAGACACTTTAACCTTCTTGGGGGGGAATATTGAATCTATTTATACCCCGGCCCTCCTGCAAACAGCGCGGGGCGGCTAACAAATCTCAATAAAACAATATTTAAACTACTGAAATGTTTATCCCCCCCTGCAAGAACAAGCCCGAGGTCACTGACGCCTCCGCTTTCCCGGTGGGGGACTAGAATCTCGCCACCCCGCATCCGCCGTCAGTCAGTCCGCCCGCAGACAACACCCCCCAGGCTGGGTTCTGGCCCAGCTCTCTGGGTCTCGCCGGCGGCAGAGCCCTGAGCGAGTCCCGCAGGCCCAGCAAGGGAGAGCTCGCCGAGACCAGTTCCCAGACTTGAGGGAAATGAGCTGCCACATTTGCCACGTGATCCATCACCAAGCGCTGGTTCCCTGCGTCCCTGCCCAGCACCTGTGGGGGCTGCCTGGAAACACATGTGACCCCACAGGGACGCCATCGGCAGCCCTTTCTTCCTTTGATTTAGTTGCTGTTTGGTTTCTCCCCCTTCCCCCCCTCCCGGCCGGCATGCTCAATGCTTGCCAGCTGGGACTCCCCAAGGCCTGGCCAGGACGGGCCGATGCTGCCACGAGGGGAATCGGGAGCCTGGTCCTGTGGCAAGAGCTCTAGGGGGCTGCACTCTGCTCTCCTCCCTGCGAGACAGGCCCGTTCCCCCTTGACTGCACTTGCTTCCGCTAATCCTATCACTGGGAGACGGGCCGCTCCCCCGGTCACAGCACCAGTTGCTTCTGGCTTGGACTGGGGCGTTTTGCCGTCGGCTCGTACACAGGAGCACCCCCCCCCCAGCCATGTCCTCCCGCATGTGCTTCCCCGACACCGAGTCCCCTCCCCTCCCTGCTCCAGGCTCAGCGGTGGATTCTGCGCGTCCCCTCCCCCTCCAAAGTAGCTCCAGCTGTCAATGGCTCAGATTGGAAGTGCAGGTACCGGTCTGGCCCGCTGCCCGTCTCCCTTGTGTCTGTCTGGTGAAAGAGGAAGCCAGTCCACCTCTGGAATCCTTCAGTCTCTCCTCATTGCTACTCTCCCCACTTCTCTCCTGGGGATTGGGGGTCAGTCTCTCTCGCTCGGTCTCTCTTTTTTCCCCTTGCCCTATCAGATTACAATGCAGGCAGTGTTCGCTCCAAATCCCCCACTGCACGTTAATTCTGCTCCTCTGTCTCTAACTACCAAACCGCCTTCCTGTGCCTCCTGTCTTTCCATTACTCCTCCACCATTTTTTATCTCTGACAAATCGTGCACGTCCGCTCCAATTGGAGAGAACCGCGCTGGGGAAGGGGAGAGCAAATGGGCAGACACGCGGACCGGGAGCAAGGGGACAGATGGGCGGACAGGAGAACCGCCCCATGCAGAGGCACCGAGCTGACAGACAAAGCTGAGCCCAAGAAAATCCCAAGTCGGTTCTCAGGTTCAAAAGGCTGCAACACAGTTAAGCGCTGGGAGTCTAGACTCCTCGGCTCCATCCCCCTTCTCCCCCACACCTCAGCTTCCCACTCTCTAAAATGGGGATAAGACCAGGCAGCCCTATGAAGGGCAGCCCCTGGCTCTCCTGCTAGGCACCACAGGAGTCAAGTGGATTGTCCTGTCCGGCTAGGAGCTGAGACAGAGAGTGGGTAAGAGGCCCTGGGGGTGATTCAGACCCGTTCCTGTGGGGCACTGGAGCTGCCAGTGAAGGACTGAGCTAGGTTTAAAGATCCAGCTTGACTAACCCGTTCCCCATCTCTGAGGCCCTGGGCACAAGCTGCCTTTGACTGCTGGGGCTCTAGACTATCCATGGGGGGAGCAGCCAGGGGTTGGACCAGGAGCGGCAGCACAGGCTGCTGGAGGCAAAGGGGCACCATTCCTGCCGCTCTCTCTTCAGGATGACTCCGAGGTTTCCCTCTCTGGAGGTGCCCGAGGCCCCGGATCCCAGATGTGTCAGACGCTGCCTGCAGCTCGCTCGCCAAGGTTAGAGCATGACCGGGCTCCCCAAGCCCCGACCCCTTTAACGAGTCTCTGGCCGAGACAGCTGCCCCCGGCCTGCAGACATGAGAGGAGCATGCTCGGGCTCCATCCTACTGGGACCAAGGGGCAGCAGCTCTGTCCCCTGGAATCACACGGTGCTTGCTTCCAGGCAGAGAGCTTTAGTCACTCGAGAGACGGGGCCGGCCTTCCACTGGCACATTGGAGAGGGGCTGCACGGACCAGAGGCTTGGCACTAACACATCCCGCAGAGCTCTTCGCCTGCCGCCCGGGCCCCCAGAATGGCAGCTCTGGCGCTTGTGTGGCACGCGGGCAGCACAACGCAGCGCTGAGCTGCCTCTCAGGCCCCCGCCTCCACCCCACGCGCCTCGCCCAGAACTCTCCCCGCGAGGAGCAGCCCCGGAGCCTTGCTGTGAAAGGGCAGGATGAGAGCGTTCGGTTAGCGCACACCCCCCCCCCCATGCCCACAGGAAGCTCCCAGGCAGTTAATGAGGGGGAAAAGCGCTCACTAGCTTCCTCCTCTCACAGAATAAGCCGGGGCAGCCCCAGTGCCCTCCCCCAGTTGCGGGGCCGCCGCTGATTTATAGAGGGCTGTTTTCTTTAGTAAACCCAGCTTCCTGTCAGCATCTTTCACCTTCGCCCTGGCCTTGCACCTGGAGCGGTGGTGTGCACAGGGAAGGGGAGGGGGCTGACCCAAGTGTGTGGCCATGGGATTAGTGAGCGTGCGACAGGCACACATTTGTTGCAGGAGCACGCCTCTCTCTCCAAGGCCCCCGCGAGATCAGGTTCATGCTTTGGCCTAGCGCAGCACCCCCGAGACCCCCGGCCCACCTGCTGGCTATTCCTCTAGCCCGTCTATCAGCAGGCTACCTCCCGCACCCATGGCTGAGCCAGAAGCAGCAGCTCCAAAGCTCTGGAGCACCTGAGTTTCGAGGCGAGCGGTGCTCCCATGGAGCTAGCTGCCCCCAAGCGCGGGAGGCACACGACACCCTGAAGCCAAGTTCCCACGGCTTCTCTCCAGAGCTACGCACCCCCGATCAAAGCGCCCCACTGCAAGGGGGCTTTCATCAGGACGTGCTGTATTCCTTCACTGGCTGTGCCAAGCACGACTCTCCACTCAATGCCAGAGCCTCCTGTGTGTGGCTGGAACAGCGACTTCTGGAGCCTCTCAACGCACAAAAACAGAGCGGCCGCGAGCAAGCAGGCGGGGAGGAAAGGGTGGCGGTGGATTCAGAACAACCCCGGGGCGTGGAAGGGGCCAGCAGCCTGTCCAGGCAGTCTGGCAGAGAAGCCAAGCCACAAGCTGATTCCACTCTAGCCTGCTCCCAAGGGTCCCTGCCCTTTGCAGGGCAACGCTCCATTGCTGCTGGAGCAAGCAGGCCGGAGCCAGCACCGCGACCAGGGCGGCCTGCCTCGGGGCTGCGTTTCGGGGGGGGCTGCAGGCTGGGCACTGGGAATGGCCCTGAATCCAATGGGATGGTTCCTTTGGCACCGTTTCAAAGTGCAGCGTGAACTCTGCTGAAACACCAGGATCCGAGAAGTCGGTCAGGGCGGGCCATGCAAACGCCCCAGCGGCCGGCTGCGCTCAGCGTCAGAGATCAGCACAAGGGCCTGGTGCCCCCCGCAAGGTGCAGACAGCTGTCACGGACAGCGGGAGCAGCCATGCTCCTAAAGGCTATCACTTTGGCTGCAGCCAGAGACCAAGTCTAGGCCCAGTGGGGGAGGCAGCCGGAACCCCTTTGCCTTCTTCCAGGATGGGACCCTCACCGGCAGCCCCCGCTTCCTAGCTGCCAGCAACTCGTCACGCCAAGCCCGGCCCCCCGCAAGCTTTCCAGGCAGAGTTACCGCCCGCAGCACAAGTTTCCCTCCGCGGATCCAAGATTCCTTGTGTTTTGGCATGGGCTCCTGCAAACCCAAATCAACTGTTACTGTTTGCAGCTCCTGGCTCGGGCTGGACTGTTCCACGGAGACCCCCCTCGGGAAAGGTTTCCAAAGGGGGGCATGGCCGTGGGGCTCAGTCCGGCAATCTGCCCCAGAGCGGGGAATGCTCCCAGCAGTAGCTCCCACGTGCTGCGCTGACGGCTCTGGCCACAGCAGCACTGGCTGCGGCCGGCGGGGAGCTGCTGGGGGCGGAGCTCTTCAAGGGGGGAGGAGCTCTCTTCAGGGGAGAGTGGGCGAATCGGGGGTTCCCCACATTAGAGGCTGCAGGGGGGAGGGCTGCTCAGGGCTTGCGTCTGTGCCCAGACAAACGGGTTAACCCAGGGACACAGCACCCTCACGCCTCTTACGGGAATCCTACAGATTCAAGCTGGCAGGAGCAGGGGAGAGTCCAGGGGGAAAGAAATGGGCCAAGAGTTTTCCGAGCCGGTGTCTTCGCCCCTCCTGGGAGAGCACGCTGCTGCCAGCGGCTCGGTGAGGTGTCAGGAGCAGCTCCCAAGCCCCGATGGGGTTCGGCGACACTGCCATGCAAAAGGGACAGCCCACACTGACCAGCTCCCCTTGTTTGGGGCCTGGGGCCAGAACCCTGCGCTGGCCCCTTCCCAGATCCCCCAATCCTGAGAGTAGGCCCGGCTTGCTGCACACAGCTCCTTTGGGGCAGGCCTGGGGGCAAGGCCCCACGCGGGGGGGTGCGGGTGAGAGCTTCCTCCCTCACAGCCCTGGGGGGGATCACTCCTCTGCCGGCCACCGGGGAGCAGAGTTAGGCCCGAACGAAAGGAAACGGCACTAAACCCCTCAGCGCAAGAGGACAGGTGGCAGGTTGGCCAGATCCCGCAGAGTCCCCATCCCAAGTACGCCGGGCATGCAGCTGCATTCCACGCCCCTACCCGGCCCAGCCGCAGCAAGGATTAGCCCACGCAGCAAGGCAGCCCGGCTGCAAGAAACAGCCCTGTCTTCTAGGTCAACAGTGATTGGTTCGGCAAACAGCCCCGGCTCTGCCGAGCAGTCCATTAAAGAGAGATTTCCTGCCTGGTGATAAAGAGGAGCTGCGGCCCCCAAATGACAGACACTTTCCAAGGCCCTGAACCATCTAGGCCCTGGCTACATTCAGGGTCTGCTCCTGGAGCCAGAAGCCGCCCGCTCTTTGGGGATCCCACCATCGCGCCTCAAGTCTGCGGGCAATCGGGGCCTTTGCTGGGGCGGCCCCTGGGTGTGGAACTCGCTCCCTCCAGATAGCGGCCTCAGTTCCTCCCGCCTCGCCAGAGGCAAACTTATTCTCCAGGGACTTTTAGGATCCCTTCCTCTTTAAATTGTTTCATACAGACTTAGGTTTTAACTGAATTTTAGATCATGTTTTTATGAGACGAAGTGCCCCGAGTGGCACCCAGCGATGGGGCGATCTAGAAATAAAACCGTTATTAACGACTGATAGCAACAGGTCAGCGATGGGCAGCATCACAGGCCCCAGGTCCCTCTGAGAGTATTCAAGGGGATGCTACGGAGTATTCAAGGGGATGCTGGGGGGCCCAGCTCTCCTCGTGCCCCCACTCCCAGTACTCTCTGCGCTGCATGCTACGCCAAGTCTCCTGGGGGAAGCCAACCCCCTCTTGGAGAACTCTTCTCACAGAAAGGCTCACCCAGAATCTATCCGACACCTTAGAGGGAGGCCTACCGCTAAAACCCGTAACTGCACCGATCCTACAAGCAACGGGACAAGGAAAGGGGTCGGCTTCAGGGGCGGCAGCTGGCTGGTCACGGTTTATGATTAAACGGCAGTTCTCTAGCCCCTGCAGTTTTCAAATGGCTCTAAAATCCTCCTCTACTTCACCCCACCAGGCAGGTCATGATTCTGCCCATTTCACAGATGGGGAATGGGGACTGAGAGTGACTTGCCCAAAGCCCCCCAGCGGATTCAGGGCTAAGCCACTGGGGTTCTCTACGCCCAAACCCAGCACCATACCTGCTAGGCAATGTCGGCTCTCATTTCTAGCAACCGAACTAGTTTACTCTGAGCACAGCTGCCTTCCAAACATGTTCCTCGCAGCCAGGACTCCTAATCCGCACACAGAAATCCCCAAATCTTCAAGCTACCAATACCGGGCCAATGATGCAGATTTTTATACTGCAAACCAGTCTCCCAGCATGCCGTTCCATCAATGTTGGGACATCTCCGGTCTTTAGAAAACCCCATATTTCACAGAGACCCCTCAGCGGGGGGGGGGGGGGCGGCATTTCCCAAGAGCTGACGGCGCTGGCACCTTGGGAAATGAGCTGACAGCGGTGTCACCCCACTGGCTGCTCCCAGTCATCCTGTGCTGCCAGGATTTAGCCACGGGCCAAATTCTGCCAAACATTGTCATGATGGAAGCAGTGCAGGATTCCTAGGATCCTAATAACGGAGCTGGCTAATCACCACGTTAGTCACCTAGCTTGTTAACTCATTTCCAGCTCTGACCTTCATCCTTGTCTGAAGAAGACTACGCACCTTGAAAGCTTGCACACTTTCACCGACAGACGCTGGCCCCTCCTAACCGTCTGTCTCATCTCCTTCATCCCTGGGACGCCCCACCTCATGCTCCCGTCATGCAATGCAGGCAGGAAGGCTGGCCCTCCCAGCATTGGGATGAGACCCAGACGGCAAAGCCAGAGCTGACCCATGCCTGCTCCTTGGGCAGAGGGGATTGATCAGGAAGGGGACGCAAGCTGCAATCCTGGCTACTTGGAACCCCACCAGGACATGGGCCAATCCAGAGGGACAGGCCTTTTGTATCACTGCTGTTTAGATACCCTCTAACCATCTCTAGGTTCTCCTGCCTTTGCCTGGCTGAAAAGTGTTAGGGAAGGTTTTCTAGAGAGATGCGCTCCTCGCCCGACACCAAGCCTGCAAAATGTCAATTGGAGATGGGCAAAACCTACTGCCTAGTGCCATGATGAGCACAGGAAAACAGTGGCATCGGAGGAAAAGAGAGACCCCGCTGCTACTGCAGCTCCCTAGAGGACTCCTTTCCCAGGAGCCAAGCGCCTGCAGGGCAACGGTACAGAGCCAGACAAACGGACCATCGAGCCAGCCCCGCGTTTGGTCTGCGGCAGCGGCTGTTCTCAGTCCCTCCAGAGACGGGCCCGACAGGCCCTAGCGGAATGAACCAGTCCCAGCTCCCAAAGTCAGAAACCGCACCCCCTCACCTAACTCAACCAATAGCCATTGATGGATGTAGCCTCCAAGAACTTAGCCAATCCTTCTTCAAACCCAGTGATGCTACTGGCCTTCGCTATTTGGGAGGGTAAATTTATTTATTTATTTATTCCCAATTTCTTATATACCGCAACCCTCCTGGCTCACAGAGCGGCTCAGGGCAGCTCACAATCAACAATACACAATTAACACACACACTCAGTTTAAAATTCATTAAAATATCCTAAAAATGCTAAAGCTATACAAAGGGCAGAACCAATCCCCCGCTCCCTACTCCCTCTCCGAAGGCCGGCGGAACAGACAGGTCTTACACGGACTTCGGAAAGAGGGGAGCTCTGGGGCCGGGAGGGAATTCCACAGTCGTTGAGCCGTCACCATCGTCGCCACCCAGGAAACCTGGAGGACTTCGAGTCGAGTGCCCCCAGCTGACTGCAGATGCCCCTGAAGCTGCTGAGCCACCACCCGTTCAATAACTTTCCCTAAAAAGGGAAGGTTCGAGACTGGCTGATAACTGGCAGGGGAGTCAACGTCAAGAGATGGTTTCTTGAGCCGAGACCGCACTGCCGCTACTTTGAGGCGACTCAGCACTCTGTCCTCCCTAAGGGAGGCATTGACAACCCCTGCCAGCAGTAGCCCGAACGTCTCCCAGCCAGGACGGGCACAGATCTTATTCACAACAAGCGGCCCTAACCGCTCCAAGGACATCTGTCGCATCAGTGGGTGACAGCCACTGAAACGGATTTCATAAAGATCAGACAAGGCGGACCTCTACTACGTTTGCTTGACCCACTGTTATAAATGCAGCATCGAAATCGTGGTGAATCCGAGCAACTGTATCCACAAAAATGTCAACACACATGTCACAGCAGGAACTGGAAGATTCCAGTTCCAGGCAGAGGGCGGCCGGACCGACCAGCCTCGGCAGCAACCGGAAAAGCTCCGCTGGACATGACTTGCTAAAGAGGCATAAACAATCAACAAAAACCTTTCCAAATACGTCAGAAGCAAGAAGCCTGCTAGGGAGTCAGTTAGATGACAAGGGAGTAAAAGGGGCGCTCAGGGAGGATAAGGACATTACAGAGAAGCTGAATGAGTTCTTTGCGTCGGTCTTCACTGCGGAGGATTTGGGGGAGGTACCCACGCCGGATCCTTGCTTTGTGGGCGAGGAATTGGAAGAGCTGTGTGGCAGAACCTGCCACCAGTAGCAGCTTCCTGACCTTCCAGCTGACCTTCACTGACACCTTGGCTTCCAGGTACGGCTAGGCAGGATTTCGCAATCCCAGGGAAAGGTACAGCCACCTGACTTACCAAGGACCAATGACCATTGAGGGGGTAGGGGGCTTTTAAAAGGAAGGGCCACACCTCTCGAGGTCTCTCTCCATTTTGTCTTCTGTTTGCTTTGGACACTGACTTGGGGCTGAGGAGCTGAGGGAATGGCTCCAGGCCTATATGGACTCAACTGAAACTTAAAGACTGGACCCCTCTGCTGCAAAGCAAAGGTGCACTTCAAGCAGTGAGTAAATGAATGTTAGATCTGAGGGACCAGTTTAGGCTAAA
>QEPC01002149.1:57090-81125 GCA_003113815.1 Sphenodon punctatus | reverse complement strand
AGAGATAACCATGGCATGAACAAGGATTTTGGCCGAGGAGATAGATAGAAAGGGGCGGATGCGGGCAATGTTGAGGAGGGCAAATCGGCAGGATTTGGCCACAGAGTCAATGTAAGGTTTAAAGGAGAGGTGTGTGTCAAAGATGAAGCCCAAGCTACGGGCTTGGGGAACAGGACGGATGGTGACCCCATCAATGCAGATGGTCAGGTTAGAGGGAGAGGAAGGGGAAGGAGGAAAAATGAGGAGTTCAGTCTTGGCCATGTTTAGTTTGAGTTGGCGTCGGGATTGTTTGTTTGTTTCATTTTTTTACCCTGCCCTTCCCTCTAAAGGCTCAGCGCAGCTTACAAAATCAACAATATCAATATGACAAATAGAAGCATATACAAGATAATAACAATGCCATCTTCTCATTCCCCACATCCAACCCCAGCCCCTCTATCCCTGTCTGCCAAATTCATTTTCAGTCAAAAAAGTCTTACAGCGGCTTGAGAAGCTGCTGGGCCTCCAATTCCCCTCCCTGGGAAGAGAGTTCCACAGCAGTGTCTCTCCAGGCTGCCTTTCAACCCTTCAGAAACTGGGCGTTTTCCCTGCCCAGCTCTGCCCACCACGTTTTTACCACCCAACTCAACTCTCATGCATCTTAAATCCCATTTCTCCTGCCGTGCTCTTGATGGCCCATGACGAACTAGTTTTCTTTCCTCTTTTTAAATATCGGGAAATTGTCACCATTCTCCCACCCTCAGCTTTCTCTCAAAACTAAACATACCAAGTTGTTTTACCTGCACCCTAAACCTTCTAATCATTTTTTACAAACTCTGTTTGGACTTCTGCCCAGTTTATCTAAATCCCTTTTGATGTGCAAGCTCCACTCGATGAGGTTTAGCCAGGAACAAATAGAACGGGACTGTTTTCAGTATCGAATGAGATTTCTGTGACTACATATAAGGAGCTGCCTAACAGAGTCAGACCAATGGTCCATCTTAGCCCAGTATTGTCACAACCTGACGCGGCAGCAGGGCTTCAAGTCAAGCTCTCCAGGGTCTCTGGCAGAGGCCTCACCCAGACGTGCTACCTCAGAGCCTGAATCAGAGATGCTAGGGATTGAACTTGGGACCTTTTACATGCAAAGCCTGTGCTCTGCCACCTGGGCCACGGCCCATCCCCAAAGCCCCTCCCTCCCTCCCTTTGCTGCAAGCCAGTGATTTCTGACCATGCTCCTGAGGCAAGGGGTGACACTGGTTTTGGAGCATGTTGTGTGTTTAGGCAGTTGCCTCCTGAGAAAGTAACATCCAGTTGCTGTGTGTGAATGCTTTCCATGGGGCAATTGGCTCCAAGAGCGATTGACCCCCAGGGCAAAGCATCCATTTGCCATGGCCTGAGGGTATGATGAGGCTGCCAGTGGGGGCAGCCTCCCCTCCCTGTCTGAAAAAGCCTCTCCGGGGTATGTCTGTACCCTGCAATGGAAATGCAGTAGAGGCCCTGATCGTCTGGACTCTGTGTTCGGGGGGTGCAGTGAGGGAGTGTTTATGGCCAGGGTTCATTTATGCAGGTTAGAGTGAGTCCATGTTGAGGCTATGATGGTACTTGCAATGACACACCTCTCGGGTTCAGCAATGCTTTCTCCTGGTACAGCCGTGCGGAACTGGCCGTAGGCATCGCAGCCATAGCTCTGCGTGGAGTAGAGCATGAACAGCTTCCTTGCAGGCAACTGAAAACAAACCCAAGTGGGGTCTTACTGGCCTAGTAAATTGTTCATTGCACCTAGAATATTAGCTTGGTCGTAGGCCTCTTGTGTGGCCGCGTGAGCCTGTGGAGTGGATAGGTTGCTGGACTTGATCCTGGGGAGCCAGGGTTCGAATCCTGCCCTGGCCATGAACTCACTGGGCGGCCTTGGGCAAGTCACAACCTCACAGCCTTGATTTCCCCATCTGTAAAATGGGAACGTGTGTGTGTGTGTGTGTGTGTCCCTGTGTTCCCCTCACCCTTGTTAATCCTAGATTGTAAGCCCCCGCTGGGCAGGGAGCTGTGACTGTACAGCGCTGTGTCCATCTATAGAAATGATTGGTGATAGTAGTGGGGACTAGGTGGCCCTTGTTCTCTTCCAACTCTGACCGTCTTTGATTCCATTCCATGCTGTTGAATTGAATATAGCAGGTGCAGCCAGGCCTGGAAGGGCCACCGTGCTCTTGGGAGCTGTAACACAGCTAACCTCTCCATCTAAGGAGAGTGCAGACACTGCCTCGTCCCTGAATGGAACCAGGGACGAAGTAGTTCAGCTCTTTATTGGACCAAGTGCGAGCTTTCTGGCCGCATCGGGGCCTCCCTCAAACCCAGGTAGAGTCACAAAGCAGGCCAGGGAGGGGCTGCTCTTTGTTAGGGTGAAAGCCCATTAGCAGTTTAAAGGATTTCAATACAGGGAAGGGCGAGATTGTATCTGCCTGATAAGATTTGGGTTCCTGCCTCCGAGGCTTGCCGTCGAGAATGGAGAAGGGAGGGAGGCAGATGCGCATGCTGAGCTTATTATCATTATTAACAACAAACATTTATATAGCGCCAGCAGTGTACCTAGCACTTTACAAAGTAATAAAACAGACAGGGTCCCTGCCCCTAGGGCTTACAATCTGAGAGACAGGAGCTGTGGGAGAGACTTAGGAAGGGGAACAGAGGGAGAGACAAGGGGTCGAACATTCATGAAGAATGAAGAAAGCTTATTAGGGACTTGGCTTGTTACTCCTTTCTCTGGTGTCTTGTGAAGCCCAGTCTCTCTTGTCCTACCCTGAGCTTTGGTTCCCTAGAATTAAGAACATTAGTTCCCAGAGTGTTCCTCTCTCCCTTTCAGGACGAGATCCCAAACCAAGTGAATGAAGGAGAAGTTCTGTTGAAAGGGTTTGGTGCTTTTCCCAAGCGCCGTTCAGCTCTCTGCCAGCCTTGGGTGATTTGGGCTCGCGGATACGTTTCCTGAGTTCGGGAGTACTAATTCAGTGCAAATCCGTTGGCTGTGGAAGTCAAGTGCAAGCTCAGCATTAGGGGCTCTAATTTGTTTACATTCTTGCTTGGTGTGTCATGAGCTGCTGGGAGCGGAGGAGTGGGTTATTAATGACTAGGTTTGGGGAGGGAAAGTGGCTCTTTGCAGGGGGGAGAGGTCAGTCAAACAGGACTCCTGAAGTTTTCAGTGTTGGTTTATTTAATGCAAAATCCAATGAGCATCTAGCCTGCCAGGTTGAGTGTGGTTAAATGAAGTCTTTCCTTGTTTTCCTTCCTGGTGGGAATGCCCGCTAGCCGTCCCCAAACGAACCATTCTCTGGCCAAGTGTAACGCAAGCTGCCTCCTGGGAGGGGAGACGCTTTGGTTATCCTGGCAACTCAATCAAGTAGCCTAGTTTTGATACTTCTCCTGGCCGGAAAGCCTGTTTTGAGAGTGTGCCTGGGGAAAACGTGGAAGCTGAACTCGACATGCAAAACCAATTTAAGTATTTAATCTCTGACACCCTGGTTCCGACGTCTCTCTAAGACTAAAGAAACTGTAAACACATGCTGTTCATCAAGAGGCTGATGGCTGTCGGTATTGCTCCTCTCTTGTTGGGAGGCGCCAGTTTCCTCCAATACCCAATAAGTTTTGCTAGGGCCAGGCTGTCTTCCGTTCCTCGCTATCGCAGCCCAGTTCCTCCCAGTTAACAGGAACCAGTCCTGACAGCTTGGCAACCTGCTTCTGGGCGCTCGTATCCTAAACGAGATGCAAAGCCAAGGCTTTCCCCTTTGATCCCTTCTGGGAGGAGGGGGGTGTTCATCCTGGTGTGTCTTGCACTCCGGCTTGGAGAGGGCCAGAGGAGCGCTTTGCCTCCTGTGCCCACTCAGCCTGGCAACTGCCTGTGCGTTGCAGCTGCAGCCCGGGCGAATTGTTCAGGATTGGCGTGTGCCCTGCTTGTCGGGCTCTGTGGTAAGGATACCGCTGGTCACAGCTGTGGCTCAAGGGAGACTCCTCCGCCCATGGCCACTGAGAAGCAGATGCCAGCCCTGCTTGTAGTGAATGTGCCATTGGGGGCACATGCTGTCTGGCAATTGCCAGTCTGTGGGGGAGGACCCCAAGTGAGGTCATATCTGTGGACAGGGGCACAACTCTCTCATATTTGCTCTGCCATGTGGGTTTACAAAATTCCATTTAAGTCTCAAAAAGTGGTCAGACGAGCAAAAGGTTTAAGACCCTTTCCTCTGTGTTCACAGCAACAGGTTTTCAGAGGAGCAAGGCATCGGGCAAACGTGCTTTGTCTGACAGTTTTAGCCAGACGTACTTTCATTGGTATTTTGCGTTCTTGGCTGCTCTCTTCAACCAGGAAGGGATTTGGATCTCCTTCATTGGGATGGAAGGCTTTGGGGCTGGGAGAAGCTACACAAATGGAAGGCAGTGACTGTTAAGACTTGACTTTGTGGCAGAGATCGAGAACCTTTTCCTTGTGTACGTGCCCACCCCTGGCTACTTAAAAATGGACAGACAAAAAAAGACAGGGAACTGTTGACCTACATCACTGAAAAGTCCCCTCTCCAATGGGGTGGCAAATTAGCAGTATAATCTGAGAGCAGTCAGAAGCCTGGGTAAGGGAGTGCAGGAAGATACGGCTGTGGGGTAGGGTTGTGAGGCAGAATGGATAGTTGGGTGGACTCTGAGAGCAGGGTCTGAGGGCTGGATCTGGTCTGCAGATGCAGCCTCCTTTGAGAGTGCCTTCCCCTGAACACGCTCCTTCCATGCTTGAGGGTAGGGGCGGGATGGTGGTTCCTTGCATAACACCAGCAGAGAGGCAGGACTCTGCCCCAAAGGGTTTACAATCTAGGGTGGACCAGCAAAGAAGACAAGGGAAAGGGATTTCAGGAATTGGAAAGAGGCCAAATAAAAACCCCAGCCAGCCACAGGCTGTACGGGACTGTGCGCGCCCCACTCGGACCGTCAGCCCACTGACCTATTTACTGAGCACCAGAAAACTGCCCAGGGTGAGTCATAGAAATACAATTTTTCAGCCTGTTGTGAAAAACCTTTCCAAGCTATTCTCTAG
Source organism: Sphenodon punctatus (assembly GCA_003113815.1). Taxonomy (NCBI): domain Eukaryota; kingdom Metazoa; phylum Chordata; class Lepidosauria; order Sphenodontia; family Sphenodontidae; genus Sphenodon; species Sphenodon punctatus. Next base: position 76,081 of record QEPC01002149.1, on the reverse strand, counting down.
TCTAGTTTACAGTCCTAGTCAAGCTTCAGCTTGTAGATTTCTTTAATCCTATTTCGAAAGCAAATCAAATACATTTTATTTGCACTAGATGAACGGCCATGACAACATCCTTAACATAGATTATAAAACCAAGTATACAGCAATAAAGAAATATAAACAGTTGTTAAAGCTAAATTAAACATTTCATTGTATAGGATGACGGTTGACTATTATTTTTTATTATAATAAACATTTATATAGCGCCAGCCATGTGACCTGGTGCTGTACAGAACATAGAAATAGACGCGGTCCCTGCCTGTGGCTTACAATCTAAAAGACAAGGGGGGGGAGACAGGGAGAGGGGACAGTGGGAGAGACAGGGGAGAAGACAAACAAACATTCAAGCGGATGCGAAGTCTCAGGTGCGTATGCTTGGCTTGGTTACAAAGAGGTTGGTAGCAGCAGTCAGCAGAGGAGGGCAGACAGTAAGAGTAAGGGGAAAGACTAGCAGGCATTGGGAAAGGCAGCAAGGAAAAGGTGGGTCTTGAGGAGGGATTTGAAGGAGCGGAGGGAGGGGGCAAGGCGGATGTGGGCAGGGAGGGAGTTCCAGGCATGGGGGGCAGCGAGGGAGAAGGGTCGAAGGCGGTTAGGCGAGCAGGAGAAACGAGGGAGAGTGAGGGAGGGGACAGAGGAAGAGCGGAGAGCGCGTGCAGGAGTGCGTAGGGAAATTAGGTCCGAGAGGTAAGGGGGAGCTTGGTCGTGGAGCGATTTGAACGTGAAAACCAGGAGTTTAAACAGGATACGTTCAGGAAGGGGGAGCCAGTGAAGGGAGAGGAGGAGAGGCTGCACATGGTCGAAGCGACGGGCAGAGTGAATGACCTTGGCAGCGGAGTTTTGGATTGCGATAAGGGGGGACAGGTGAGAGCGAGGGAGGCCAGCAAGTAGGAGGTTGCAGTAGTCGAGGCGAGAGATAACCATGGCATGAACAAGGATTTTGGCCGAGGAGATAGAGAGAAAGGGGCGGATGCGGGCAATGTTGTGGAGAGCGAATCGGCAGGATTTGGCCACAGAGTCAATGTAAGGTTTAAAAGAGAGGTGCGTGTCAAAGATGAAGCCCAAGCTACGGGCTTGGAGAACAGGATGGATGGTGACCCCATCGATGCAGATGGTCAGGTTAGAGGGAGAGGAAGGGGAGGGAGGAAAGATGAGGAGTTCGGTCTTGGCCATGTTGAGCTTGAGTTGACGTCGGGACATCCAGGCGGAGATATCAGAGAGGCAGTTGACGAGGTGTGAGCGGACAGAAGAGGAGAGAGAGGGGGTAGAGAGATAGAGTTGGGTGTCATCAGCGTAGAGATGATATTGGAATCCGTGGGAGGCAATAATTTTGCCAAGGGACAGGGTGTAGATAGAGAAGAGGAGAGGGCCAAGGACAGAGCCTTGGGGGACCCCAACCGAGAGGGGGAGGGAGGAGGAGGTCGACTCAGGGAGGGAGACATTGAAGGAGCGGTCAGAGAGGTAGGAGGAGAACCAGTCAAGGACAGAGCCGCGGAAGCCCAAAGAGTAAAGCAAGTCCAATAGGAGCAACAATAAGTCTCACCCATAACAATATACATTCTACTCCTGTGCCCGCTTGTCTCCATCGTAATTTAACCTAAGTCTATGCGCTGTTGTACAAAATTTTGCTACTTGAGAAGTTGTCAATTAAATTTGTGTCACATAAAAGAGCAGTTCAGTTCTCCCCGGCAATTCCATCAAAATATTACTCCAATAAAATTCCCGAGGGTCTGAATACAATTTGCATTTCCAAATTATGATATAATGGTTTGATTTCTTCCTGCAAACACAAAGGGCAAAACCTTTCATTATCTGGAACACCTACGTATCTGCCTTCCACCACTGCCGACGGTAAACAGTTTACCCCGGCCAGGGAAAAGGTGAGGCTGCTCCCTGTTTGAGAGCGCACCCACATACGTAGCACCCTTAAAAGACACTGGGGAAGATCTGTAAAGGTTAGCGATTTTCTGGCTTGCTATAGCTTCTCTTTCTATTTGGAGCTCTTGGTCCCTGATTCTAGAGAGAACCTCTACCATCGCTCTTTCATATGACAGGGAACAAAGAAACTCCACAGAAAAGCCCAAACCGGAAAAGAGATTTTTTTTTAAACCCAATTCCCATTGGTCTTCATCAGTATCCAGAGCAAGCTGCGAAATGGTTCTACTATTCAAAAATTTTAGCTTCAGCCAAAACTTAATTCTCCTCTCCTTAGCTTGTGAAATGTTTGGCTTAACTCCAGCTTCTGTTCTAAGCAGAGCAACGGGGGAACATTTGGGAGCACTTAATAGAGCTCAGAAAAATATTTTGCTGAAGCTCCAAAGCATTGATCATAGACGGACCCCACACCGCTACCCCATATAAGAACGGGGGGGCGGACGACACACGACACTTTTGCTTTATATAATTTAATGGCAGGAAGAGTTTGCTTACCTTCCCTTGGTCCAAAAAACCCCTAGAAATCCCTATACTGGTTGCTTTAGCTTGGGCACGTGCTGACTTATAACGTACTAGCCACAAGGGATAGGATGAGACTGACCCCAAGGGACCTGTAGTGTTTCACCTGTTCAATTTGTTGCCTGTTCATAAACCACCTGTACTGGGTGGTCTTTTCCCCACTCCCAAAACGTCAAGGATTCCCTATTACAGTATTCACAAAAGCTGTCCATAAGGTGTCTCAGACCCACCGGAGTGGTTTGAGACACTAGCACGGTGACACCTGCGTGTAAAAGCAGTGAGATCAGATTTTGCTTTAAAGTCACGGAGTGAAAAGTTGAACCTATTAACTGGGGACCCGTATCGTTCAGATGTAAATTGAGCACAAACCTCCCTGGCACACCCCTTCCTAACTGGAACGGAATTTGATAATGGGCCCGAAGGTCCCAACATTTTGAAAGCAAATAAGAACATAAGAAGTGCCAGACTGGGTCAGACCAAGGGTCCATCTAGCCCAGCATCCTGTCTCCGTCAGTGGCCAGTCACGGTGGCTTGGGAGAAGCACCCAACAGGTCACAATGGGGGATCCATTCCCTGTTGTTTCCCCCCAGCTCCCGTCATGTTCCCTGATCCTGTCTGGCTAAGAGCTGCTAATGGACCCATCTGCCAGAAACTTCTCCAAACCTCTTTTAAACTCAGCTCTAGTACTGGCCCTTACCCCAGCCTCTGGCAGTAGATTCCACAACCCAATTATACGCTGAGTGAAAAAATAGTTTCTTTTATTTGTTTTAAACTTGCCCCCATGAGTGTCATGCAGTGTCCCCTAGCTCTAGTACTAGCTGAGAGGGTAAATAACTGCTCCTTGTTTATTAGTTCCACCCCACTCATGATTTTATAGACCTCTATCCTATCTCCTCTCAGCCGTCTCTTCTCCAAGCTGAAGAGCCCCAACCTACCAAGCCTCTCCTCATACGGGAGCCCTTCCATGCCCTTGGTCATTTTTGTTGCCCTTCTCTGCACCTTTTCTAGTTCCGCTATGTCTTTTCTCCCTCAGCTCCCTGCTTGGCACTCCTCAGCTTGGGTGTGTCCTGCTTCAGGTACTCAGGAGGCAGACCTCAAATATTCAGATTTGTGGGCGGATCAGGTGCGGAACACTCCCCACTTCTCCAGTTTGAGTTCTGCCTTCGGAGATACCAGAAGCAGACCTGGCTCCCTGGACTGCCTTTTTGGGGAGCTACCTGTATTATTTTAGTTTGTTCTTTTTGTGTTATCAAGGGCCTACTCGCTCCCTTTCCCTCTTTGAGGGTGCTGGGTAGAGCTGAGTTTACCCCCTCCTCTCCATGAAGGGGAATCAGAAGGTTCCCAGACAGAAGAACAGCAGGCTCCTCTGCTGCCAGCCACCCACCGTCAGGGGTCTGGTGAGCTGCAGCCCTTCCCACGGAGGAAGAGGTAAGGGCACTCTCCCACCCCCCATGTGAGGCTGTGGGGGCCCAGGGGCCTTACACCAGGACCCCGGCGGATTGATCTGCCAGGGGCAGCACTTGGGGATGGGGGACCCTTTCCAGTCTTCCCCCCATGACAGCCTTGTCCTCCTCTCCCCGTGCTGAGCAACGAGGCAGCGGCAGGAAGTGGAGCTGCTGAGGAACGCTGGGTTTCTGGAGGAGCCACATGGGGAAGCGGGGTTGTGGGGGGAGAGTCCCGGGTCAAGCACATTCGTGCCGAGGCCCCCAGGCACTGTTTTTCCCTGCCGGAGCCCCGGGATAACATTTGTTCACTCCCCGCTCCTTCCCCCCGCCTGCTGCAGAGCGCTCCGAGCCGGGCACTGGCTTCCCTGCCGGGGGCTTGTGGGCCAAGCCCGGACCGCCAGATGGGCATTTTGGTTGTCCCCCTCCCTCCACGGTGTGCTCGAGCCGCGCCAGGCCACACTGCTGTGGAGGGCAAGTTACTACCGATGGGGCTGGAACGTCCCCGGCAGGGAGCTATAGGCGTCTCCTGCAGCGGCAGGAAGATTCCCCGCGGAAGCGCTTCCTACACGCGGCCCCTATGGGCGGAGTGCAGGGGGCGCTCCCCCCGCAGATTCATCTAGGGACAGGGTTTTCCTGGACCCGGGAACCCCACGTATAGCGGCAGGGCTGGAGGCGATCCCCCTGCGGGAAACCCATGTGGCCCATGCAGGTACAGCCATTTTGGCCCCGCCATGTGGGGGCATGGGTGCCACCATTTTGGAGCCACCATTTTGAACCCTCCTCGTGGTTCCATGGGCGCTGCCATTTTTGCTGTGTCACATGACCGCCGCCATTTTTAACGGGGGGGGGGATTTTTTTAGAGTTAAATCCCGATTATCTGCCTTCCAGAGAGATGGCAACCACAAGGTCGCAGCGGGGGAGGGAGCGGGAGACCGACCAACAGGCAGCAGCACAACACAAGTCAGCCCAGGAGGGCACCTCTCCAGAGCGGAGCCTACCCCTCCTGACACCAGAGCGCCCGGCCCAACCCTCCCAGACCGCAGAATTAGACCTTCTCAGTTCGATTGCCACGGCCATCGGAATACTCACCATCCGGATGGACATCAGCTCACCGTTCGCGCACCTGGGAAAGTTCAAAGGAGACCCCAGGAACGCAAGCAAGGGCAAGCAACCGGCGGTGAGGGCTCGCCAGTCAGAAATGAACTGCCTGTCCCTGCGCTCGTCTCTGGAGGGTTCGGGCTCAGATAGCGGGGAGGCTTCCGACATTGACCTAATCGGACTGCTAGAACGCAAGGGATACAAGGTCAAGGAGCTGAGAACGGGTGGCAACAAGTCTAAGAGGCCCAAGTACGCGCAATTGCCAACAGAGGTCTCCGAGTCTTCAGCAGAGGAAGGGGAGTGCTCTGAGAGTGGCGATCCTTCAGACGAAGAGGAACAGAAGTTGTTCAACCCGGCATCACTCAACAAGTTCATCCTTAAGATCACGGATGCGCTCGGCCTAACCCCAGCAGATGAAGCCCCCGTTGCAGGGGAGCGCAACGCGAGAAGGAACCTGCGTCTCAAGCCTAAGAAGTCGCCCACCTGCCTACCACTCCCTCTCACATTCGAGGCCGTCATCAAATCGGCCTGGGAACACCCACTAAGAAAAGGAGGTCCCCAAAAGTGGCCAACAAACCTCTACCCCTTCCCAGAGGAGAAGGCCGCCTTGTTTGCCCTCCCAAGGGTCGACCCAACAGCGGCCACCCTCGCGAGAGACTCGGCAGCTCCCCCACGGGGAGATCCGCTGCCCAAGGACCAGACCGACAGGGCGCTGGAGGCCTCCCTGAGGGAATTATTCGAGGCCACATCAAACGCCCTTAGGGCCAATACGGCCATTACCTTTGCCGCTAGGGCAATCCTGAACCGGGTAGAGGAGGCGAGACACCTCAAGTTACAGCCACAGGAGCAGACCGCCAGAATGGACAGGATCGTCTCGGCAGCATCCTATATTGCGGACGCCTCCATAGACTCGATGAGGGCCAGCTCACAGGCAGCAGCCACTAACGTGGCAGCCAGACGCCGGCTGTGGCTCTGCACGTGGAAGGTGGACCCAGCGTCAGAGGCCACCCTGACCTTGGACCCGTTCGCAGGGGGCTAACGTTTCGGCCCCACTTTCGAGAAAATGCTGGAGAAAATGGCGGAGGAGGAGAAGAAGGCCCTCGCACCAAACACGGACAAATGGAGGAATAGGGCGGGATCCTTTCGTTCTCAACGTCATAGACCGGGATACTCGAGGGGTGCCAACCGCCAGTACTCTTCCACGGATAAATACCGTAAGCCCAGCTGGCACACCGCCCGAAGGGCTGGCAACAACAGGTCAAGGAACAACGCCAAACAGCCGGGCCCAAAGACTTCCCAATTATAGCCCCGCCACGTCCCCTGAGGGCCTGCCCCTCCTCAGGGGGGCGCCTCTCCCATTTCAGTCCGGTATGCTGCACCCATATCCCGGACGAGGGGGTGAAGTCTGTAGTCAAGGAGGGGTACCGTATCAAGCTGACGGCCTGGCCTCCCAGCAGATTTGTCGGATCGCCGGCCTCGAGGGACGCGACAAGGAGGCGCCTCATGAAATCAGCCATAGCAAGGCTCGCTGTCATCGGAGCGATTGAGCCAATCTCAGTTACCGAACAGGGCAGGGGCCTGTACTCACTGTTGTTCCTCGTCCGCAAGAAGAACGGGGAAGCGCAAGCAGTGCTCGACCTAAAATTCCTGAACGGATTCACGAAGTACAAGAAATTTTGGATGGAGACTCTCAAGTCCACTCTGCAGGCCCTGGAGTTAGGGGACTGGCTCTCCTCAATCAACTTGATGGACGCCTACCTACATGTACCCATTGCTCACCTGCACAGGGCACTGCTGAGATTCTACTACAGGGTGCGCGCTGGCAGTATACCTCCTTGCCGTTCGGGCTGGCCTCGGCCCCCCGTATGTTTACCAAGTACTAGTCCCTCTTGTAGCTATACTTCGCCAGAAGGGGGTCCACGCCTATCCGTACCTGGATGACATACTAATCCGTTCGGCCTCCCGCCCCGCTGGGATCCAGCACCTGCAGATGGCCATGCATACCCTACACAGCTTCGGGTTTGTCATTAATCTTCCCAAGAGTCATCTCGTTCCAACCAGGGCACTCCCACATCTGAGAGTGATCGACAAAGATGCGAACTGGGTCTCGATAGAGAAGGAGCGCATCGACCAGCTGATAGGCAAGCTATCCAGAGCACTACGGGACCGCTCAGCATCCGTCATGGCTCTGGCAAGGCTGCTGGGCACATTGGTTTCCTGCCTAGACCAAGTGCGGTGGGCCAGGCTCTACCTTCGGCCATTGCAGAACTTCCTCCGGCCTTTCCAGAGGGAGAGCATGACTCGGAAGCACAGGGTCGTCAGGATCCCGAGACCCCTAGCCATACAGCTCGGCTAGTGGAGAGTGGCATCACGTTTGCGACAGGGAGTCCCCCTGACCGTACCCCACAGGATCACGGTAACCACAGATGCCAGCCTCAGGGGATGAGGGGCGTGTACGGGCACCAGGAAGGCGCAGGACCGTTAGTTGTGGTTGGAAGCGTCCCTCAGCATCAATTTCCTGGAGCTTCGAGCTATTCGCCTGGCGTTGATGGAGTTCAAACGAGACCTGGAGGGCAGCCATGTATTGGTGCAGATAGACAATACCACAGCAATGGCATACATCAATCACCAGGGAGGATCGAAGTCAAAATTCCTGCAGCTGGAGGCGCAGCAGTTGTTCCAGTGGGTAGAACCCAGACTCAGGGCGGTCCACATCAGGGGAGTGGACAACAAAGAAGCGGACAGGCTCAGCCAGATGACTCTGGACCCAGGGGAGTGGCAGCTGTACCCAGATGTGTTCAACTGGCTAACACGAAAGTGGGGGACCCCAACTGTCGACCTGTTCACTTCCAGCGCCAATCACAAAGGTACCCACCTACTTCGCAAGACACGGAGATGCAAGGGTGTTGGCTATAGATGCTCTGCAGCAACCACGGCCGCTGGATCTAGCTTATGCCTTCCCGCCAATCCCAGTGCTGGGGTGAGTGCTAAAGAGGATCAGAAGACACAGAGCCGGGGTGAGTCTGATCGCCCCGTATTGGCCCAGACGCCCGTGGTTCTCGGACCTCGTGGAGCCAGATAAGAGGCCCCCATTCGCCTCCTGGACCGGCCAGACCTCTTCAGCCAAGGTCCACTATGGCACGAGGATCCCGGGTGCTTTCAGCTGACGGCCTGGCTACTGAAAGGGGAGCCCTGAGGGAGAAGGGTTTCTCAGAAAGAGTCGTCAAGACACTCATGGCGTCCTGCAAGGCCTCTACCAACACGGTCTATACGGCCACGTGGAAATGTTTTTTCAACTGGAGACAGACCAGAGGTGGAAACAACCGGGCGCCCTCCATTCCAGAAGTGCTAGAGTTCTTACAGGACGGCTTAGAGCAGGGGCTTCGGCCCGCCACTCTGGCGAGTCAGGTGTTAGCTCTCGGAGCCATCTTAGGGGCGGGATCCATGGCCCGCTTTGCCAGGAGCAGGCAGGTGGGGAGATTCCTCAAAGCTGCCCGCGCAATAGCCCCACCACCTGTACGCTGGTTTCCGTCCTGGAACTTGAACACTGTTCTCACAGCGATCACTCAACCCCCTTTTGAACCATTGGGTCAAGTCTAGCTGTACTTCCTGTCCGTTAAGGTGGCATTCCTGGTGACTGTCACGTCTGCCAGGAGGGTTTCCGAGTTGGCAGCCGTCTCCACAGCCCAACACCTGTGTGTGTTTCACGAGGAGAGAGGGATTCTACACACGGACCCAACTTTCATCCGTAAGGTCAGTTCAGCCTGTCACGGAGCTCAGGATATTGTGTTGCCGACATTCTGCCCTAACCCAAGGCATCGTCAGGAAAAGGTCTGGCACAAGCTGGATGTTCGCAGACCATTGAAAGTCTATATCCGCGGAACTGGGGCGACCAGCGTCAAAGGACATGACTGTGCGCTGGGTTCGTTGCTGTATCATGGAAGTGTACAAGGCAATCAAGATGGGGGTCGTTCCGCGGCCACGTCATGGGCCATGCCGGCCAGGGCCTCCTGCAGGAGATCTGCAGGGCGGCTACGTGGGCCTCAGTACATACTTTCTCTAGACACTACAAGATTCACACAATGGCTTCGGCGGAAGCCGCCATTGGGCGGAGGGTCCTCCAGGCCATTGCGGTGGATCTCTAAACGGGGTTCCAGTTCTCTTTTCTCCCACCCTGTTTTGGTTCGGCTTTGGTACATCCCAAGCTGAGGAGTGCCAAGCAGGGAACGGACCGAGAAAAAAATTGGGGCACTTAGTGGTGAATTTTCTTTCTATGAAGCTCCCTGCTTGGCACTCCGGCCCACCCTGGGCCTCCCGGCAGGGAGTGAAGAACTGGGAATCCTACCCTGGCCCGCTGAGGGGCCCGATCTTTTCTCTTCTCTTCCAGATCCTTCGGAAGAACTCAAACTGGAGAGGTGGGGAGTGTCCCGCACCTGAGCCGCCCACAAATTTGACTGTTTGAGGTCTGCCTTCTGAGTACCTGAAGCAGGACACACACCCAAGCTGAGGAGTGCCAAGCAGGGAGCTTCGTAGAAAGAAAATTCACCGGTAGGTGCCCCAGTTTTCTGTTTTGAGATGGGGCGACCAGAACTGCACACAGTATTCAAGGTGCGGTCATGAGCAGGCCCAGCTCTAGTCTATTACAGGACCTCGGAGCATATTGTTCAGAGGCAGCTCCCTTAGTGCATCCCAAGTGAGGTAGCTCGTAAAGATTCCAAATTCTTGTGGCAGTGGGTGAGATCTTTGTGTGAGGGGAAGAGTGCGTTGCTTCCATGGTTTGTGAACTGATCTCAGTGTGTCTGTGCCGTGCAGTACGTGGCGGAAGGATCCACTCTTTGCTTTAAGGAGTTCACATTTTGACCTGGTCAGTGGAGCTCAGACAGCGCTGCTGGCGACCCTGTAATGGTCAAGGTGTGGGCTTCCAGCCCCCAACCATGGACAGTCTAGTAGCCTGGGTGAAAATCTGGTGGCTGTATGCCGCAGAAAAGAATAAAACGATTGTCCCCTGATTCTGCACTTTATTTGTATCCTAGTCAATCGGCTTTCAGTTCCTTGTGTTCTTCTCGTCCTTCATTTTTCTGTTCTGCAGAACGACCCAGTGACGTTTTGGAGATCCTTCCTTTTCTCGCTTCCCTCAGCAAACATGCCGCTTCACGTTAAGGCGGAAGCGCAAGCCGGAACCCTGATTCCTGACCAGCAGTAAGAGAGAGCAGATCTTGTGTCTGTCCTTGAGAAAGAAAAATCCACTCAGGGAAAGAAACTTCTTGTGAATGCATGCGACAAACGTTTGGGGTGGGAAGGAATTTCCCTGCAAGACGGATTGGTTCGGAGAGGGTTTTTTCTCCTTACACTGTGGGGCAGGGCTCGCCTGGCTGTACTCTTTACCAGTTCCCTCCCTGTTGCAGGCATTGGTGTGCCCTGGTCACTCCCGATCTCTGCGTGGGGTAGAAGTTTGGTTTTATTATAGGCTTTGTGCTCTGTTGGAGCAGTTTGGGTGTGGGTGGATCCTGCAGGGCGAGGTTGATGCTTAAGGCTCCATCCAGCCCTGAGACGAACACCTTTTGCGAAGGGTCGGCCCTCTGTTTTCTTGTGCAGCTCCCCGTGAAACGGGAACTCTCCTCTTCAAGGGAACTGTACACCTGGCATTCTAAGATTCCATGCCTCTTTCCTTGGTGGCTTGTGTGCCAGTGCTCACTAACTGCATCCTGGCATCGCCAAGTCCCACTAACTCCTTTTTTCACCTGCTGTTAATTTTCTGAAGGCTGAATGTTACCCTCAAGCATCCAAGGAACGCTCTTCCTCCCACTCGACTCCCGCGTAGGCTCTTTCCAATGTTAGGTTCTACTGATGTAGTCTAATCCTTAAATTCCAGCTAGACAGTAACATGGGTAAGTGAAGAGAGTCATCTTTCCATTCTTCATTTGATGCTGTAGAGATAACAGGAAGTATTAAGACACCGGTGACAGGACTTGAGTGTTCCCAGAGAGCAGGTATCTGGAGTGAGGGCACCATTTTTACATCTGTGCTTACGAGTAGACTGACAAGGCCGGAGGGAAGCAGAGTCTGCCTGGAGGAACCTAATCAGCAGGGGTTTTACCTGACCCTTGCACCGCTTTCCAAATTCCAAGCCACACCTCGCTAGATGGGTCAGCACAGAAGTCCTGGCTGCACTAGAGAGAGTGCCCTTTTGTGGGAAACAGTGACCTGCTTAGTCTAGACTGGCCAGTACTCGCTTCGATGCGACAAGAAGCATAGTGATGTCTTGCTAGAAAGAGTTCTTTTTGCTCTTCATTTTTCCCTCCAAGCCTTCTACAATTACTTTGCAGTACAGGAGAATTCTCTTGGTTCTGCCTGGGTAGCTGCAGCTTCTGTTATGCAAAACCTTCCAGAAAATGTAGGAGGTAGAAATTAGCTAACCAGAGTAATCCATGGCTCCACTGGGTGAGCTTCCGTGGTGAGTCTCCGTTTCCAGGGGTGGTGCGAGCTTTGGATCAGTGATGCCCGCCATGGCTATTGTATTGCGTATAGGTGGTGTTAATTAGATCTTCTCATTGCTTTTGGTGGTTTTCTGCTCGCATAATTGATTCCAGGCTTGGATGTCGTGCAGAACGATGCTAGCAGGCCAGTGGGAAGTGATGGGCTTGTTGTAGGGCCGACAGTGAATTTCTCTGGCTTGTTATGTGGGATGTCAGCCTCTAGGATCAGAATGATCCCTCTGGCCTCGAAATCTGTGAATCGACCATTCTCTGAAACCTGGGCAGAAAGTGATCTTCACCAGGGACAAAATGACAGTTGATTCCCCTTCTTCAATGGTGAAAGTGAGGGTCTGTTGGGGCCTGGAGTGGTCTAGCTGGCACTTGCAGGGACTGTCTCCAATGTGAGCCAAGCAGATTTTAGAATATTCTTCATAGACTTGGCTTTCTGGGTCCCCTTTCCCGTGTCGCTTGGACTCACCCCTCCAAGCCAAGCTCCACTCCTTTGCCCCATAAGTTGGGGGCAGTCCTGTAGCTAATGGGACTTCTTGTCGGCCGAGGCTGTTCGCTCTACCCCTTTTTCATCTTGTGTGGCCTGGGTTGGCTGGTACAAGGCCTGTCCAGCCCTTGGCACCGTGCTGCTGAGTCCAAAGGAGTCTTGCTCGGTTGGTTCTTAATAAAAAATATCTCTGCCCTAATAAAGCCCTCTTGGTTTTTACACTTTCCTGTCTGTCCTGCTGACCTTTGCTCCTAGTCTTAGTATCCTTGGCCTGAAGTGTGTCTGTCATTGTTATATCCAGAAGCTGACACGATCTCTCTGCCTCTAATGGAAACCGCTCCCAGTGCCCAACAGCCCAAGAACAAGGAGTCCTCGGTTCTCTTCTAAAAGCAGACCTTGGCACAGCGATGCATTCATGACATCTCAAAACTGGCTTACATTTGATTTAGAACAAGCCGGCTTACAGGAGGCAATGCTGTTTCTCCTAAATACTCCTCTGTTGTTTTATGCATTTCTTGTCTTCCTGACACAAGGAAATAACCTCTCTGTATACGTAAACTGTGTGCAGATTAAAACAGTTTGCTTGTAGCAAGAACAATGAGGGAACGGATGTGTCCTCTATCTCGTTAGGCAGCCATTCCCAATGCAGGATTTCCACCTCCTGGGTGCGTCTGGAATGACTGGTGTGTCCCCGGGTTTGTTCTGTACAGGTGTGCAGAGTGGCGGGGGCACAGGACAGGCACAACAAGCTAGTACTGTCTCTCTTGTAACTCGGTCAAGCTTCAAGGCTGGATACCTGTCATTTTAAAGATCCCTTGGGGTGTTTATTGTTAGCCGTACTCTGCGCTGATGCCTTAGCACTCTTAGTTTGAAGAGACCTCACAGAAGCCACCCGCTGAGCCCCGGAGGAAAGCCAGGGTGCAATTCTGCCACTGGTAGCAAGTCTGTTCTGCGTCCCTCTCTCTAGCCGTGCTGGAGCAGAGATGGAAGTTGACACCCATCTCTCATTAAAGATGTGTCCTGAGCCCGACGCGGTCTGTACGGTTTCCGCCTGGAACTCCTCGCACATGGAGACTAGTCTGCTTCTGGGCTGTGGCCAGGAAGCCAAATACTTCCTCTCCATTGCAGCTCGTATCCTCTGCGTGTGAATGGAGTATTTTTAGAGGCTGAAGGGTGAGGCAGTGGCTCTATAATGGCACGGATGACACTGGTCCTGCCATGTGCAGAGCTGAACAGCTGCTGGATAGACTTGAATGTTCTGGACTTCAGTAAGTCTGGGTCTAAATGGGATACCACTTAACCATTTCATTGCCTCAAGCTTCCTGACAGTGCCGAGCCCCGTTATTGGGTTGACTGGAATCTCTTTGGGGCAAAGCAGCTTTAAAACACAACAACCGACTAAGTACTTGAAATTAAACTCTTCTCCCCCTTCGCATCCAGCACAAGCTTTTCAGCGTCACCTCCGAGGCTCTTCATGGCTTTGTTCCCCCTAATCTTTCTGCACCTAAGTACTCAGTAGGGAACTTCACGCCGCCTCTGCCGTCCCCCTCACCCACCCTGGATTCCCCTGCTCCCTCTCCTTGCCTTTAGATCCATTCATTCACTAGCTTCTCATCCCCCCCCCCGGCCGACTGCTCACTGATGCTCCCTCTATTGACGTGTCATTCAGGGGCTCCTTCCCCCCGGAGCTAAACGAAGCACGTGCACCTGCAACATTGCAGGGGTGTGACTGTTCCTTGTCCCTCTCTGTTCCCCTCACCCTTGTTTATCCTATATTGTAAGCCCTTCGGGGCAGGGGCCTGTCTCAGTGCTAGGTGCGTTTGCTTATTAATAGTATCGCTGTAACGAGTGCAAATCATACAACTGGCAGGGACTGCGAGTGTCGCTGGGTCACACCCTCTTGCTCGATCATCCCAAACAGGCTCCTCCAGCCTCTCCACAGCTTCTCTAGGCAGCCCCGTCCCATTGCCCAACTCGCCTCACGGTCAGGAATTTTTGCCTGATGTTCAATCTAAGTCTCCCTTTCCGCGGCTTTTCCCCGTTGCCTCTTGTGCTGCAAGAGAGAACCGTGTTCTTCATCTTCTTTATGGTCCCCTTTCAAACACTTGTAGACTGCTGTCCGCCCTTACTCATTTGCTGAAAAACCTGAACCTCCCCAAATCCTCCCAGGTCTTGTGTTCCAAGCTCTTTATCCTCTCTGTTGCTCTTCTCTGCTGCCTTCCCAAACTCAGCGCTGTGCTGCAACTGCAGCCCTGGCCAGAGCGGAGTAGCAGGCGGCACAGTGACTCCTGGTGTGTGTTTAGTTCTAGAGAGCTGTCTTGAAAAGCGAGAGAGGCGAGAGGGAATTTCCTGTGACCCGCACTGGAGTGGAGTTGTCTAGCCGAGAGGAGAAGCCCAGGGAATTGGATTGCAAAAGGTCACCTGAAAGCTGCTCCCTCGTGTATCCTCTCTTAATCCTCTTTGGGGAGTGAGGAGAATTGGAGTGTATGTTCGTACACGGTAGAGTTCAGCACCACTTCCTTGGACCTAGTTTTTAATATCAGACCCTTTTGATAGTGATTAGACTTTTTCCTAAGCTCTAGTAGCCATGCAAGCATTGTTCAGTGATGAGTTTAGCAACTATTTTTAAAGGGCCTTTTGTGAGCAGCAGACCAGCGCCTTGTTTGTATCAGACCTCACCTGCTGGCAGTGGCAAAAATGCAGTGAAGTAAACTCTGCCCAACACAGGCCAGTGCCGCTGCAAGAGTGAGTCGCGGAGGTTCCTCCTGGACTTGTACAGCCAAAGGCAGAGACCCACGCTCCGCTTCCAGATCCCAGATGGCAGCTGCGGAGCTGACAGAAACTGGAAGATAATGAGAAAAATGGTGACTTGTTTGACAATCCGATCTAATGGCCTCATGTCCCCTTCAAATGGCACGAGCCAAGACCGATTAGCCTCCCCTGCCGGGGAGGTGGATTGGCCCTAAACCATAGTTGGATGTTTACCTCTGCCAGCTGATCTGTTGTTAACCCCCTCACTTCTGCATCAGAGCTGTGATGGGTTTAAGGCCAGTAACACGTGGTGCTCACGGCGGACCCACAAAAATGGGGCACGGGTGTGAGGAAATGTTGAGTCCTCGCTGTCACGTTGGCACTCTGAAGCAATGCTTGCTCCTCTGCCTGATGGAGTTACTCTAACTGCAGCCACTCCCTCGGCGATGGGAAGCTACTGAAAGAGAGCTCCACTTCTACAGTCTTGCGGTGCCGTAGTGCAGGGGTGGGCAATGGCTGCCCGCAGCGGGGCAGCTGCCTCTCGCCGGCCGGAAGTGGGTGCCTCGGGAGCAAGAGAAGCAGCGCTACCGTTTCCGCTGCCTGCCGGTGCCTCCTGAGGGAACCGTGCCCCGTCCCCAGGGCTGGGGGAAGCAGCAGCCTCGCCAGCGATGTACCTGGCATTGTACAGTCAGCAGTTAGACGGGTCCCTGCCCCCTAAGGGGCATACAGCCTGGGAGACAAGGAGACGTTCATGAGGTTGAGAAGTTGCTTCACCTAGTGACAGGGAACTAGATTCTGAGTGAGGGGGGGAGAGGACGTAACGACACTCATGACAATGTCATGTCTCTTGTGGCTCTTGGCGGTATGAAAGCCTTGGGGTGTGGCTCTTGGGTGCGGGAAGTTTCCCACATCCTGGTAGATGACCTAGATTCTGCCGAGTTCTCATAGAGTTGGAAGGGACCTCAGAGGCCATCTAGTCCAACCCAGGAAATCCACAGCATCCCTGGCACATGTCCATCCAGTCTCTGCTTGAAAACCACCAGCGAAGGAGAGCCCCCACCCCCACCCTAGGCAGTGTCTGTTCCGCTGTCAAACAGCTCTTACCGTTAAGAAGTTCTGCCTAATGTTTAACCAACATTTGCTTCCTTGTAATATGAGCCCGTTGGATCTAGTCCTGCCCTCAGGAGCAACCGAGAACAAGTCTTTGCCATCAGCTCCGTGACAGGCCTTCAAGTCTCCCCTTAGTCTTCTCCAGGCTAAATATGCCCGGCTCTTTCCGCCTTTCCTCACAGGAATTGGTTTCCAGACCCCTGACCCTCTCTATTCTGGGCTAGATAGTTTTAGTTTTCTGCTGCATGTGGAGTATCCTCCTGCTAGAGCAGTTTGCTGGGTTGCAGAATACGGAGCATGCTAAGCAAATCGCAGAGGATGTCGGCAGGGTTTTGGAGAGCTTTGGAAAGCTGGGGTGCGGCTCCGCATGCTGACTCCAGTTTGTCTGGTGCCCCCCGATGCATGACTCGGGTCCTCTCTCTCTCAAGCTGACCGTTTCAGTACACGCACCCTGTAGCTTTGCCCAAACCCCTGGCGTGGCCGAGGGCTCGCTCACACAGACGGCTCTGGTACAACCGCCAGACTATTCCAAGTTGCCCCAGGGAATTCCGACAGCAGGACGTCCTGCGGGGGTTCAGCCACATGGGGGAACTGAGTGAGGGCTCGGTGGTAAATTGCTCCTCCGGGTAAAGTCTCTTCCAAGTCTGCGTGAAGGTGGCTGCAGTCGTGTGCAGCCTGCTGCATCCTTCTACAGGCAGCTGCTTGTACAAACCGTGGCAGCAATCGTGCCCACACCAAGGGGCTGTTGTGGCTTCCTGAGTGAGCCCTGCCACCTGCAGCAGTGACTAGCGTTTCATAGGGATTGAATCCACTCTCTGCACAAACACCGACCTCCCCCTGCTTTACTGGGAACTCCAGTGTGGCTCACGGGGCACGTCTCTAAAGCGTAGCCCATACGCCCCTCAATGGCCAGCTAGGCATTGGGATCGCAACTGAGACTTGAGCTCCTTCCCACGGCGCTGCTGCTTCTGGGGCCACAGGATTAGCTTAATCATGTAGACAAACCCTTTTGGCCTAACTGCTGGCCTGGGCCTTGGATGCTAGTTAGTCGTTCGCAGAATGGGCAAGACATTGAATGTGGAATCGGCAGCAGGCTTGTTGCTTTACGTGAGTAGCTTTTGGCTCTCCCTTCCGAGCTAATCTGTACCAAGGCACTTGCTGTGGCGCTGTGAACTTGTCTGCTAGGATAATCGCTCAGACCAACAGACTATCTTGACTTCCCTTGCCACCTTTCACGTGTGGCTCCTTGACAGAGAGATCATGATGTGTATGTCTCTCCTCCGCCCCCCCTCCCCTCCCCTCCCCCCCCCCACAACCGTGGTCTTCGGACCTCCAGAGTCCAGCTTAGAACATGGTTCCTTGGAGCCAGATGTTCTATCCATCTCGGGGGGCGTGTTACAAAGCACACCCTAGCATTGCTCGTGGAAAGGTTCTTGGCCAAGCTGTAGTATTGCACGCTGGAACATGGCGTCAGCACTTCATAACTGCAGAACAGGAAGCGTCTTCTCTGTTTAAGCCCCCAGAAACAGCCATTCGAGGGCTACAGGAGGAACTGCGCTATTTTGTTAGTGGCTGCAAGAAGTGGCTTCTTTAACGTGTGTCAATAATTCTGTTCTTAAACTATGACGGAATCCTCCTGTTGGAGGGCAGCTGAAGGGCCCCAGCTGCATGTCGTCTTCCCCCTGGTGCTAGCAAGGCCCAGCAATGGTTGGCACCCCGATAGCTGAACCCTTGGAGCTGGCAGCCACTCTGGCCCCTGCAGTCCTTTAAGCTCCATAAGAGTTTTCCTTTCCCATCTCTGACCTTTCTCCGTAGGCTTCCCCCAAACAGGTTTAAAGAGTGCCTTTGTCCGCCGTGCCTTAATTCCATCCCTCCTTATTGAGCTGATCAGCTACGATCTCCGGGCGTGCTGACTGCCAAGGCCAGTGGCAAAACTGCCTCCTGCAAAACCTCTCTCCCCTTCTAGTCCCATGTAAACTCGCCTTGAAAAGTTGCTGCTTCTGACTGCTGCAATAAAAGCATTGGTCTTTGTGTGACTCCACCTTCCTAAACCGCCTCAAGCTTTAATCCTGCCCAGGCTCACAAACTACAGCGTAATCCGCCTCCATGGAACCAGGGAAAAGGTTTTACGTTGGTCTGTTCAGGGTTTGGCAATTGTCATCAAAATGCCCCAGGAAGTGCCTGGAACATCAGTGGACTGTATTTTCACAAAGATTGCATTCATCCCCATTAAATGACAGCTGAAGCAGACCTACACGTGCATGCTGAATACAGCCTAACAATGACAGATCTGTTGAAGTCCAGCACAGATTACTGCTTGGGTTTTGTGCTCTTTCCCTGCTTGCTGTTGGATTCATCTTGATCAGGTAGAAAGCATAGTCCGGCCAGCTGTCAGGCCCGAGGGCGTGCGCTGTGGTGGGGCGTCAGTCTGCCGGCATTCATTAGAGCGAGGCTGTTCTAAATGGAAAGTAACAGGTTTGGAAGCTGATTTGTTATAAGCAGGGTCCGTTACAGTGAAACACGGTGGGAACAGGGAAAGAACAGAACAGCCAATTGTCAAGTTGGGACTGGGGTGCAGCTATAAACACACACCCTCCCACCTTTCTGGACTGTATCATCTCTGCCTCCCTGGGTGGCCAAGTTCTTCTAGCCAATAATCCTTGAAAGCCTGGGCTCCTTGGGCTAGCTGCGATCTCGCTTCCACTGCCCATGGTGTCTAACCCGCTCCCCCCTTCCTTTAATCAAAGCAGAGTCCGCCTGACCTCCAAGGTAACAGCGCAGTGACACAAGTCAGAGTGGGGAGAGAACCTGGGTTCAACTCACTAGTGGGGGCGGGGGTCTGCAGGGAGTGCATGAGCCCTTTCGTGGCTGAATTCAAGACCTCAGTAGGGGTGGGCCGTGGCTCAGGGGGTAGAATGCATGTTTTGCATGTAAAAGGTCCCAAGTTCAGTCACTGGTATCTTCTATTCAGAATATCAGGTAGCCTGTCTGGAGGAGGCCTCTGCCGGGGATCCTGGAGGGTCGCAGGTAGCACGCCTGGGTGAGGCCTCTGCCGGGGATCCTGGAGGGTCTCGGGTAGCGCGCCTGGGTGAGGCCTCTGCCGGGGATCCTGGAGGGTCTCAGGTAGC
>QEPC01002149.1:18195-39886 GCA_003113815.1 Sphenodon punctatus | reverse complement strand
CCCCCCCCCCCCCCCCCAGGCTTGGGCGGCGGGATCCTAACTCGGCTGGGCTGGGCTTTAAATGTTCTGTTAACACTTAGAAAACAAATGTTGGTGTCGTCGTGAACTGCTCACTGAAAGGATGAGCTGAATGTGCTGCGTGGTCAGCCGCAGGAAAGGCTAGAGGAGAATACAGGAAATAATGCTGCCATCCTGGGTCCCTCTCGCCCAGCAATATCCTCTCTCCGGCACGGAGCTGGTATTTTATTATTAGCAAGCATTTATATAGCGCCAGCAATGTACCTGGTGCTTTACAGAGTAATGGAATAGACACGGCCCCTGCCCTAGGGCTGACAATCGGGGTGGTGGGGGAGATGAAGGAAGGGGAACAGGGAGAGACGAGGAATTCCTGAGGATGTGAGGTCCCAGCTGCACGCGCTTGGCTCGGTTACATCGAGAATGATGGCTGGCTGGTCCGTGTGGTGAGGCTAGGAGTACACAGAGCTCAGGTAAAAGACTGTACTGGAGGGAGGGATAGCAGGAGTTAGGGGAGGGGAGCAAGGAGTCGGGGAGGGCAGAGCGGAAGAGGTGGGTCTTGAGGAGGGATTTGAAGGGAGGGGGCGAGGCGGATGTGGGCAGGGAGGGGGTTCCGGGCGTGGGGGGCAGCTAGGGAGAAGGGACGCTCAGAGGGAAGTGGACGATACAGGACCATTGTGGAGGGATAGCGTTTGCTCCCAGGCTCTGGTAGTCGGAGGTGTAGGGGGCTGTATCTGACCATCTTGGCTCTGATTGTGAAACTAGGGTTCTGCTTCATCAAATCCTGGTGTGTCCGCGCCCTGCCCGCTGTGCAGCTCCGCTCGCCCTGTCTGAAAGGGTAGAGGAGAACGGGGGAAAGCACAGAGAATGGTGGCAACCCAATTCCCATGAGACGAGAGACCTCGTCAGCTTAGACGGGGCGGGGGCGGCTCTGAAATCCTGAGCGGGGATGGAGAAAAGGAACCGGGAACAGAACGCTCCCTCGGCCCAAGCCCCTCCCCTCCCCTCTTGCCCTCGGTACCTTACGGCAGCCTCCTGGCTGTTGTGCTGCCGGAGGTGCCCTCTCCTCAGCAAGCTGTAAATCCGGAATGAATGGGAGATCCCAGGTGTCTCGGGCAGATTCCAGCCCGGGGAATCGCATTCAGCCGGTTTGGAGTTTCATTGGCGAGAGTGTGTGTCTTGCTGTGTGAAACGGAGTGTCTGCTCAATTCCTCGCAGAACAGAGTCCATGTTGCCTGGATGCAGCAGGGAGATCTAGGTTCAAACCCTGGCTAGGCCAGGTCACCATCTCCAGCCTTGGTTCCCAGCTGTCGATGGGAATGATAATCCCAGCTGACAGCTCACAGGGAGGCTGGAAGGATTTGATTAGTTAGCTACAGCTCGGAGGGTTTTGTGTAGCTGATGTTCTAATAGCTGCTGTCTCCATCCTGAAGAGCTCTATGGGGTCTCTGGCAGCAGCTGCCTTGATTTGCCTTGCTGGAAGCCAGTGGGGACTGCTTCTCCATCTCCTCCCAGCGCTGGGCAAACGTCCCTGGGGTGGCATGTAGCAAGCGCTTCCGAGTTCTAAATGTGTCCCTTCGAGCCAGCGTGTGTATTGTTTCCTCCAGGCAACTTGTCTTGGGACGCTGTGTGCACACGGGAGATTTCTGGCCACATCCCAATGCTGTCTCCTATCCTTTCCTCCCACCAGACCGCACTGCTCCCTGGGCACAAAGGAGTGTAGGGAACTTGGAGGCTGTCAGAGGAGGAACTAGCACGTTCATTCTTGAATTTGCAGGGGGGTGCGGGACTAGAGCTGCAAGGGTCGGACCATTCTGGAAGATTGGCTTCTGCTGGGGGAGGGAGGCTGGATTTCTCTGCAGGTGGATCTGAAGGAGAGAGCTAAGTGAACAGGGTTCAGAGGTGAGCAACAGAAATGCAGGTAGAGACTTCTGTGAAGGAGCTGGGAATGCATCGCCGAGGGGAAGGGGAGGCGTGATTAGACACTGAGCTGTTCCATGTGGCTAGGGCGCCTATAAGCCCTTTGGCCAACTAAGGTGGATTCCTGCCTGGCACCAGCTTCTCCAGTGTCATTGTTAGTCTCTACATTTCAGCTTTTTCTCCTGCTTCCCCTTTCCTTGCAGATGGCTTCCGCAAGGTAGTGCACATCGAGCAGGGCGGCTTGGTGAAGCCAGAGAAAGACGATACTGAATTCCAGCATCCATACTTTGTCCGAGGGCAGGAGCATCTCCTGGAGAATATCAAGAGGAAAGTGACCAGCGTAAGTGAGTCAAGCGCTTCCCTGGGGAGCTCTTGGGGTCACTGCTCAGGGCTCTGTGTTGCAGAGGAAGCATTGTCCTCTCAGGCTTGTGCACAGAGGTTTTGGCTCTGAGCCTGGCCCCTGCTGAGTACAGTGGCCTTCATTACAGGATGTTTGAGACTGCACGGCTCTCCGCAGTGTGTGCTGTCTTGGCCTTTGTGTCCCCTGTGCTGTCTCCAGGAATAACATTATGCACTGCGTTAGTGCACTGCGTTAGTGCACTGCTATTCCTCTGACGGCTGTTTGTGCTCTCTTGGCCTTTGTGTCCCCTCTGCTGTCTCCAGGAATAACATTATGCACTGCGTTAGTGCACTGCGTTAGTGCACTGCTATTCCTCTGACGGCTGTTTGTGCTCTCTTGGCCTTTGTGTCCCCTCTGCTGTCTCCAGGAATAACATCATGCACTGCGTTAGTGCACTGCGTTAGTGCACTGCTATTCCTCTGAAGGCTGTTTGTGCAAGTTCTCCGTGGCAGAAGGAGTGGGGTTAGCGAGGAGACGGAGTGGTAATGGGGGACAGGCCTTTATTTGCAGCCAGCTGTTCTCTCGGTGGGGTGGGAAAGCATAACCGTCTCTCCTGTCTGTCTCCAGGTTTCCAGTATAAAGAATGAAGATATCAAGGTTCGGCAAGACAACGTAACCAAGCTCCTGACAGATGTCCAGATGATGAAGGGGAAGCAGGAGAGCATGGACTCCAAGCTGGTCGCCATGAAGCAGTACGTTCCTGGGGCGGGATGGGGCAGACAGGAGACACCACTTCATTCAGCTTCTCTCCTTTCTGCGTGAGCAGTTTAACTGCAGGCAGTGCTCTCTGGTACCTGTCAGCGTCCAGTGTCTCTCTGGGGGGTTTTCCTCACCAGGGAATGGAGGCCCTTTCTGGGCCCCACTAAATCCCCTGTTCCAAGAGCTTAACGAACGTCCCTAACGACCTGGCGTCCTTGTGGCCACCCCTGCAGTCGGTCACACACACAGAGTGAGGCTGGGCTGCCTTGTGCCTTAGCTCCAGGCAAGCAAAGCGGTTAGTTTCTTCTCACGCGAGTTCCGGACCAGTCTGCCTGGTGTCGGGCTCTCCCTCTGAACGTCTGTGCATCTAGTTACCCCATGCCCAGCGCTTGTACTGGCTCTCACCATCTAGCCTTCCGTCCAGGCCTTAATGCACACCCCTTGCTGCCAGCCAGTGCTGTGGAAGTGGGCAGGCGAGGCTCTCTCCTTGGCATGAATGCTCTTGGGTGAGTTGACCTTAGGGGGTCTCCATAAAGCACTTGGGCTGCCAATCGCCACCCGCTCTCCGTAAAGCGGAATCCAGAGGGGAGGTGGTCAGGCTGCAGACTCTAATCCATGGGGGAGCGCAGTCTCAGCAGCAGAGCTGCTTCTTAAAGCTCTGCCCTGTCAAAGAGAGGCCTGGGATTTTCAGGGCTGCCTTAAGGGATTTGGACACCTAGTTTCCAGGAACTTTAATGGAGATGCAGAACCATTAAGTGCTTTTAAAATCCCAGCCTTACCCTTTTTCTCGTCCCATTAAGTTAGTAGGATAAAGCAGCCATTGTTCAGGCTCTTCTGATTGCCAGCTTGGAATTTCCCTCCAGATTGGGAGAAGTTAATCTCTTAACATTTGCTCTTGTTGGCAAGGTCACCACTTTCCTCACTGTGGTCTCCGGCACCATTCCTTGCTGACAGAGCAAGGGGGTGTTGAGAGAAGGGTCCCCAAAGGAGAGTGTATCTGCCACTTGGGTTCTGTGGTGCCTTTGTCTGAATTGCATTGGCCTAGCTTGTGTTTTCAGACTTTGTCTATGCTGTGGGAGTGGGAGACCCCCTGTTCTCTGAGAGTTTCTTTACTGCCCAATCATCCTCTGGGTAACTGGGCCTAACCGTTTTTCTCTCCTGCCGTGAAACATTTTCTCTCCAGTTCTTTTTGAGATCTTCCTATCCCTGTCGTTGGCAGGTGGGTAGCATGTAGGAACTAGATAATCCTGCCCTGCCCTGTGAAAACATCTGCTTTCCCTGCATCCAGGTTGAATTCCTTTGCTCGTCCTCCCTCCTTTTGAACTGAGTGCCCTCCTGTGCGTCCTGCCAGCACCGAAGCTGCCAGGAGCTGCCTCAGGGTAGCCACTGCTGTGGAGTGTCACCTGCTGGGAAGGAGCTTGTTCTTTGGAAAGACAGCTTTCCCATCCCTCTGCAACCCTTCCAGATGTATCTGACGGCTCCTCGGCCATTGATCTGCTGTTACGTCTGGGGCCCTGTGGTGGAAGTTAGCTTTTTTAATCCTGGCTTTCCTGGAATAATTAGCAGCCACTGCTGCAAGCCATCCGTTTGCTTTGTGTCTGCGCAGTGCATCCCCTGTCAGCACTAGCCAGCCCCAGCTGTTCGTGGGGTGTCCTGAGAGCATCCTTCTCCAGCACCCTTGCTGTAGGATCGGTCCTTGTTCGCTCTTTGCCCAGGGAATGCAGCAATCTGTGGCTGCTTTTATCAGCTGTCCCTGGTCTGTCATTGCATCCGGGGTCGAGCCGCACGATGTCCCAGTGGACAGATACACGGCCACTGACCTTCCTGTCAATGTCAGCAGGCAACCCCTCGCCTGCCCAGGGACCATCTTCGTGGCTTGTTGCTTGGCTCCATCTGAGCCTACCTGCATTGGGAGATTGCCGAGGCCTAGTGTAACGCCATCCCTCACTGGGATACAGGCAACCCAGAGTAGCCAGCCTGATTTATAGCAGGCCAGTTGGTAAGAGACTTCTTCTCTCCAGTGTCTTAGTGACAGTGTCGTGCTGCACTCTGGAGCCCAGAGGGTTGGTGGGCGAGGGGATTCCTGGACTGGACTGGTTTTCTGCAGGTTGTCCTGTAGGCACCTGTGTCACAAGGAAATGGAATTGGAATCAGCCTTGATGGCCGAGAGGGCATGTAGCAGTGCTAGCAAGAGGAGTCGCTGAGGCCCACTGGCTCTCCACCTTGTGTCTTGCCTCCCTCCTTATCTCCTCCTGCTCATCCACGCTTGGGCAGTTCCGTCTCTCCTGGAAGAGCTTTCCCCCTTCAACAAGCATCCAGCATCTTCCAGAGCCAGCGTGAGGCCTTTCGGCTCAATGGCTGCTAATCATTCTACCTTTGCAAATGGGTCTGGGCTCGTTGGGACCGGGGATGAGTTTAGCAGCTCCTCACTGCTGCTCTTGGGAATCTGGGTGGGGACTTGGGTCGTAGAGCTGTAGCTTTGGAAAGGGTCTTCGGGGGTCGTCTGTCCCAGCCCCTTGCTCCAAGGCAGGACGTCCTCTCCCAGCAGCATCCCAGCCGGGTTTTGGAAACCTCCAAGGAAGGAGATTCTCCAACCTCCCCGGACAGCTTGTTCCATGGCCTGACGGTTCTCACAGTCTGGAAGAACCAAAATCTTCCCGGCTGCAGTTGAAGCCCCTTCCCTCTTGTTCTCTCTTTCTGTGACAGTGGGAAATGAATGTCTGCTATCTTTTTTGTGGTATCCTTTAAATATCTGATCCCGCCTCTCCCTCTTCCCCCCCCCCAGTACACAAGACACACACTCACCTTCCCTTCCCTGGACTGAACATCTCCAATTCTTTCAGCCTTTGTGGTTTGGCTCCTAACCCCTTTATCTCGCCCTAGTTGTTGTTGTTATTATTATTATTATTATTAACAAACATTTATATAGCACCAGCAGTGTACCTGGCACTTTACAAAGTAATAAAATAGACACGGTCCCTGCCCCTAGGGCTTACAATCTGAGAGACAGGAGCTGGGGGAGAGACTTAGGAAGGGGAACAGAGGGAGAGACAAGGGGTCTAACATTCATGAAGATGCGAGGTCTCAAGTGCACGTACTTGGCTTGGTTACGATGAGAATGACAGCAGGCAGGTCCATGTTGCAAGGATAAGGGTAAACCGATCGTAGGTATAGGAATAGTGGCTCAGCAGGATAAAGAGTCAGACAGAGCAGAGCGAAAGAGGTGAGTTTTAAGGAGAGATTTGAAGGTATGAAGGGAGGGGGCAAGGCGGATGTGGACAGGGAGGGAGTTCCAGGCATGGGGGGCAGCAAGTGAGAAGGGACGAAGGCGCTTAGGGGAGCAGGGAAGGCGTGGAAGGGTGAGAGAAGGGACAGAGGAGGAGCGAAGTGCACGGGCTGGAGTATGGAGGGCGATAAGTGCAGAGAGGTAGGGGGGAGCAAGGTTGTGAAGAGCTTTATAGGTGAAGACTAGGAGCTTGTGCAGGATTCGTTCAGGAAGGGGAAGCCAGTGAAGCGAAGAGAGGAGGGGCTGCACATGGTCGAAGCGACTGGCGAGGTAGATGACCCTGGCAGCAGAGTTTTGGACAGAGATGAGGGGAGAAAGGTGAGACCGGGGAAGGTGGCCATGCTGTTCCGTTGGCAGATGAGGAGACTAGGCCAGTAATGGGCAGCTGCTCTGCTTTCCGTTTCTCTCCAGTTTCTCTCCAGTGCTCGAATGGGAATGGGAGGGAGCCTGCCTTACCTTTCTCTCGACTCCGTGCGCAATGGTCCTGGTCAGCGTGCCCATCAATGACGTGCAGACCAGTACACAGCAAACCTTGCTCCCCGCAAGCCTGTGATATTCACCCCATCTGATAAGGGCGACCCTTGCTCAAAAAACCATCCCTTGAGGCTGATGCCCTTGCCCCTTTTTAGGGAAGGTTATTGAGCGGGTGGTGGCCCAGCAGCTCCAGGACCATCTTGACCGGGTCAGTTTCCTGGACCCCTCGCAGTCTGGCTTTCGTTCGGGATATGGCACCGAGACGGCGCTTGTGGCCTTGGTCACAAACCTGCGCCGTGTTTTAGACCGGGGGCAGTAGACACTTCTGGTCTTGTTAGATCTGTCAGCTGCTTTTGATACGGTTGACCATGAGCTGTTGGTGACTTGGCTGCGGGATCATGCCGGGGTGGGCGGGACCGTTCTTGAATGGTTCCGCTCGTTCCTGGCCGGTAGGACTCACCGTGTGGCCTTGGGTGACTGTAGATCTGCTCCCCGGGATCTCCCATGTGGGGCCCCGCAGAGTTCTATTCCGTCCTCCCTCCTGGTCAACGTGTCTACGCAGCCTCAGGGCGAGGTCGTGAGAGAGTTTGGAGTGCGATGTCGTCAATATGCCGACAACACTCCGCTCTACCTCTCGTTTTCAGCGGACTCCGGCTCCGCAGTCCCGTTGCTTACCCGATGTCTAACAGCTGTGGGGGACTGGATGAGGGCGAACCGCCTGGCGTTGACAAGACGGAGGGGATGCTGGTGGGGAGGGCCGAGGGAGGGGAGGCCGCATCGTTGATGGGGTGCGCCCCATCCTGGTTCCTCAGGTTCGTAGTCTGGGGGTGCTCCTCGATTCGCAGCTCCGCCTGGATGTCTAGGTGGCAGCCGTGGCGAGGAGCGCATTTGCCAAATTACATCTGGTGCGACGGTTACGGCCATATGTCTCGGACTGCAGCCTGGCCACCATCATCCAGGCCTTCATCACCCTGAGGCTTGATTACTGCAACGCGCTCTACGTGGGGCTACCCAAGGTGACGGTCTGGAGGCTGCAGCTGGTGCAGAATGCGGCGGCCCGTCTCCTGATGGGTATGGGCCGCCGCGAGCACACAACACCGGTGCGCCGGTCTCTGCACGGGTTGCCGGTTGCCCACCGTGCCCGATTCAAGATGTTGGTGTTGACCTTTAAAGCCCTACACGGTCTGGGCCCCACCTCCCTGCAGGGCCGCCTCACTCCCCGGGTTCTGGAACGGCCGTTGCAGTCGGCCGGGGGCGCCTTTTTGGAGGTCCCCCGTGTTCGGCCGGGGGCCACACTGGAGAGGGCGTTCTCGGTCGCCGCAGCTCGATTGTGGAACTTCCTCCCGGCAGAGGGTCGTTTGGCCCGGAACGCTCCCTCCTTCAGGCGTCAGTGTAAGACCTGACTGTTCCACCAGGCGTTTGGTGAGAGAGACGAGACGGGCAAGGGGAGGGATGGGACAGGGTCAGCGGGAATTGATGGTTTTATTGTTTGTTTTAAGTTATATGTATATTTTATGCTTTTATATTGTACGCTGCCCCAAGCTGCCTTTAGGAGGAGGGGGCGGGATAAGAAATGTTTTATAATAATAATAATAATACTAGAATTCTGGGACGCCCTAAGAAATTAACCGGCAGCAGAGTTAAAGGGAAGTATTTTTATACTCAGCATACAATTAACCTGTGGAACTCATTGCCAAAGGATGCTGTGGTGAAGGCCAATAAGCATGGTTTGGTTTAAAAAAAAAAAAGGATTGGATAAATCGAGGCTAGGTCCATCAGTGGCTTTTAGTCGGCGGGCTGCGGGATGAAAGCTCAGACTGGCAGGGTTTGGGGGCAATTAGCAGGGAACGGATCACCCAGAACGTTGGACTAGGCAGACTCACTGCTCTGATCCATGTTCTGATGAGGCTCGGGAACCCCTTGTCATTCCCTGTGACCTGTTGGGACGTGGTAAATACGAAGCCGTTTCAAAATCTGTTTGTGGCCTAGGAATCTTACTTGGGGCTGTGACCCCCCTGGTCGAGAGACCGTGATTTCCCCTTGTCACGGTGCGGTAGTTACGACAGCAGGAGTCCCCCTCTCTCGTGCTCAGGACCCATGCTGTTATGAGCGTGCCCCCATGCATGTTGCTCCAGCGGTCCTGCGCCCTTGCATTCCCTTTACTAGATGCGTTTTTCTGTATAGAATCTCGACATGCAGCCCGGGAAGTGGCCTCCAGTGGGCTACAAAGGCCAGGAGCTGGAAACCCTGTTTGGAGAGTCTGGAGCGCTCTAGTTTGTGTCTCCCAAGGTTGGTCGGTTTGAGTTTTTCCTCCCTCCGCTAAAAACACCAGATGCAATTTATATCAGACCCTTTTGTCGGAATTAAAAAGAGTTTATGATCACAACATGTCTCCTGTCGAGAGCAGGCTCTCTTTAGCATATTGAAAAGGCATGTGGCTTCCAGCCAGCAAGGTGAAGGCTGTTTGTGAGGCTTTTATTGGGGTTGGCTTGGACATCACCTCTGGCAAACCCTATAGGACGCTTATTGGAACTGTCTTTTTATTGCCGCTTGGGGAGCAGACCCTCTCAACTCTTCCCAGATTGGTTTGTTTAGCTTGTCAAGCCCACCTGAAAGACGGGGAAAGCCAATGATGTGCGGCTCCAGCAGCAGAACGGTGAATTCACGGCTGTTCTAAGCTTTGCTGTATAAACGTATTTCTCTTCTGTTGGTAGCTCTTCCAATAGGACTGTGCTTCCCAGCAGCGGAGGGTTGATGAACTGGGACACCCTTTTCCAGAAGAGACAGGGTCGCTGAGCCTTCTGCTTTCAAGGCTGAGCAAGTGACTAACCACCTGCCCTCCTTGACTAAGCAGGGGACCCCTCTTCCCTTGGAGGGTCCTTGAGAAGGTTGGCAGTGCTTTGGGTGGCCTACTGTTCCATGTCAATTCCCTGGCTCTGGAGTTGAAGGCTCCAGCACACTGGGATTCTTCTGGATGTCTTGCAAAGAGGGGCCAACGTCATGCAGGGCCCCTCAAGCCTCTGGCTGGAGAAAATGTTCTCCTTTCCAGCGCAGTGGCAAAGCATCCGGTCCTTCATCTGCTCAAGCTGGCTGGAGTGAGACTGCAAGAACGTCTGTCCTTAATTCTGCAGCTACGCATCTATTCCTGGGTGCTCGGCTGGCTTAAGAATTAAGAGGCCTTTGCCCGAACTATCCGTGTGCAGCTGGGAGTGTTTGAAGATGATCCCTTTGGCCCCTCCAAGTTTAAAATTCAGAGTTCTTAACGCTGTGACCTCAGCGAGACCATGCCCTTGGCATCACGCCAGACATGGGGCTTAGAAAAGAGAAAGCCGCTTCCCACGTTTGGCCCAGTCTGGGAGCTCCACACCTCGAGTTTGAGGCTTTCCGGCCTACAAAAACCAGTCCATCTTTGAACCATTAATCTATTAGCTAGAGCTGCCTCTGGTCGGGGACCCGTCTTCTCTGCGCTTTCCTCATTAGCTGCAACGGGCCAAATGCAGTAACCGCAAGTCCCTGCCTATGGTGCGCCCTTCCCTCCATTCTCAGGTGCTGCATAACTCCTTTTTGTCCAGGTCAAGCTCTGACCGGTGCCGCTCCTCTGCAGCTCCCAAATTCTATCCTTGCAAAGCAACGCTATGCTTTTCAGCCCCTTTGGCTGCATTT
The DNA here is from genome assembly GCA_003113815.1 of Sphenodon punctatus. Classification (NCBI taxonomy): domain Eukaryota; kingdom Metazoa; phylum Chordata; class Lepidosauria; order Sphenodontia; family Sphenodontidae; genus Sphenodon; species Sphenodon punctatus. Next base: position 29,429 of record QEPC01002149.1, on the reverse strand, counting down.
GATTTCTTGGCTTCCTCTACGATAACTCCCCGTGCATACAGTTCTACCGGCAAGTTATTTTGTGAAGCTTAATCCCTCAAACCAGCTTGGTTTCTCACCTCTACTCCATTAGAGGGGCCTCTTTCCCTGCCCCTAAATAATGATTGCTTTGACAGTTCAGTGTAAAATTATCGGAAGATCGTGATAAGGAGTAAAGGCCTCCATGTTCGCTTTGTCGCTGGGCTGTTGTTTGTTCCTGAGTGTTTCAGGCAAGCCAAGTGAATTGCTTTACTTATTGAAAGAGGTAGGTCTTTGAAAAGCTGGAAAGGCACTTTGTGCGTGATCCCAGTCAGAATTTAAGTTTCCAACTCTCACGTTTTGCTCTTGAAAATCTCTCCCAAAATTGCTGGCCTTTTGAATTGCTCCATGTTCCGCTGTTCTCAGTTCCTGCCTGCCTGTGCGTCATTTGGTTTGATCTTTATCTTCTCCTCTGGCTGAGATTTTGTAAGCCAAAACCTTTTCTAGGTAACATTAGTGAATCCGATCGCCAGAATACAACAGCTGGCTTTTCCATGCTGCCACACACAGCCCCGGGGGTTGGAGTGTTCTACACAGCTGATACCGTCTCTGCATGGCTGCAGAGCAACCAGTGTCTTGGTAACTCCTCCTGATTCCGGCCTCCTAAGGAGTGGGGCTTAGTTTGACCTTGGGGCTGACGGCCCCTCTTACTTTGTAACTCCCCTGGCCAAGAAGTGACGTGTCAGGATAGCTTTTCACTTGTGCACGCAGGCTCCCTCTGTGGAAATGACTGGCTTTTGTTCAGTAGCTACGATCGGTCACCTGGCCATTTCACCTTAAAGGTTGAGCCTTGGTTTGGGGGGGGGAGGGGGAGTAAGCAAAACCAGGCATCTAGAGTTGGAAGGTCTCAGCCTTGCCAAGTGTCTTTCAGCATGGATGTCCCTGACCTCGAAGCGCCCGTCTCCCTGTCCTTCCCAAGTGCTGCTATCCTCGCCCACGACGCCCCCCGTCGGAAGGCGAGACAGAGAACTTGTCATTCTGCTGTGATTCATTGGCTCAGCCGGGCCCTCTGGGAGCTGAAGTGTATCCGTATGCTTAATTTCAAACAGATTGTTGAAAGCAGCAGGCTAGCCATGGTGTCTGCACCTGTTTTATCTGCTTTCCCCTCTCTGCCTCCTTCAGGGACGGCGCTCACTCTGCCATGGGACCCCGAGAGCACTTCCTCCTGGCCAGACTCTGTTTACAAGGCCCCGCTGCTTTTACAAGGCCCCAGTCGCTTACAGAATTTAAAAGTTAAAATTTCTCTTGATAAAAATAAATCTAAGCAGACATCAGAGCTTGGCCTTCTGCGCTGCAATCCCTGCTCTTCCCCAAAATTAGTTTACCGTATGCAAAACTCCTCCACCCACCCCCACTAAATCATCCCAAATAATTCTGACCCATGTAACTTTCTTTATGGTTCCAGGTTTCCAAAAGCAACAGTATATATTATGGCTTGACACTCGCCTTAGGGGATAGAGTTTGCATTAGAACATTTGCTGAAAAGATTGCATCCATCAGTGCAAGGCGAGAGAGGAGCTGAACTAGGGCATGACGAAGCCAAGGCGCAGATACGCAAACTTTAGTCACTGCTCCAGAATAGCGCGCGCCTGCCTGCCAGCCTGATGGGACTAAGGTGCTGCGCTCTGGACTCGCTTGGGGCTGGAGTAACCAAAGAATAATGTTTATAGTTCTCAGCTCCCAAGTGAGGGGAAAGGTAGAACTTCGCAGCCCCCTTCTGCCTCTGAATCCTGGCTAGAGCAGCAGCTTGCACCGCGTATCTGTTTAAATGGGCTGGAAAATCTGAGGCCCAGTCTGTACAGCAAAGGCATAACAGCTGTAAGGGGATCTTGTGTGAAAAACCTGCTAGCCAGGTATTTCTGTGTTTTACGCTGGGTTTTATGGGCTTGTAATATCTCGGATCCATTCCTGAGGAGTGGGCGGAAGATCTTCTCAGTCCGAATCCCAGCGAGATGGGCAGGAGGGCGTCCTGGGCCTCTCTGCTGGGCAGGGAGGGGATGCCGCTGCCCACATCACTCTGCACAGCCTGGCTAATAATAGAAGGCCGAAATAGTCACCTCTTGCGGGCGCAGCCACGTGCTCTTTGCCCCAATCCGCTCTTAACCCGTGTGACACAGACACAAGCAGCCGAGGATGAAGAGGAAGGAGGGTGGTAATCATACGATTAGGCTCGGGGAGCTGTTGGGAAAGTTGCATGGGGGCTCTCAGCCACGGCCTGCCTCAAAAGCCCTGTGTCTGACTCCATTCCACTCAAGTCTCAGCAGTTGAGTTGCAGCTGCTTCTCAACTGGACCACAGAGTAAGCATTTCTGGGCAGGGGAGGGTAAACATCCACCCCTCAAGATTGCAGAGAGAAGCTTGAAAATGTGTCTGCGGGGTCTGCCTTGCTGGCTCAAAGCCCAGAAGGCTGGTTCTTTAAAACTCTTAGTTAGGATCTCCTGATTTTTAGCCCAACCTCACGGCTTTAGGGGGCTAGCTCAGGGCTTTGGGGCACTTGGGGTTGGTAATACTGGGGTTCTTGTCACCCCAGTAACAGAGATGCTGCCCCCAGGTCCCCTTCCCACATGGTGACCAGGCTCTCTGCAGATGCTGTTGGATATCCTCTGTGTGGCTTTGCTACTGACGGCATCACGGAATCCTATTGAAATCTCCCATGGGACCACACCAGCAAAGCTTTGGCAACGACTCCTCACCTGTCTAATTCCTTGCCCATCATTTGGTGTGTGAATGGTACAGCTTCCCCCTTGGCCAGGGGCTCTGCAAATTGGAACGCATGGCCCACAGCTGGTGAGTCAAATGAGCAGGTAGCCTGTCCAAGTGGTGTGTCCCCACTCCAAAAGGTCATCCCAGTTCACTGGAGAGATGGTGAAGACAGGAGCACTCCTGAAGTCTGAGCCAGGCACAGCTGACCTGGCCCCGTCTCAAGGCAGCAACGACAAAGAGGTGGCCTGGGCAGGTGAGAAACCAACCGAGAAAGGCAGAGTAGCTTTGGGATGAGACCCTCCATTCAAAGTGCACTTCTCCAGGCAGCTGTCCAGACACATTCCTGACCACCGCTTCTCTGGGCAGTTAACACAGCATCTCAGTTACTGAAGCTCTAAAGCGATCTCTCTCAGAAATGAGCCTGTCCCGGGCTCTGACCAGGTGCGTTGGAGCCGGAGCTCTGGAGGGAGCTAGTGCTGTCAGCAAGTCACTTAATCCTGCTCCTGCTCTTGCTGTCTGCAGCTAGGGCGGCCAGAGCCCAGGCACAGCTTTGACTGCAGGGGTGAGGCTGCAGTGTGCGTGTCATGAGCCTGGGGTCTGCCTGCTTGGATGGAGGAGGCAGAGAATGATATGCAGAAGCCTCCAGTCTCCCGATTACAGCCAAACTGCAATCTGCTCTAGCTCCCCATGCATATCAGGTGCAGCCCATTGCAAGAGACCTGCAGTTGGAACCTTCATCTTCCTCCATGCCACTGGCCACCTCTGCCCCACGGGCCATGGCTAGTCTTGGTTAAAATTGGTCCCTTTCTTGGCTGTTTTCCACGTAAACGGCTTTCTGGGTTTTGGGTGGGGGGGCCTAGGGGTTTGGATGGAAGGGTTTCCAATCTTTGCTGGAATGTTCCCTGTATGTTAAAATGGCCCTGCCCTTTTCAGCTTGGTGGGCTGTTGTGGCAGGCTTTTTGACTAATGGCTAGTCCTTGCATGAATGCTCCCTGTCTGGTTGCAGCAGATGCCTCTTGCGTTGCCACAGAGCTGTGTAGCATGTTTTAGGGGAGCCATCATCAGCACTGTGGTTCTAGACCTGTCCCCGTCCAGCTGTGTCTGTGTGCAGATTCTGTGCCCCCCACCCCCTCCTTCAGCTGCCGAATTCCTCCTCTCTGAGAGGTGTGGCAGTGCTGCTAAAGGGGTTAAATCCACCCAGACATATGGCTCGGGTCTGGAAATGAGACATCACTGTTCTGGACGGGGCCCAGTAAATGCTGATGCACGGGAATCTCGAGTCCCTGTGCTGAAAGGCAGCGTGCAGAGCGCTGGTGGGGATGGAGCTCTCTATCTCCTACCAGCTGCATTCCATTAACAAGGAGTCCCGCCGCCGTTTCCTTGCCTGTTGTGGAAGTCTGAGCCAAACAGAGAACGACTTGTGGCTTCTGCCTGGTCAGGACCCCCGTTCCCCAAGCTGCATGAAGCAAAGGTCTCTCTGCTATTGCGAGGTGCTGTCTGGTGTGTGGAAGTGAGTGGGATTCCATTGGCCAGCCTGCTCCCCACATTCCTCCTTCTCTCAAGTTCACCGAGAACTAAGCTAAAGCCTGCCTAGGGCAGAAGCGCTGGAACATTTGCCACTTCCAAAAGGAGCCAGCACTGTCACGTGGGCTCTGGGAGAAGCTGCTGGCCTGTAACATTGGCTGCAGGCAAATTGCATCCAGAAGGGACTGTCCCCGTCCCTGTGGTGCACAGCGGGACCGTCCACTCCCCAGGGGACTAGGAGCTGTCTCAGCTTTCCCAGTCATCTTGCTGAACTTGGCTCGTTGCAGCCCGATGCAAAGACCGGGGGTCCCTGCTCTTATGATCATGAAGTTCTGGTCTTCCTGTGTGAATGCCGTGTGGACTCCGCCACGACCTCCACATGTCAGTCTGCTCCTGTGGGAGCTGCGCTGGCTAGGAGTCCGGCAGCATCAGCTTGATTTCAGAATTGCTTTGATGGCCGATAACGCTGCGTGTTCTAGCGGAGCTGCTGTTTTTATGAGCTTAGTCACGGCTTGAGATCATCCCAAGCCAGTTTTATTAGCCATTCCAAGCTATAGGTTAATAATGGCTGATGAATCACCTGGGCTTTGGATCATAGTCATCCAAATCTGAAATTAATTACCAGATGTGGCCCGAGTTACTGATTTTTATAAAAATGTCATCTCTTTGCTGGGGGGAGGCGAGGAGCGATGGTGTTGGTCCCTTTTCTATTGAGACGGTCCCTCTACTCCAGCATGCACGCTGAGGGCGCTCCTTCCTAATGTCTGCAACGGGGCCTGCTTTCCTGCTCCTAGAGGCATCCTCACTGGCTGGCGGCAGGCTCTCTGCGCTCTCCTCCTGTGGAAGCTCCCCTGTGTCCTCTGACCCCTTTTCTGATTGCCTTTCCAGACCCCAGCCTGCCGGCCCTCCAGAGATTCCTGCTGTTCTGCAGTTTCCTCTTTAGCTGCAAAAAGCTCCATCCAGCTCTTGCTTAGTAGGCTCAGGCGCTGGAGTAGCTGCCTCCTTCTGCTGACTTTGAGAAATCCCGTCTCGCCTCACTTAGCACCAGCCTCCTCCTGTCCTCCTAATCCTTTGCAAACTGTGCAGCCACCAGCTTTCACCTCCACTCGGTGTCACCAGCCTTCCTTGGCTGTTTAACAGGTCAGATGCGAGCCCCTCTTTTCTCTCTTGCTGGGCCTTATTCCAGGAAGAGTTCCTTGTGAAACCCCAGAAGGCCGTGCCTTCACCTCCTTAGCTCTCCTTGGCGGGGGGGGGGGGCAGTTACTACAAGGAGCTCCCTCGCTGTCATTCCACTACTCCTAGTCAAAGTGGGGTGGGGTTAGAACAAGCTTCAGTGCTTGGCCTGTTCAGAATGGTTTTATGGCCTGTTTTCAGGCTCCTAGGAAAGTGCCGCCGTTGGTGGGGGATGTAGCTTTGAAATGGGAATCCAGTACAATGCTTTTCTGGATCGCTTGGCACTCTGGCTGCTGAAGATGTCCACTGTCCGAAATACACAGCCTCATCTTGCAGTCAGCGTAGATGATAAAGCTAAGGCATAAATCATTGCAGTCTGAGAGCAGACGAACAGCTCCAGTGGCCAAGCCGGCTGCCTTTTGTCCGGAATGGTGGAGACTACGGCTTCAGCCTTGCCTAAAAGGAGGCATTTAGCCCGTAGTGCTGATCAGTGAGTGGCCGTAGGCAGCCCACCTTTACCCAGTGGGTTTCAGCCTCCCCAGAGAGCGGGGGGTATTGGCTACAAGGATGGGGCTGGCTTTGCGACCGGCCCCCCTCCAGAATTGTTCTGTGCCCCTTGCTGTGGATTGGGCCTGCAGGGCTCTCTCTCGCTAGTGAGCAGTGAGGGTGTCACGGCTTAGCGGGTCCAACACTCCCACTTTCCTGGGTTGGGTGACTCAGTTTCCCTCACTTGCAGCCCACCTGAACCAGTTCTCTCTCTGGCTGGTCCAGTTCTGCAAAGGGGAGACTCCTTTTGCCACCCAAACTCCCAGGGAGCCTCACGTTTACACACTCTCTCTCTGGGTTCGCAAGAGCTTGAAAACTCAAGGTGCTCAAGTTCCCAGCGTAGACCACAGAACACTTCTTATCAAAGAAGACAGTTTATTGATTACATAAGCCAAGATAATTTGATACAGAGTGGCTAATAAAATGAAAGTAATATAACACATTCCTATTCTATACTGGGTGAATCCCTATATAAATCTTACCCTATAGAAAGTCCAGAAACTTGAGGTTATTCTCAGCCAGGTGTAAGGGCTGGGTGCTTTGTCTCTTAGTTGGTAAAGTCAAGTCCTTTCAGTCCATAGTTCCAGCAGTCTGGCTGGCAGGCGAGTTGCTTCCTCCAAGACTCAGCTCGGTCAGAGGTTGAATTGAAATTCCAATTGTCCTCGATGGCAAAGATGTTAGCTTAAATACCTTTGCTATCCCTTTGTGTGATTTTTCCCGCCCTGGAGAAATACCGTGGTTCCAAGCACGTCCTCAGAAAGGTAAACAGGAAGATCCATTTGCAACTCAGTTGGTTTCTGTCTGGCTCTCTGTAGTGAATCCACATTCTTTATCTCTTTCCATTTCCTGGAGTTTACAGTTCTCAGTTTTACATTACATGATTACATGAAGCGAGTTTACAGTTCTTATCGTTAAAAATACATACATGTGTAAGTTTCAGTTTTACATATTTGCTAGACCTATCCTCCAGCATCTCCCCTGTGTGGTCTTATGTTTCTTCGTGACAGAGGGGGGCCCCCAATCTATGAGGTTCCTTCCTGGCAGAGATGGCAAATGTATTGCCGAGGGGCCTGCCTGTTGGTGGTGGTTAATAATATTTCCATAGCCCGAGCGATGTACCTGATGTTGTACAGTAAGTAGTTAGAGACTGTTGCCCCCTCCCCCAAGGGGTTTCCAGTCGAGGAAAGAGAAGGAAGGGGAGACAAAGGAGAGGGGGACGCAGGGGGGCTGCACGGCTTAGCAAGTCAGTACGTGTCTCCCAAACAATCCTATGGAGGCAAAGTAATTCAAAGGATCTCTTCTATTGACCCAACCTCTCTAGGTGAGACTATGCAAGCTTCCGGGCCCCTAAAAGAGATCAGTTGAACTCCCGCGCCTCCGTCTCGGACATTTGGGACCAACATGGTAACCACCCTCTTTCTCTAGAAACATTCCTATGTCTGGAGGGAGGATACAGCCCTATTGGATGGGCTCCAGCTTGCCTGGCACTGAGAGCTTGGAGCAGAGGGAAGAGTGCGGAGCGTGTGGCCAAAACAGCGTTACTTTCTGGCCTCATCTTTCAACTCGTCTAGTATGAGCTTCGTTCCCGTTCCTTTGTAATCCTTTCAACTAGCCTGCGGTTCCTCCCAGGACTTCCGTTCTCTGACCCAGGCAGCAATGATCTCTCACTCCCTCCCCGGGCAGCACCATGCAGTTCTAGCCGAATCAAAAGGGGCTGCTGCTAGGAGAGTGGAGCGATAGGTGACCCCACCAACAAAGGGCCTTCTGTCTCTTATCTTCCTCATTTGATGGAATGAAGAAGGCTTAATGGTTTCTTCACCAAAGAAATCAAATCCTGCCTGTGTTCATTTCCTGTTGTGTGTTCTGGGAAAGGCTGAGGGGCTGTGACATTGTGGGTTCAAGAGGGGACCCCGGGCTGAGAACAGGAAGGCTTTCTAGGGAGGTCATTGAACCAGCTTTACTTGAGTCATCTTGACGCCCGTTCCGATGTTTTGCTTGGGAACAGGCGCAAAGGGGTTATCGAAACGAAGAGCTGGCCGAGGGGGAACTCGATCCTGTTGCTGCTCTGCTCCTACCTGGCAAAACCCAGGCACTCGGAGCAATGCTGAGGATGCCCCCGCCTGTTGTGTGTGCAGAGGGAAGGCAATCCTTGGCTTAATCCCTTGGGCGATTAGCCCCCTGGGCTCTAGTCTCATTTGCATCCCAGGCATTGGGGATTGCTTGACCTCGGCTAGACGGAGAGGCTGAATTCCAGGCTTCCAGCACAGGCAAAGCTGGCAGCATTACTGAGCTTGTACCGCTGAGCTGGGCTCTGATTGCGGTTTATCCCAAAGTAGGATTTTCTCAGCTAGAGGAGTGGAGTCCTGACTCCTAGCGATAGTCTAGCCCTTAGCTGCGCTAGGAGCAGCCGAGCACAGTTCCTGCCCATCTCTGCCTGACTCTGTGCACAGGGGGCTGGGGATGCGCGAAACATGCCTCTCCAATTTAAATTAGATGCAAAACGTTGGTGTCCAGTAAAAGTCGCTGGCTCCTGCTGCAGTGCTTGCCGCGTCCTCCCCGTAGGCTAGATTTCAGTCGGGATCAAAAGAGAGAGACCAAGAGACTAAAATGCAGGTGCCACGGCAGCTGGCTGAGATCCTGTCCCCACCAGTTCACCGCAGGTTTGGTTTAAAAGCAGGATATTTGATACAGCGTGACAGCTGGAGGCTAATTTATCCCAGGAATTTGCTAGCCAGAAAGCTAGGAAAAGCGGCCTTTGCTGCAGGTGGGCTCGGGAGCCGCTTTCCAAATGCAGATGACAGTGAACACTGGCTGAAGCCGGCTGCCTTTCCAATCGGATAGACGGCTCTCCTGAGGCCCCTTCCACGACTGCAGTAACAAAAGAGCGTCTCTTCTGGCTCTCAGAGATAACAAACCCTGCCAGGTGGCTGGTCCGCTCCCTCTCTTTGGCCAAGGCTTCCCCTGGAGGATGTGTACAGATCTCTCCGAGGGGCGGTCGGGCTTCTGCACAAAGGCTCCCGTTTTCCGATCCACGAGGCTGCCCCAGAATCCGGAAGCAGGGGTGAAATTGAGCATGAAAGGATGCAGGGGAGGGGGCATTCTCCGATCCTAGAAGCCAGGTTTAGATTGGTGCCTATCGCCCTATTCTGCTACAATAACCATGGCTGTAGAAATGGGTCAATACTTCACTGGCCGGGCAGGGAAGGGCATGCAAGGGTGAGCAGAGCAGGAGTGCCCCCTCTCCACCCCCATGCTTGCAATCTCTTCCTCCCTGGCGATGGTGCCCTGTGGAAGGTGGGACTTGACACATCTCAGCACCAAAACGGTGGGCATTAGCAGCGCATTGACGTTCGGCCGGTGGGCGCACATTCTCAGAAATCTGCCCATTCTATTTATTTATTTTATTTATTTCTTAGCATTTTTATGCCGCCCCCTCATGCCCACGGCATCTTGGGGCAGCTAACAATACGGTAAAACAGTAAAATACATTAAAAACTAACATCACTTTTAAATTTTTTTTTTAAAAACAACCCTAACCCTACCCTCCAATTCCCCCAATTCCCCCACCCCTCCAATCTCCCCCATTTACCCCCCCCTCCAAAGGCCTGGGCGAACAGCCACGTCTTGCATGGCCGCCGAAAGGCGAGCAGACCCGGGGCCAGGCGGGCTTCCTTCGGAAGGGAGTTCCACAACCATGGCCCGACCACCGAGAACGCCCTCTCCATGGTGGCCCCGCGCCTTACACGGGGGACCTTCAGATAGGCGCCCCCAGTGGATCAGAGGGGCCGTCCTGAGTCACGGAAGGTGAGGCGGTCCCCGAGATAAGGGGCTGAGACCGTATAGGGTCTCGGTTAAGGTTAGGGTCTTGCCCCGCCTTCCCAGAGGGAGCTGGTAACTAGCCCTCTGTGCCTCTGGACAAGGACTCTAAAAATCCATTTTCCAAGGCCTATTCTTGGATTCTTGCAGCCTTGACAGTAATACACTGCACCATCAAGGCACTGCCAGACTATGAGGTCAGACCAGTGGTCCACTGAGCCCAGCATCCTGTCTCTGACAGTGGCTGGTCTCAGTTACGTCACAGAAGTCCCCAACAGGTCACCATGGGGGGATCCGTTCCCTGTTGTTCACTCTTGGCTCCCAACAGTGAGAGGTTACATTTCCCCAGCCTACCTGGCTAATAACCATTTATGGACCTATCCTCCAAGAACCTATCCAGTCCTTGTTTAAACGTAGCTACGCTGTTGGCCTTCACAACATCCTCTGGTAACAGATTCCACAAACTAATTATGTACTGATTGAAAAAGCACAGGGATCAAGTGGTTACCGCAGAAAAGAAGTTAACTAAGACCTCCCTTAGTAGAAGTGGGGAGGGGAACAGGGATGCGGAGTCTGCCCTCCCCTTCCCCCATGGCAGAGGGGACACTCCTGATTTCCCCCAGTCTCTGCGACTGAGCCCAGGCCCCACGGGCTGCTTTCTCCAGACACAAAGGACAGATTTGCCCAGAGGCTCCGTCCTCGACTTCCCAAAGGACTTGGCTTTCGTTTGCCCAGTGCACTGAGCGCCTGTCTGCAAGTTCTGGCCAGTGGGAACCCGATAGGAACCACCAGGGCCCAAGCCGGCTGCTTTGGTGGCTGCACGTGAGCAGAGGTCTTTGGGGAAACCAGGAACAGGAGGGACTTTTATTTATTTATGATGACGTTGGTGCTGCGTAATGCAACGTCGGTAGCCAATAAATCGTCTATTGTTCATTATTCCATCTTGGAACTCTGGATTTGTTTTTCTGCCCTGACCTTGAGGGGGTTCCAATGATAGTGGGTGTCGTATGATCACCCTTGTCGGGGTCAGATCATTACCTCCCACAGGCTTGCATCCCGGCGTGCCTACCTGACCGTTTGGGTGAGGGACCAATTAAGATGGTCCACCTCCAAGGCTTATGAAACCTGATGGGTTCCAGAATGACCTGGGGGATTGATTTATTTGTTATTTATATATAATTTATACCCCATCCCTCCTGTAAAAACAGCTCAGGCCGGCTAACAATTTTAAAAGAGTAAAAAAATACAATAATATAAATATAAAATGATCATAATGATATAAAACAACATGGAAGAGGTCACAAAAAGGATGTACAAAGTCCCTGCCACCCTAACCCACAACCTCCCACCCTTCACCCATCTTCCTCACCAAAAGCCTGGCAGAACAGCCAGGTCTTGCATTATCGGCGAAAGGAG
>QEPC01002149.1:5745-18095 GCA_003113815.1 Sphenodon punctatus | reverse complement strand
GAGGGCAGGGGGTGCTTTGGGTGGGGGGGCAAAGGGAGCGAGGGCAGGGCGGTGCGCTTTGTATTTAACAAAAAACTTGTATATTCCATAGTCAAAAAACCTCCGGTTTACAAGAAGAGTTAAGGCTGTTGCAAATTCAATCATGCACTGAAAAGCATGGAAATTGCAAGTTAAGGCTGTTACAAGGTTGAGAGCAGGGGAGAGGAGAACAGGCTCGGAACCAGAACTATTGAGTTGCCTGTGGAGGGAGTGCAGCTTAGAGTGGGGTGGAGAGACTAGAAGCCAGGAGTGCTGAGTTCTCTGTTAAAGGGTTGGGACCAAGTAGATTAGATGGGGAAAAGGGGCAGGAGCCCGGACTCCTACGGTCTTTCTTTCTTAAAGAGGAAACCGAGGGGGTGAGGGGCCAGTTCATGCCCTCCTGTCCCCAGTTTCAGTGTTGCCCCCAACCTGCAGAGGAAGAGGATTGGGTCTGAAAGACGAAGGCAAAGTGTGGGTGCTTGGAACCGAAGCTGTAAGTGAGCACAATATGTGAGACTGGACAGAGTCTTTACTGCTGACATGTCACGGAAGTCAGCGCGGGAGCCTTCACTTGCAATTTCCATGCTTTTTAGCGCATGATTGAATTTGCAAGAGCCTTGTAAACCAGAGATTTTTTGACTATGGAATATTGTTAAACATGGCTTAATGGGGAAGAGCCAACATGGATTTAGCAAAGGGAAGTCATGCCTCACTAATCTATTGGAATTTTGTTAGGGTGTAAATAAGCATGTGGATATGGGTGAGTCGATTGATTATAGCGTACCTGGATTTTCAGAAGACATTTTCACTCAACGCACAATTAACTTTTGGAATTTGTCCCTCGGAAGAGACTCTTGAAGAAATTAAAAAATCATGCAATAAGAGATCAGTAACTGGTGAAAGGCTAGGACTAAATGGTCCGTTTTCACGATGGAGCCTAGGTGACTGGGCATCTTGCATTGGTCACTTTGAGTTTGTATTCTGCTCCTGTGGTTTTATATTTTTGCATCCATTTTGTATTTATTGTTGAATTTATTTTAATTGGGATTGTGAGCTGCCCCGAGTCGCCTGATGTGAGGGGGGCAGGGTTGAAATATTTGAAATAAATAAAATAAATGGCAGATGAAATTTAATGCGGACAAGGGCAAAGTGATGCACGTAGGGAAAAATATTCCAACGTANCGGAATTTGTCCCTCGGAAGAGACTCTTGAAGAAATTAAAAAATCATGCAATAAGAGATCAGTAACTGGTGAAAGGCTAGGACTAAATGGTCCGTTTTCACGATGGAGCCTAGGTGACTGGGCATCTTGCATTGGTCACTTTGAGTTTGTATTCTGCTCCTGTGGTTTTATATTTTTGCATCCATTTTGTATTTATTGTTGAATTTATTTTAATTGGGATTGTGAGCTGCCCCGAGTCGCCTGATGTGAGGGGGGCAGGGTTGAAATATTTGAAATAAATAAAATAAATGGCAGATGAAATTTAATGCGGACAAGGGCAAAGTGATGCACGTAGGGAAAAATATTCCAACGTAGACAATGCTGGGTACTAAGCTAGGAGTTCCCACTCAGGAGAAGGATCTGGGGGTGGGGGTGGACAATACAATGAAATCCACAGCCCAGTGTGCGGCAGCAGCCAAAAAAGCAAACAGGATGTTAGGAATTATTCAGAAAGGGATAGAGAATAAAACGGAGGATGTGATAATGCCTCTATACAAATCAATGGTGCCACCGCACCTGGAATATTGTGGGCAGTTCTGGTCGCCCCATCTCAAAAAAGCTCTAGTAGAACTAGAAAAAGATGCAGAGAAGGGCAGCGAGAATGATCCAGGGTCTGGAATGGCTCCCGTATGCAGAGAGGCTGGGTGGGTCGGGGCTCTTCAGCTCGGAGAAGAGACGACAGAGGGGACAGGATAGGAGTCTATAAAATCAGGCGTGGGGTGGAACAGGTCAATAGGGAGCGGTTATTTAACCTCTTCAATAGTACTAGAGCTAGGGGACCCCCTTTAACGGGGAGCAGATAGAAAACAAATAAAGAAAATGGATTTTCACTCAACCCATAATTAAGTTTTGGAATTTGTTGCCAGCGGAAGTGGTCAAGGCCAGTCGTCTAGCTGGGTTTTAAAAAGGGATTGAACCAGTTCTTGGAGGATCGGTCTATTAACTGCTATTAGCCCAGTAGTTTGGGGGATGTAACCGCTGAGTCTCTGGAGCTTGGAGTGAACCATTCGTCTGACCCGGCACGGCACCGACTATGTTATTAACCTTGACCTTGAACATGGGCTATCTGGATTCAAATCTGGCCTTGGCCATGAACCTTGCTGGGTGACTTTGGGCAAGTCACTCTCTCTCTCAGCGCATCTGTAAAATAGGAATGAAGACAAAGTAATGATACAGCGTCCGCAATGTGCCTGGCATTGAGCACTCATTAACTAGCCCTGGGCCTCTGCCCCGAGGGGATTGCAGTCTAGGGGAGAGAAGGCCTGTAAACGTAAAGGATTGTACGGCACTCTGAAGACTGCAAGCACTATGTAAATAACAGGGGTGTTGTCACTGCGCACACACACACACACACTCCAGCACTGTAACTGGAGAGTCAAGACCCTTTGTATGGTTTAGGCTAGAGCAAGGGTTGCCAGTTCTCTCTCTCACACACACACACAGAGCACTTCTCCAGTTAGAAAACAGCTGGAAGGTAGGGCGGGGCTTCCGCCTAGTGGCCAGAGGGCCAGGGAGGAGGTGTTGAGGCCAACTCCACCCCTCTGCCCCCCCTTAACCAGTCAGGGCCCTTGGGGCGAGGCTGGCCTTCACAGCATTGATTCTGGCGACTGCAGTCACGGAGCACGCCTCTCCCTGTTTCTGGGGTTTCGGGGTGCCGACGGTTGGAAGCGGCTGCCCCAGGCTGCTGGAGCTAGTGTTGGAGTCAGCTCTGCCACCCCCTCTGCTCCTCGCAATTAGGCTCCAGGATGATGTTAAAAGAAAAGCATGTGACACGAGACCATGGCAGCCCCTGCGGGGCAGGGTTTTAAGAGAGGCAGGTGGAGAGAGGGGTCGGGTTTATGTCGATCTATAAAATATTGTATAAATAAAGCAGTCCTAAGATCTTTTAATAACCCTGAAATGAAACCTTTGAAACTGCCCCTTATAAACTCCTCAACACATTTAATTGCCTCGTAAAGCAGTGTGCAAAAGAAAGTATGAAAGTTCTTTCTCCTGCTTGCAAATGGCTTTTAACCCTTTGCAGGCCTCCCTCTAGCTGGCTTGACGTCTCCAGTTTCTGAGCCGTTCCCTCCTTTTCTGATCCTGGTCGGCAGCTCTGATCTGTCGAGACCCCGTGGCAGCGTGGACAGGAGCCGTCCGCACAGAGAGCCCCCAGGCCGAGCTGCCCTCCTCCTCTGCTTGGAGTGTTGCATTCACACCACCACCGTAGCACTTCCACAACCCTAGCCAGGCTCCGGCCGCCAGTGACTGACGTCAGCTGGGCCGTCACCCCCTCAAGCCTGCTTTACTGCCCCCCACTCTGCGTGGAGCAGAAGCCTCCTCCTCCCGTGGCCCCCCCAGGCCAGTTGTCACCTGTTCCAAGCACCGACCCCTGTCGCGATTATTGCATACGGAAACCCCTGCCCATAGACTGGGAGCAGCACGGCCGCTCTGGCGCCAGCAATGCCGCCCCCACGGAACCGCTAACGGGAGACCGGGCCACAGCGTTGAGCTGTCGCGGGGGGCGCGTGCTCGGCTTAGTTACAGCGGAGACGCCACTCCTCTCCTCGGCTGTACAATTGCAGCTGGTTTCTTTGACCCCCAGCGTCTGGAAAGGTGGGACTCTTCCCCCAGATGCCCTCTCGTTTTGGTGAGGTCTGGCTCGTGGGGTCGGCATCCCTGGGATAAGTCGGTGGGAGAGCGAGGCTGCCCAGAGGGGGAACAGGGGAGGCCAGCAGGGACTGCACCCCGAGGCTTTTCTTAGGGCAAAGCAAGCCCCCCAGAGCATGGCGGTGAATTCCTCCAGTCCTGCATCCCTGGCTGTGGAGCCAGCCCTCCCCAAGGAGCCTCTGAACACCCCCCCTTGCCGGTGCATTTACAGGGGAGCGGGGGATCTGACTTGCATTTGCAGCTGGGCAGGTCCCGGCAAGTCTCGTGCCCCGGTTCTGACCGCTTTCTCCTCCCCTGCAGCGAGAACGAGGCGCTGTGGAGAGAAGTGGCCAGCTTGCGGCAGAAGCACGCCCAGCAGCAGAAGGTTGTCAATAAGGTAAATCTCGTCCTGCTTCTCCCTATGCTGGGCAGGGCGGGTGGGGGGCTCTTCCCTGCACAGGGGGGTGGGCATAGGAGATGGGGCAGGCGGTTTGAAGAGTTCTGCGTAAGGAAAGGCGTTTCTGGGATCCCGTGCCTGGTGGGCACGCCGAGAGCCCACTGCCCACCCTGGCGCGGCCGGAGGAGTTGTGTACCTCCACCTGGTCACCGGCTTCCTCCTTCCTCCCTCCGTGCAGCTTATCCAGTTCTTGATCTCCTTGGTGCAATCCAACCGCATTCTTGGGGTGAAGAGGAAAATGTAAGTGTGTGTTGCTGCATCTCGCCGTGCAGCCGTGCCCCTCCGCATTATTCTTTTATTGTTTCCAATCCCACCTTCCTCCCAAAGGACACGGTGCCGCCCCCCCCGCCGCCCCCAGAGCCCATCCTCCCCCCTCAGTGGGGGGGCAGGGTCATCCCCAACCTCAAACCGCATCTCCTGTTTGCCAGAGGGCGACACCACCTTTCAGTGCTGCCCCACAGGCAGGGCAGGAGGCTGACGGCGGGGTCTGCAAAGGGACAGACAGGAGACCTTGGCATGAGTTGCCCAGGAGCTTTGTGGTTGGCCCCAGGTGCTAACCTGATCCCCACTGCTACCCAGTAGGATTTGGGAAACCCGTGTTCCTTCAAATCCATGATATGAATGAGTCTGCCAATGACAGGTGCCATCTGGCAGGCGGGGAGTGTTACTGCTGTGGTGGCATTGGTGCCCCAGAAGGGCTGAGCACGTGGGTCGTGAGGGACAGTGGTGAATTGGACCAGGGCTGGTTCTCCAGCTGCATCGTCACGCTCTGGGGAGAGGCTCCCTGGTCACTGCTGAGTAACGCTCTCCCTTGTGCTGACCCTGCTGGGGCTTTGCAGGCCCCTGTCACTTGGCCCGTGCGGGGCCAGCTGTACTGAGAGCCAGGGGCCGGGGGGCAGAGCCCCGTTTGGGGGGAGGGGAGCCACTTGGATCCTGTAGGTGGCTTAGACATGCAGCCATTGAACCCCCAAGAGGAGCTGCCTCGGATCCCCAGTGCCCGGAAGCCTCGGCCCTGTGGCCCTCCCGCAGCTGGTCTGCTTTCCCTTGCAGCCCCCTGATGTTGAACGACAGCAGCTCAGCCCATTCCATCCCCAAGTACAGTCGCCAGTACTCCCTGGAGCACGTCCACGGCTCATCCCCGTACTCGGTGAGTCCCTGGGGAAGGGGTCTCCGTACGCTGCAGCACTGACTCCCAGTGCCCCCTACTGGCGGGGAGGGCTGCTGGGAATGGGTGCCGCGGTAGGCTGGGGCAGGCGGCGCTCCGGGCTGCGTGGCGGGCAGGGGAGTCCAGGCCTGCGATGGTGTGCAGGAGTCCAGGATGGGGGGCTGGTGAATCGCTCGGCCAAAGGGAAGCCTGTGTCTATAATGAGCCTCTGCTGCTTTGGAGGTTTCTCTTCTCTGAGGCCTCGTGGTGGCGCCGTGGAGCGAGGGCCGTCTCCTCCTCCCGCCGGCCAGGACGGGCGCTCTGTGCTGAGCCGCCCGCTGTGGCGGGAACATGGGCCTGCCCCCTCGCTCACGCCGGCCTCTCTCTCTTTCAGGCTTCGTCCCCCGCGTACAGCGGCTCTAACCTGTACTCCCCGGATTCATCCGCCAACTCCGGTCCCATCATCTCCGACGTGACGGAAATGGCCCAGTCCAGCCCCTCCGCTTCTCCCAGCGGCAGCCTCGAGGAAAGGTATTGCCTGGCGTGAGCCCCTCGGGCTGTTTGGGTGGTTTGTGCCCTCCTGCCGCCGGGCTACGCTCCGTTCCGTTCCGGCGGGAGCCGCAGGCCCCTATTGGATTGAAGGGGGAAGCCCAGTCGGCGGGTGTCCACGCTGACTGCTGCGAGGCTGGCTCTGAGCCCCTCTCGGCAGAGGCCCCCGGCTTGCTGCACCGTCTGGCTTGGCCCGGCCTCGCCCCTGCAGCCCCTCCCAGGGGGAGAAGTGCCCTCCTCCCTGGCGCCCTCTGCTCGTGGCCTACGTTTCTCTCCTCCCCCCCCCCCAGGTTATTGCCAGCACGGGTGCCAGATCGCCCACAAACCCTGTTTAGTGCTTGTCTCGGCCTCCTCCAGGAGCGCTTGCCCTGAAATCAAGACCATCTGTTTGCTTAATGGGCCATTGCTTTGTTCTTTTATATCCAGTGGGGCTGATGGAACTGCTTACACCCCCGGGTCGTGGGGCTTGGGTGCTAGAGGGAATTTCCATTTGCCAGAGAAGCCATATTCCCCCCCAATAAAAATCTCACGTCCTTGAAACTGGGAAGGGGGGGGGGGGGCTGAGTATGTGTATGATTCATTTACCAAGCAGCTCTGGGGATTTGCCAGGCATTGGAACGGGACTGCCTCTGCAGCGTGAGATAGTGTTGCCCGGGGGGATACGGCCTGTGAGCGTCCCCGTGCAGCTCCTCCTCACCCCTCTCCTCTCTCCTTCAGGAGTAGCCCTTTGGTGCGTATCAAGGAGGAGCCCCTCAGCCCCTCGCACAGTCCTGAGAGAGAGGAGGCCGGCTCTGCCTCGGCCCCCGCTGTCGAAACCCCTCTGTCTCCTTCCACCTTCATCGACTCCATCCTGCAGGAGAACGAGCCCAGCAGCGCCGCCACGCAGCCTCCGCCCCTGGAAAAGTGCCTCAGCGTTGCCTGCCTTGACAAGTAAGCTCAGCGCGTTGCGTTTGGGGTGAGAGTCGCCCAGGAACTGGGATCGCTAGCCCCTGACCTGCCTCCTAGAGCTGCCTCGGGGTTCAGTCTCTCCTGTGAGTCCAGCAGCTGAGCAGCCCTTGTGAGCATGGACTTCAAGCTCCAGGAAGTTCAGGCAGGAAGTAGCTCTGCTCAACAAAACTCTCTCCCTGTTTCCCAGTTCTGCCAGGTATAAGCCAACAGGGGCAGTGCCCAGGAGAGGGCTCTTTTAGCACAGCAGGGCCTGACCGGGGTCAAACCAGGCTTTCTGCAGCCCTTGACTACTACAGAGTCCAGGCGCGCAGTGTCCCACTTCCAAGCGGGCAACTTTCTGCACAGATCAGGAAGGTGCGTGTAGAGTGGAGAGTGCTCCTGAGAGGCCCCCGTCGCAGCCGCTGTCACTGCAGTGGGAGAGAGCCTGCGCTATACACCCATCCCTTGTGCAGTCCGGGATTCAGGCTGCCCCTAGAGCTCTGCCAGACAGGCTTCCTGGCAGTGCTTTTGGGGTCCCTGGCCTTGGTAACCAAGCAGAATTACACAGCTAGGGTGACAACTCCATAATATCCAGCATGTCCTAACCCCCCTCCCATGATCTCTCAGGACAGAGAGCAGCATTCTCTCCCACCCCACCCACAGGCCAGGCTTTGCCTGCTCTCTCCAGAGAGACCCGTTCAGTGCCCTGCTCTTAGCAGCTTGGCTTTGAAAACGTACATTTAGCTTTGAGCAGCAGAGGGCAGTAGCAAGCGTGACTCGGGCGAGCTCTGTGATCTCCGCTGCTTTCACATCTTCAGCGGAGAAGATCCTCGTTCGCACCGAGAGAACTGAGCAGGATCCGGTCGTTCCTTTACAGCTGCAGGCAAATGGCAGCGACAGGCAGGAAGCGGCACTAGCTTCCGCGGCTCCTACGCCCAAGGCCGCTCTCTCTCGCATGCACAGCACTCAGGTTGCTCTAGACGCTCTGCTGCTGCCAGGACCTATTGTCTTGACAATGAAAGAGCAGCTTCTCCAGAAGAGGCTGCCAAAGAACTGGGCAGGGTCTCTGGGTTCCCTAGGAAACTCCAGCCCCTGGGCGAAGGTGCAGGGGGGGCTCTGCATGTCGTATTTGTTGTGGGGATCCGTTCCAAGAGGAAATCTGGGTTTTGTCCAAATTCTGAGCTGCTAGCGTGTCTGATGCTGCTCCTCCTGTGCCCCTCAGGCAGCTCTGCTCTGGGTACCTTCTGGTTTGCTCAGAAATGACCCTTCATGCGGGGTTGAAGCTGCAGAAGTCATTAAAATCCTCTGTGCAAATGTAGAACTACAGCCGTTCCATGACAACCCGTTTACATCACGAGCTTGGTCCCCAGTGCCTCTAAGATGAGCTGAAGGCTCAACAAGGCCTAACCCAGAGAGCCACAGCGAAAGCAGTCAGTAACCGGGCCCTGGCCCTCGTTCTCGGAACCCTGCCTGTGTGCTGGCCCCCTGCTCCTCGCCTCTCTTTGTGCCTGGGAGCTCCCTTAGAGGGAGAGCAGGATGATTTGGAGTTTCTGGACAGCGAGGGTTCCCGGTGCTTGAGTAACATGCAAGGGTCCATTTACAGCAGAGCCCCAGGTAGGACTGGGGCATCCTGCCTATTCTACACCTCTCAGTTCAGCCGTGCTGAGAGATGGAACGAGGAGTGTGAGGTTACCTGCTGGGAATCGGCCCTTCATCCTGTCCCCTCCTTTCGAGTCTCCTCAGTGTCCACAGTTTGCCCTGGTGGCCCCTCCTCCACTCCAAGCTCACCTGCCCGTGCTCCCTCCCCAGACTCCAGGAGCAGACCAGCTGCACGCTCTAGCAAAGCACATACACCATTCCAAGGGTGCGCTGGGTCTGGCACCTCCCCCAGGAGGCTCCCAGCAGTTGCATGCGCCAGGGGAGGTTTAGGGGACAGTGCAGCACGGGGGCTGCTCAGACACTTCCCAAATGAGGGAGGCTTGGACAGTCCTCATTGCACGGAGCAAGCAGCTGCTGCCTTTGTCTGGAGGGGCAGCGTGTGGGTGCAATGCTGCATCCTGCCACGGTCCTGCCCAGAGCAATGGGAACCTCCTGCCTCCACGGCTAGCCAGGGGTGAGACTCTTCCCAGGGAGGGGACGCTCAGGCGAGGGCCACAGTACAGAGTCAGCCCATTAAATCAGCAGAATGGGAAAGCGTGCCCCCTTCTCTCTCCCTCTCAGAGAATTGCCTGCTGGCTCCTGTGTTTTTCATCGGGCCGTGGCTCTGTATTGAGGGTGACTGCACCTGCTCAAATCCCACGCACCCTGGATTACAGGAACCCCATGTTGGCTGTAGTTGCTAACCGCAAGCCTCCTAACTCAGCTGGTTTCTGGCTTTCTCTTGCTGGGTTTGCTATCGCATTGCTCTTGTTTGGGGCTTGGCCGGCCAGCCCGGCAGATTGGCTAAGAACCTGGGCGTCTGGTTCAGTTATAATAACCGTAAAATTAACCAATGTTACATTCCTGAAAGCTGCTGATGCAGAGACTTTTAAATCTGCTGTTCCTCTTCCCTTTGTATCTTTCAGCTTGAACCGCGCTCCGCAGATGTCCGAGGTCACGCGAGTTTTCCCTGGTTCCTCCTCTTCCTCGCTTCATTGCCGAGCCCAGCCAGGGTTAGCATTGCTGATGCCTACTCTCCCCGGGCCTTGCTGTTCCATCCTAGAGATGGCGGGGCTGCCTGCGGGAATCTCCAGCACAGAGCTGCCTTGGGGGGGTGGGGGGGTCCGAGTGCCATTCTCCTTCAGGAGGGGATTCTGCTCTGTGCTGCCCTGTGTGTGTGTGGGGTGTTACGTGACCCCCCTGCAGAGAAGCCGGCCCATTGTAATCCCTGGGTAACAAGGCCACTCACTGGAGGCAGAGGGGAGCCCAGGGCTTGAACGGCCATTCCATAGATCAGTGAGAGAGCAAGTGCCGGGGAACAGCTGTGAGGCCGTGGCTGTTGGGAGAGGCAGGATGTAAGGTCGCCGCTAGAACAGGTGATGCCATGGGGCGGGGCAGGGCGGGGCTGGCCTCCCCTTACCACAGGGCAACTGCTCCTGGGCCCCACAGTGTAGGGTTGTCTTAGATGCATGTAGGCCCTGCAACATAAGTGCCCTGGAAAAATGTGCATCTGTGGCCACCCTACCGCAGTGGCCCCCGTTTCTCCAGGGTTTGGTCTGGGGCCCGAACACACCCACCTCTAGGACCCCGCGGAAGGTGCCTGGGAGGGGCTGGAGCCGCCAGGGAACCCTCCTTTGTATCTTTGCCCTGGGCCCCACAAGTTCCAAGGCCGGCCATGGTCGTGGGGGCCACATTCCCTGGTGGGGCAGGAGGCCTCCTTCCATCCCCACCTCACTTTGCCTCTGGCCAGATGTCCAGTCAGTGGTGCTGCCCCCCCAGAAAGCAATTCTGAGTGATGAGTCAGGAGGTGGAGTGCTGCTGCCTGGAGGGGCGGGGGGGTCACACACTAGGAGTGCAGTCTCCTCTCCTGCCCGGCGGCTTTTGCAAGGAGATCTGATCTGCCAGCTTTCTAGGGGTCCGTAGGGTGGGGAGGCCCTGGAGCAAGGCCACCCACCCCAGCCAACCTGACTTGTCCTTGGAAGCCCTTGGGAAGCATTTGCAAGCGGCTGTGGTGAGGGGAGTTAGGGTTGGGACTGGCGCTGGCTTGTTGCAGCAATCTGTGTTAGCCAGATTCTCTGGAGAGCGCCTAGAAGGGTTGCAGCTCCCCAGGGGGAGCCTTCCCTACCCAAGCAGCGTGCCGGCCTGCAGAGGTAATGAGAGCTAGGGAGTCTCAATGGGGGGCAGACAGAATCCTGCCTTGGCGGGGGCAGCTGCCGGAGGACAAAACCAGTGGCGCTGAGAGTGAATCGGGGGCGGTGGCGCTAGTGGGATGGGCTGACGTTCCCAGCTGTAGCAGGGAGCACACTTGCTAGCCATGGTAATACCGGCATTTTCCTGCACTTGACAGGGTACCTGGTGCCCCAAAATGAGGGTATTAGTGGGGCGTGCTGAGATGCCTCAGGCTGCCAATCCCAGCACTTGTGGCTCCATGGGCTGACTCTCCTTCCCACTGCTCGCCACTCCTCCCTGGCCTGCACTTTGCGCAGCTCGGCTGGGGACTTGTCCTGCACTGGGGAGTGGGGCGGAGGCCTCTTCCCACCGACATGCACCCGGGGGACCCAACATGGGGGTGCGCGCAGAACCCATGCACATCTCTGATATGGGTCTGCCTGGGAACGGGGGACCCATTGGGGGGCACAAGAGGCCTCCTCACTCCCCACCCTGTGCAGAAAAGGCTGCACGGGGAAGTGCTCCACTCAGCGGAGCAGCGCGCGGGCGAGGGAGGAGCAGCCGCCCAGCGCTGAGGGGAGTCAGGGAGCCTGTTGGGTCATCCAATTGGGCAGCCCAGATTCTATGGCAGGCCCGACGTGCCGTTTGACTTCAGGCCCAGACGGGCTCAGTTGCCGAGCCAAGCAGTGCACGCAGAGAGACAAGCGGGGGGTGGGGTGGGGCGTGATGTGCCCAGCGCTGAGCAGAGGCAGGTCTCTGCCTCTAGAGGCTTCCAGTCTAGGAAACTTGGTAGGGGCCCATGGGGAGAGACCAAGATCCAGTCGTGAATTGAGAAGCCGCAGAGGCAGCCCCTTGGCTTAGTTCCAGGGGCTCCGGAGGATGGGTTGGGAAGGGCGGGCGGTGAGGAGAGGTAGATCTTTAGGAGGGATTTGAAGGTGGAGAGTGGGGAGCAGAGCAGAGCGTATGTGTCCGGGGAGGGAGTTCCTGCCTACGGGGCAGCACAGATTCTCCATCCGGGCAGTGAACATTCGAATAGGAACTTCCCTGAGCACGTGCGAGGCAGAACTCCGCCTAGTAGCTCGGTGCTAGAGACGTGTGAGCCTGTCTGACTCGGCGGTGAAGGAGCCCATGGGGGGAGCAGAGCTGCAGAGTAGGAAGGTGCTATTTTACATATTTCTTCCCAGATTGTAAAAGAGCCCACCCAGAGAGACCACACAGCCTGCGCTAAGCCCTGTCACCTCATCAGGCTGAAAACCTGACATCATGGGCCCTTGGCAGTGTGTGCGCTCGGCGAGAAGCTGCCCACGGGAGCGAAGGCGCTGGCAGGAGGAGGGGAGGGGAGAGAGAGAGGCTGCAGGAGGAGCATGTGAATGGAGAATTCTCCTTGCATTTAGCACAGCGCTCACGCTGAGATTAGTTTCTGCCCCTGAGATTAGTTTCTTGCCCTCCTGAGCAGGGCCCATTCCCCCTAGCTCCCCCTGTACATAGTGCAGACACACACTGGAGTGGAGCGCCCCAGCAGGGCCCATTCCCCCCTAGCTCCCCCCTGTACATAGTGCAGACACACACTGGAGTGGAGTGCCCCAGCAGGGCCCATTC
>QEPC01002148.1:931606-957978 GCA_003113815.1 Sphenodon punctatus | reverse complement strand
CCCACCACCAATACCACCACTAGCGCATGGCCAGGCGTAAGCGCCCAGTGGGGAAGCCACTAGGGGAACATACACCACACTAATGGTTCCAGCCCCACCGGCCAGGTGCCCACAAGTACACACCAAGCACGCCCCCAGCACACAACCACACAGAAGGGAGCAGGGGGGCCGCCAAGGGCAGGGGGTGCCCAGGTGGCAACACAGGCAGAGAAGCAAGGCAGGACAGATCATCACGGGACAGCACTTTATTAGCGATGGGGGAACGGGGTCCCCCAAGCAGGGAGAGGCAGAGCATGGGGGTGCAGGGGGAACCACAGTCGGGCAAAAGTGCCACCACAGCAGGGCACAGGTAAACCTGCAGCCAGCAGGTGTGGGCACAAGGGAACCACAGCAGGATGGAGCCACAATCACCTGGAGGAGGCGATGGGGTCTGGCGAATGACGAGGCCAGTGGCAGGGAAGAAGATGACAGCGCAGGGAAGGTCCGGTGAGTGCTCCTGGGATGGAGGCCCCTTCACGAGACCCTCCCAGGGGAACAGGCCCTGTCGGAAGCCCCGGGAGCACATATGAGCATCCACTAGGAAGCGGGGAAGGAGCTGATTCGCAGTGGCAGCTGCATCCCGCACAGCTGGAAGGTCCCTCACTGATCAAAGGGCAGTCAGCTCCACAGCGGTAGGGTCCCCGGTCAGGAGTGGACCACCAACATCAGGAGACAGCAAGCCCAAGAACCACAGGAGGGCCCCCACATCCGAGGGTGTGCACGGGATGCCACAGGCACGCAGGAGGGTGCCAGTGTACAGTGCAGCAACAGGGGGACCCCTGGACTGCAAGGTGAGGTCGTACCCAGGTCATGCTATCAGCAGGTGAGCAGCCGTTACCTCCTCAGCGGTCCATGGCATGACAATGGCGGGTGGGTGCCCCCAAGGCAGTTGCTGCAGGAGGGTGAAGCCGAACTCTAGGGCACGCCTTCGGCATTCTGGGGCCCTGACCTGATGTCCCATCATCCACATGTACCGTGACAGGAGCTGAAAACCATCCTCCACCAACAGGGGGTCACCCACCAACAGCTGAACATCGGGGCTCAGCCAGAGGTCCCCCAACAGCATGTCCGCACAGGGCAACCACCCCTCCCTGTCACCATCCCCACCCGAGGGCCTCGCACAACGACCAGCCATGGCAGCAGTGGGGCCCGTTTCGGTGAAGCAACAGGCGGGAGACAGAGGGCTGCAGTGATTGGGACGAGCACAGGGTGAGAGGCTCCCCTCAGCCACGAGTGACCTTACATGCCTGAGATAGGCCGGCCTGCTGGGGCTGGGACTCTGCAACCCACACACTGGACTGATGGGATCCAGCACAGGTGAGCGAGGCCAGGGCTGGGCAGAGCACCAGGCCAAGCAACCGAGCTAGGCACAGTATCCGCACCGAGCACAGCTGCAGCACGCAAAGGCAGTCCATGGCAGGAACGGAGGTCGAGCAGGTGTGGATGCAGTGGAATTCCTGGGGTGTGCACGGTCCCATCCCCCTGGCAGCCAGGCAGCTGGCGCAACCTGGGGGATGATCAGTCAGACCGGGCACCCGGTGGCGGCGCCAGCACACCCCTTGTCCGGCACCAATCGGTGGCCGACAAACATGGGGCTACACAGTACATAAGCGATCCAATGCAGGTGATTGGGCGTGGTGTGAAGAGGCAGTTGCATGGGGTTGAGCAGCAAACAGAGAATGGTAACATAGAGCTCATAGGACACAGAGGTAGGCCAGGGATACATGGGGAGTGGTGGCCGGGGGTACAGGCCACACAGAGGTGCGCTTACAGTCCAGGGCACTTGCCCTCGAGAGGTTCCTGGGAGTGGGGAGCCGCACAACCAAGTTGCTGGAGGATGGCCCCCCACAGGCCAGGGACGTGCTGCTGAGGATCATGGGTGCTTCCTTCCTGCTGTTGCGCATGGTGCTCCAGCAGATGGCCCTGCTCCTCCTGCCAGGGTGAGGCTCTGTCCTCCAGGGGGCATGGCGTAGGAGGGCAGCAAACCTGAGGAGGGCGGTGACTGTGTGATGGGCGCTGTGGACAGTCGTTCGACGCCATGCCCTGTTGGGCACAGCGCTGTCCCAGCAAGGCCAGATTGTCCTGGCCCAGTGGTCCCTCAATGTGTATGGTCGTCGCGTGACCCTACCGACCCTGCAACTGCACTGGACATGTTCCTGCACCAACGAATGGTGGAAGAACATGCTGACCACCTGGACGGATGAGGAGTGGATGGACCACTTCCGTATGACCCACTCCCTCCTGACCCGGTTAGGGGAGCTCCTGAACCCCCATCTATGGAGGATGGAGACCAATATGTGCTTCCCGCTGCCGCCAGGGATGCGAGTGGCCATGGCAGTGTGGCAGCTGGCCACCCCTGATTCCTGCAGGACCATGGGGGAGCAGTTCGGGGTGGGGATGGCCACCATGAACAGGGCCCTCCATGATGTGTGCGACCTGATCGTGGAGCTCATCCTCGAGTGGGTCATCTAGAGGAGGTGATATGTGGCTTTGAGGAGGTGGGGTTCCCCCATTGCGTTGGGGCCATCGAAAGCACCCACATCCCCATCATACACACACCCCCCATGCAAAGATTAACTACATGAATAGGAAGCAGGCCTTCTCCATCAATCTGCAGGCTGTCGTGGATCACAGGGGCCTGTTCATTGACGTGTACATGGTTCAGTCTGGGCGGAGCCATGATGCGCATATACTGCATGCGTCCCCGTTCTACGCATGCATGTTTGACAGGGAGCTCGCCCCCAACCTTTACCACGTGATAGAGGGCGTTCCCATGGCCCCCGTTGTGATAGGGGACCCTGCCTACCCGCTCAGCCCGTGGATCATGAAGGCCTATCCAGTGGCATGCAACCCTGACCACCGCCTGTTCAATGAGTGCCTGTCGTCAGCACGCAAGTTGGTGGAGCGGACCTTTGGGCTCCTGAAGATGCGCTGGCACCTCTTGATGAACAGGAGCCAATTTGACCTGGACCTGGACCACACTCCTATCCTTGTCCTGCACAATGTTTGCAAGATCGGAGGCACTGCCCTGGACAACCCACCACCTGTAGAGGACAGGTCCCGTGCCCCTGTACTAACATGCCCAGGGCGGGGAGTTCCACCGCATCTCCGAAGAGAACAGGGATGCCCTCTGCCACCGCATTGTTGCCCATGCGGCCAAGGACAGGACCATGCCCAACCCACACCCCAGGCCATAGCACTGTGCACCCCATCAATAAACCTGGGTGCTACCTTTTAAGTGCAACTGTGCCTCTGTGCTATGTGTGGGCTAGGGGGTCCTGGGAACGGGTCCTGTGGGTTGGCCGGGTGCGTGAGCCCTCCCCTTGCTGTCAGCCATGGGGTACTAGGGCTCCTCACTGTCCTGCAGGCTACCACTTGCCCGCCCTCCTGTGCACTGTGGTTGTGCACCTGTTCCAGGCACCCAAACTGGCTGCGGCCTCACTGGGCTGCCCCAGCTACCTGTACCAGGACAGAAAACGAGAAACAGAGGTTAAGCTTCAACTGGTTTATTAGGGGGGTTATGCACATTGGGATGGGGGGGGGTTTTCAACGTCTGGGGCACCCGCATCCCCTCTTGGCTGCACCACCAGGGCTTGTAGGCCGGTGAGCACTCGCTGCAGCTGTTCGCAGTGATCGTCGACTGGACGGCCTGGACTCCCTGTCTTCCACGGACTGTGCCACACCGGCCTCCGCTGCAGGTCCCTGCGAGGTGAAACAAGCATTGGATGAGCATTCCTCAAGTGCACTTATACCCTTCCCACACCAGGGCCCGGCACACTGGGTGTCCTGTGTGCACCCTGGCAGCCCCCTAATCCCCACAGGAGCTGAGCACTCACCGTGGAGCAACCCCAACCAAACAGCGTACTTGTACGGACCCAACAATGGTATTATGGACCAGGTACGTTTCAGTACTGCAGTGCTGAGCAGTTATCCATGCTGTGGTCAATGGCGGTTGTTGCACGTCTCATATAGAGAGTGTGCTCGGTGTGGGTTGCACCATTGGGTCCCTTCCGGGACCATGCCTGTTGATGGTCCCCCTCTTCCCTGTTTGGGCCCCCCTGGGGTCCCACCTCCACCCCCAGGGGCCTGGGGTGCCACAGCCTTACCAGAGGGGGTGGGGCAGTGGCCATGGGTGGTAGGTTGTCCTGGGGTGCTGGGTGCTGGGGTCGGGGTGTCACTTCCCAGTGGAGGGGTCGGGCTTGCAGCTGGGGGGGACCGGGAGAGGTGCGGACTGGAAGGGCGGACCCACCGGTGGTTCGATGTGCCCTATGTGGGGGGACCCCATGGACCAGGTCTGGGAAGGGGAACCATGAGTGGCCGAAGTGCAGGGGGGGGGCACCTGCACCAGTGGGTGGGAGCTATGGTGGTGGTCGGCTGCCAACCTTCCATCTGCAGCATGACGGGGCCTGTCATGCTGGGGGTCCCGCCGCAGGACCTCCATCGCCTCCCCCATGAGGTCCATGAGGTGTTCAGCCTGACCCTCCAGCCTGTCACAGGCGCACCGCTGCTCACGTTGGATAGCAGCAGCCTGGCACCTGTCCCAGAGGTGCTCGGTGCGGGACCGGGCCATCATGGCTGCCAGGATCTCCCGGTCCCTTTCTCCCTCCCCTCTGATGAGCTCCCTGGTGAGCGCGAGCTCCTGGGAGTGCACCTCAGCTAACCTCCATGATTAATCCAGCAGCTCCCTGCCAAGGTCTTCCCTCCACTGCCGACTCCTGGCTCGCATCTCCTGGTTCCTCTCTACGCTGCTGGCAGCTGCACCCCTCGCACGAGTGGGTCGTTGTTCTGTGAATGAGAGGTTGCATGCCATGTTAGTACTGCCGGCCAGTGCACACCACTCCCCCTACCGCAGTTCCCCAGGTGTCTCGGGGGGCGGCCCCCGTCTTGGATGCTCCGCTTTTCCATCCCCTGTGGGACCCCCCTGCCCTGCCCTCTTGTGGGACACCTCCCTGCCGGTGGGGCCCATGTCTGCCCTGTGTTATGTGGGAGCCGCTGTAGGGCCAACCGCCCCTCCCACCTGCCCCCCTGCCCAGGCCCCTGTAGGGCACTGGCGGGTGGAGATGGGCACCACCGGGCCCCCCCTGCCCACCCTGTACCTCCGCCCACCTCCATGACGTGCCCCCCCTGTGGCCCCTTTGCAGGTGTGCCCTGCCCTGGAAGGGCCCCTCACCAGGTAGCGGAGGTGCCGCCAGCCCCGCCTCGTCCACCTTCTCCTCTGTGACCTCCACCTCGTGTACCTCCAGGTGACCTTGGGCTGCAATGGGAAAAGGGAC
Organism: Sphenodon punctatus; assembly: GCA_003113815.1. Classification (NCBI taxonomy): domain Eukaryota; kingdom Metazoa; phylum Chordata; class Lepidosauria; order Sphenodontia; family Sphenodontidae; genus Sphenodon; species Sphenodon punctatus. Next base: position 952,666 of record QEPC01002148.1, on the reverse strand, counting down.
TCGTTAGTGTTTACTGGTGCCCAGGCCCTGGCGCCCCGGTCGGTGTGACTCTGTCTGGGCCTCCACCTGCCCCCCAGGCCCACTGGGTTGATCGTACCTGGACCCTGTTCCTCCGCCTCCTGGGGGTTGTCCCGGGTCTCCGATTGCTCCACACACACACCCCTTCCCCGTGGCCTGGAGGCCTGTGGGTTTTGCAGGCATGAGCGGAGGGTGGTGGTACTGTGATCGGATCCCCGGGGCGCCTCCTCCCCCTGTGAAATGGGGCTCTGCCCTCCCACTTCCTGGCTGGCCTCACCAGGGGCACCTTCCCCCCCTGCTCCGTGGGGTCCATCGGGAGGGTTGTGCATTGTCCCTCCGTCTGCCCCTGGCAAAGGCGCTGCCGTGTGTGTGGGAGGCCACGATGTCCCCATCCATGCAGAGGAACATGTCCAGCTCTTCCTGGAACTCGGCTGTGCGCATGGCATGGACGGACCTGAGATTGTTGTCCTGGATATATTTATATCCGGACCTCAGATCCTTTGCCTGCTGCATGTACTGGGTGACATCCCTATTGTACCCTTTCCACTGCATCTCCTGGGCGATGGCTTCATAGACCTGTCTGGTCTTGTAGCTGTGCACCTGGTCGTGCTGGACCCTTTCGGACCCCCCCACACGTATGAAGTCCCTGACCTCCTGCCTGGATCAGGGCTCCCCCTTTTGGGACCCATGTATGGGGGGCCCTCCGGCTTGGCGGCATGGGGCCTTCCCTGTGGCTGTGGTAGCTGTGGAGATGGTCATCTCCTGTTGAAGGTATTGCATTGGGGTTACACACGGTCCCGCTGTCCCTCTCCGCACCCCCATGGGGCCTCCCCTCCCCTCTGCCCCCTGGGATGCCCTTCTGCTCACCTGGCTGTCCAGGGGGGCCTCCTCAGCCATCAGCCCGGTGGTCCTCCATTGTCAGGGTGCTGTCCTAGGGGGATGGGAAAACGGGTTATGGGGATGCGGCCTGCCCTGTGTTCCCTGGGCTGCCGTGCTGGGGCTGGGGTGCGGCCCTCCCGTCCTGGGTTGGGGGGGGTTCCCTCTATCTCACCTCACTGTCACTGCTACTCCTCTGGCCATGCCCTGTGGATGTGCAGGGCTCGGGGTCCTCGGTTGGTGCCAGGGTCTCTGTTTGCCCTTGGCCCTGTGCTGGGAGGGGTGCGCTGTGGTTAGCCTTGGCGGGTTCCCCCCTCCTGCACCACCTGGCCGGGACCAACCCCCCGAGCCTCCTGTCTGGGGCACCCCCCTGCACTGCCTGGCTGCCCCCACTGCACTGCCTGGCTGGGATCCCCCCCTGTACCTCCTGTCCAGGGCACCCCCCTGCACTGCCTGGCCAGGACCCCCCCGTATCTCCTGTCCAGGGCACCCCCCCTGCACCACCTGGCTGTGACTCCCCCCATACCTCCTGTCCAGGGTACCTTCCCTTCAGCACCTGGCTGGGAAACCCCCCCCCCCATTTTCCTCCAGTTTGGGGCACCCTCCCTTCGGCGCCTGGCCGGGGTTACTTCCACCCTCCCCCCGGTCGCTGCTGGGTCCCCGTGCTCACCCAGTCCCGGCATGCACGTAGGGTGGCACTGGCTCCCTTGGCCTTATCGAGAGCTTTCCTCGCAGCCATCGTGGGAGCCCGCATGCATGTGTCATGGTTCCTCCCTCCTTTACGGGCTCTCAACCGGACGTCTGGCATCACCCCCGGAGGGCGTGTCTGTGCAGGGGCACATGCATGACCCTTTGCGCCGGTGCCCAGCGGTCCTGCCGGTCCCATCCACGTGGGTGTGGGTGTTTTCGTTTTTACATGGATGCTTTGGTGTTAAACACCCATCTCCACCCATGGAGCGTGTCAGCTCCCTCCTGGCTGCTCCGTGGGTGTTGACGGGTGGGTTGCGCACGTGCACCCACCCACTCGTGGACTTTTACATGGACGCTCTCCCACCCATCCGATGGGTGTTTCCGGGTGTTCGTGGGTGGGTGATGTCCATGTAAAAGTGGCCTTAGTGCCCATCTTCCAGGCTGTGTGCTTTGTCAGAGTCTGACCTCTGTAACAGAACCCGCCACTGGTGAGCCTGCCTAAGACAGCCAGCCTTCAGCACCACGTATGGCCTTCTGAATGGCAGGGCTGCCATGAGGCCCTTATTCAGCAGTTTGCCCCCAACCAGCCACTGGGGTCAAGAAAGGGGGAAGCAAAAAACTAGGAGAGGCCCAGTCCACCAGCTGGGAGGCCCAGTGAGTTGTCTCTTCTCCTTTGTCACCAGATGCCAAAGTGCAGTGCCCCCCGCCAGGCAAGCCTGAGGTAACCACGGCTCGATGCCCTGTCCCCCAGGACACCTTCCTTGCCCTACTGCCCCCCAGAGCAGACTACTTTGGGTTGCTGGTCAGGAACCCGCTGTGACCAATACAAACTTCATTACACCTGACTAACCACCAAGCCGGCTCTCCATTCAGGCACTATGAGGAAGGTGAACTCTCCCCCCGCACCCCGCTGCTGAAACCAGTCAAGCGAGTGGGGGGAAATTCCTACCCGACCCCCATAAATGGACAACCAGCTGCAGCCCGCAGCACTGCCCTGGAAAGCCCGCACAATGTGAGAAACACACTAGCTCCCAGTGTGGGAGGGAGGGTTATGCTGTCTGTGTCCAGGACAGCCATGTGTCAATGGTGGACCGGACCTGGCCGGGGGGGTTAAATACCCCCCTGCCCTGTCCAGTCATGTGGGTTCCAGGCATGCAAAAACAGGTGGGATGTCCCTGGCCCTGACTGGCCAGGAGTGTGCCCCATCTGCCCCATCCCTCACCTTGACCAGGGGCTCTTGACCTTGTGAGGTGGGGGGCTGCCTGGTCATGGCATGTGTGCTGTGCTGAGCCACCTGCCTCTCTCTCCTCCTCTCCCCACCACAAATCCCTTCCCCACCTTGAGTGGCAGGAAGGTCCTTCTGAGAGGCTTTACTGGCATGACAACGTATACAAGAGTTACTAAAGGGTATTGAGTTACCAGTGCGGCACTGATTATGTTAACCCTCTGATCTTTTAACCCTCTGAGTTGACCAATACAAACCAGAGGCTGAACTCTGTTGTCTTACACCAGTGTAAATCCAGGAGTAACCCCCAGGGAGCCACTCTGGTGTAAGTGACTATCAGACTGAACTGTGTTATTGGTGTCAGACTTGATAATCTGATCGTCAGAGCTGTGAATCAGTGTTGTAGTTTACAAAAATGCTGACCTTTCTCTCTTTATAGATTTACCTAATCAGTGCTGACTCTGCCTACAACTAATGGCTCTGAAGTAAGGACACTTTAAGTTAGCCCTTTGACTGCTAGGAACCTTATTTCCACCCTGAACTAGGGTCTCCCATCTCCAAGCAGCTAGTGTCTGGGTTAGTGGACAGGCAGCTAGTGTCTTTCCCCTTGGAACGGAGGAAGTAGGCTCTGGGCTGCAGGGAATGAAAGCGGGAGTCTGTCTGTTGCAATATTAAGCTGATGTGCAGGAGTGTGAAGTTGTAAAGAGGACAGGCAGATATCCCTGGAGTTGTGGAAGGGACTGGGTCAGGCACAAGCTGCAAAGCGCAGACAAGCCAGGGTGCCATGAATAAGTGATGAGCTGGTCTGCGTTGCCCAGGTAACCACCTGCTCCTGGAACTGATCACATTTAAAGTGCCTTCTGTAGTCAGTGTTTATTCCCCAGGATGTTCCCTCTGCTGTCCATGCTGGTGTGGGCAATGGTGCAGCAGTAACATAGGCAGACAGAAGGAGGCCAGGCAATTAAGTGGTCTCTGTCCCCTTTCCTGGAAGGGGGACCTTCTGGCCAAGCCCATCTGACCCAGACAGAAGCCCCTTATTTCAGAGCCGCATAGTGCCTTTAATTCTTAAATTTTTATCTGACAGCTCTAGACCAACTCTGCCCCCATAAGCAATGTGTAAACATTGAAAGAAGGGGGGGGGCACAGTTAAGGGTATCTGAGGCAGAGCCCTCTTAGCTGTGTCGCTGTCATGGACCTCTCCACTCACCTCACTAGCCCCAGCCCCCTGTTTCCTGGTACTCAGGCAGGCCTGCACCTGTCTTGTGGCCAGCCAGGGATCACCTTGCTGGGCAGGTCCCCTGGGAGGTAAGGCTGAGTGGGGAATCTGTCCCTCTGGGGTGCAGGCAAAAGCTGAGAAATTCCCCCTACTCTGGAGGTGTCTACCAGGAGCAAATGACCAGACTAACTCAGGAGTGTGCTTAATAAGGGGGGGACATCAGGGCAATTACCGGTTACGGGTTTTACCGGTTACCGGATTTAAAAAACCCAGATTACCGGATTTGTACCGGTTTACCGGTACCGAATTTGTTCCACTGATTTCAATGGGGAACTGTCCCCATTGAAATCAATGGGGAAAAAAACAAAAACCTCCCCCCTCCCCCTCCCAGACAGTGTGGGTGGAAGGGGGGCACCCCCCACCCACCCTGCCCAGCCTGGATTTTAAAAAAAAAGTTTTTAAGTCCCATTCCCTACTAGTGCGGGCTCCGGGCCGCTGCCAGCAACCTGGAGCCCGCACCAGCAGGTACTAGGGTGATCCCTGGGGTGGGGGGTGGTTTAACACCCCCCCACCCCAGGGATCACCCTACCTCCCCACCCAGGGATCGCCTACCTTGCGCTCCGGGCAGCGGCGGCGGCGGTCTGGTGGCTTCAGCGCTGGCTGTGGCTGCCGGCTTCAGCGCTACTAGGCCTTCCGGTGAACTTCCGGGTTTCCCCGGAAGACCTAGTAGCGCTGAAGCCAGCGCTGAAGCTGCCGGACTGCCGCCGCCCAGAGCGCACAGTTGGCGATCCCTGGGTGGGAGGTAGGGTGATCCCTGGGGTGGGGGCTGTGTTAAACCACCCCCCACCCCAGGGATCACCCTAGTACAGTACCTATACCTAGTCCTAGTACCTACCTGCTGGTGCGGGCTCTGGGTCGTCGTCGTTGGCCTGGAGTCCACACTAGCAGGAACTTCGGGGGGGAATTATTTTTTTAAAATCCAGGCTGGGCAGGGTGTGTGGGGGTGTGTGTGCTCCCTTCCACCTGCGCAGCCTGGACTGGGGAGTGAAAGTGGGGGTTTTTTTGTGTGGTTTTTTTTTTACATTGCAGCCATTCATTTCAATGGCCACAATGTAAAAAATCTGGTACAGGGAATCTGGTAAATTACCCCGGATTATCGGGTTTAATCCGATACTGCCGGTACACCAAATACCGGGTAGTATCGGATACCGGAAGATCCGGAATTCCCACCCCTAGTTAACACCCAACTTTACTAACAATGGGGATGGGGTGTGTGTGTGGAGGCTAGGTAAAGTATGGCATAGGCAGTATAGCACAGAGCAGAAGGTCAAACAGTCTCACGTTCCGTTCCTTGGTTCCTTCTCCATGGCTCAGCTGGCCCAGAAAGACAGATATAGTGAGTCCAACAGTCAAGCCAGCTCTCAGCGAGCTGTAGCTCCAACTCCCAGCTCAGGTAACAGCTATCCACAGCTCCCACCCAAAGCTTACGGCTTCCTTTGTTCCAGGGACTGACCCTGAATTGCCTAATGCTCAGAGCATTTAAAACTAATCGACCTCATCCAACTCAGGTACCTGGTCGCCCCCCTGAGTGCGTTTAGAGCCGTTGACCTGAACTCCAGATCAGGCTTGAAAACCTTATCAGGCCTACTCTCAAGGGCACCGTGTGCTTCTGTTTGCTCTAAATGACTGATGCCCCAGGGTGTCGCTCCAATCACCCCCATGTTCAGTTCAGGTCATTTTTATTAGATGCTCCCCCGCATGTCCACCCAGTGGAGACATGGGGGAGGCACCCATGTAAAAGGGGTGGTGGGTGGGCATGTGCTCCCACAACCCACCCATCTCCACCCACCACCACTCACAGAGCAACTGGAAAAAAGCCAGGTTGCTCCATGTGTGGAGATGGGTGTGTGCCCATCTGACGCCTCCGCCCATGCACAGCCCCTACCGTGGTTCATGCACGGACAGCCCCCTCCACCGTGGTCCTTGTAAAAACGGCCTCAGAGTTCACCATAGTCCCCATCCTCTACTTGTCAGTGCACTGATGCAGGTGCACATCTTAGAGGGAGGAGTCTTGGGAAACAGCACTGTGGGGTTAATGGTACACTTTCCTGTGGCATTGCATCAAAATGGGGAAGGGGAAATGCAGCTGAAGGGGGTCCTGAACACTTGACGGGGTAGTGCCATCCTTGGCCATTTTTACACAAGGCTTGTTAATAGTGGATTTCTAAATTCATGGAAAACAAAAAACCTAAGAGGAAAAATGAAACAAAAAGAGTTAACAAGAGCAGGAAACTTTTCTGCAAAGGGTAAATTTATCACTTTAGAGGAACTAGCAATCAAATTACAATCTCCAGTAGATACATTCCAATATCTCCAACTGAGAAATGCTTTCACCAATACACATAAAATTAAGTATTATGGGCGAAATCCCTATTTGATTGAAAATATTTTATTTGAAAGAGCCCCCAGTAAGGGTAGGCTTGCAAGAATATATAGAGAACTTAAAAATGTTTGGTGCCCAAAAGGTCTAAAATATATACAAAGATGGAACAAAGACTTAAATATTGATATTCAAGACAAAAGGTAATAGGTTATATGGACAAGTGTGCATCATCACTGGAAGTCAAGGTGTGTCAAATAAAATTAGTCTTCAGATACTATATGACTCCATCACAATTTAGAAACAAAAAGGAGAGTAATAATGGTCTATACTGGAGGAATCGTGGAGAAGTTGGCACATGCCTCCACTGCTGGTGGAACTGCGCATGTGTACAGCCATTATGGAGAGCAGTGTGGAACTATATGGAAAAGATGGTAGACCTCACTATACCTTATAAACCAGAGGTGGCATCCTGGGCTTATTTCTGGACATGCCAGTACTGAAACGTCATGTGGACTCCTGCTCAGTTTTCGTATTAGTAGCAATAAACTTTATAGCATGCCACTGGAGAAGTCCCAGAACACTCACTGAAGGAGAATGAATGAACAGATTGTGGTTCCACTTCACAATAGAAAAGCTTGTTTCAACATTCCAAGACAATAGCGAGGACCTTGCTGCTGAATGGTTACCGTGCCTTAATGTAATGCAAGGGACAGATTTACCTCCTGATGAAAAAACATACTTATTTGACTTTTACATTTAATGTCTTATATGAAAGGAATAAGAAGAAACTATTGTATGTAAACCAGGACATTGTAGAGTGACCTGGTAAATAATCTGCATAAGAAGAAAGAGTTTAAAAAACAGTAATTACAAGAACAAGAGCCTGGGATGTATTTATGTTGAGTTGATTTTATGTTGTATGGATGCTGTCTTTTTTGTATGAGAAGTTACAACATGTATTTTCATACTTCGCATCAATACAAATATATTTGTTGAAACAAAGAAAATTAATGGAGAAAGAAACTTGCGTGGGGGGATTTAAGACATCAGTCCCCGCTACCAGAAGTGAGACGGGTGCCATTGAAAACAGCAGCTGCATACACAGCTCACATGTGTCTGCTCCCTTTGGGATTGGCATGGAGCAACGTCTAGCCTAGATAGGCTCATCTGCTTACTGTGGTTCAAACTGGCCTGCCCAGAGGGAAGAGACTCCCATCTCCTCCCATCCACTTCTCAAGAAATAAATGCCAGGCTCTCACAGAGAGAGACAAAGAACTATGAGCACAGCTGCAGAGAGGGAACAGATTTAACCTTGGCAACCTACATCAGAGCCAGCGAAATGAGTTCAATCAAGATTCCAGCTTTCCCATGACCCTGTACAGACAAGACAATTACATAGCACCATATTGGAAAGGGGGAGAAGTGGGAAGAGTGGCAGAGCAGGTATCCATGATTTCTGTAGCATGGTGGAATTGGATATTATTCCTTTACAATAGTCTGTGTGTAGCCTCCAGTGAAGCTTACTGGAATTGATGTTTGTAAGCTGCCAAAACCAGTGCAGCAGTATCTGGCTAGGCTAGGGTTGCCACTTATGCAAATTTTAAGGAACACTTATGAAAAATACATTGCATTTTTCCTAAGGCGCCAATGCAGACCCTGCAACATGCATTTTTCATAAGTGTTCCTTAAAAATGTATATAAGTGGCAACCCTAGGCTAGGCCCTGGCTAGATTCAAGATCTGCTCTGGAACTTCACCTTGATGGCTATCTGTGCTCAGATACCATACCACCCACTGTTGGGGATCTCACCATTGTGCCTTAAGTCAATGGGAAATTGAGCCATTGCTGTGCTGGGTCCCTCAGTGTGAATATTCATCTCTTCCTCTCTCCTCACCTTAAAAAACCCCCCCACATGAAACCTTTTTTATTCTCCAGGTGCTGTTAGAGGATCCACTGATGGTTCCCCTTAGTATGTCTCTTCCTTTCTCTTTACCTTCCCCTTTCAAACCATTTAAAATTAATTTTAGGTTATTTTATTTATCTTTCATTTTATGAAGCACTCGGCACTCCCTGTCATCGGCAGCCCCCGCCGGAGCCTCTGCCGGGTTGGAGTCCTGTTGCTGTCGCTGCTGCTGACATCCCCTTGAGCCTTTTCAGCGGCCCCCGACCACCTGTGGGGAAAGAGGGGCTGGGTGAGTGTGGGGGACTGTGGGGCTGTGCAATCAGAGACCCTACCCCCTCCCCGGCTCACCTTCCGCCGGAAGTCTCAGCCCTCCACTTAAGGGATCCATCTGCGTCTGCGCCACAGGCCGCAAGCCGGCGGCCGCGGCCAAAGGGTGCGGCCCTTTGGGACCAGGAGGGGCCAGGGGCCACATGTATTGTATTTAGGTGGGATGTTGCCTATGGGGCAAATGCTGTGTTGATTATGGGGTGTGGAAGCTTATGGCTAGAACCGATTCTGGGTTCTCTTCTGAAACCATTCTTACTGACCCTTGAGGCTTGACCATTCGAGGTCCTCTAGATGGAATTGATTAAGGGCAGGAGAAAGGGGAAGGAGGGGATGCTCACCCGAGCTCAATCTAGAGCTCAGCAATTGTCATTGACAAAGTTTTTGCGAACCACCGAGTCAGAAGTATTGTCGAGTAGAATATCCTCGCGGGGTAGCCCTGAGAAATCACTGGAACTGGAGTCCTCCCAGGGGGCGAGTCAGGGAGCTTCTGACCCTCTATCTGCCCCCAAACGGGGACAGTTATTAGCAGACTCCCTGGTGAGCCCAATGGGTTTCTCTTCCCATACTGAAAATAGCCAGGGAGATTGTGTTTTAGATCAGTTGGCAGATCAAAGTTTTGCCATAGGAAACTTTGTCTCCAAATTATATGCCCAACTTGAGAACATAAATATGCAGCTTGAGTTGCAGAGATGCCAGCTAGGGATTCTCACAGATAAATTTAATCTATTTTGTGCTAGTATGCCACAGAAAATAGATATGATCCATTCTAGATCCTCGATAGGAACCCAAGAGTTGCCCAGTGATATTTGCCAACAGCTGCCATCTCCCGCGGGTAGATCGTGTAGGCCATCTACTCTCAATAAGCGCCCTTCAATTCACTTGGACCCTTGGGGATTGGTTCTTAAAGTTACCCCCCTACCTTCAGGGTATTTGCCTCACTGGTTATCTAAGTTTAGTATTAGACACCACTTGTCCTGTATAACGGGTTTTTCTATCAGGTTGGACTCCATACTTAATTATTATACATTACCATCTGCCCCGTACTCCTACCGTCTGGTGATTCATTTTCTTTCATCATCATTAGTTAATGATTTATGGCAGTACGGCTATTTATTTGCTAATCATGGGATTCATCTTTCAAGGTTATATTTTAATTCTGTCAAAACCCCTTACTCTCAATTGACCTTGTGGGTGCATCTGCTCCCTGTGCTTTACCACTCGTTAACAGGGCGACTTTAAAATTTGGCCAGAGGAATGGACCCAGGCATCGTCAGGCTTCTCACCAGTTGGTTGTCCCGCCTGTAGAACCCCAGAAGGGTTCTGTTGACCGGGAGGTCCAGAACTGGGTCCCTGCCTCCTCTAAAATCTTGGAGGTAGGGGAGGTCTGCCAACCTATGATTGGAGATATGCCATCTGTTTCCCTTTCTCCTAGGAAGACACTATATCAAATACAGAATTTGACCAAGGGACCTATTGGCTATGAGTCGAGGTCTTTTCCTGTACCACGGCTAAGGGATTTTGTTAGTGCGGATGATGGAGTCTCTTGTGTTCCCACCCAAGGAGGAATTGATGTTAACTTACCTGTTTTGGGAAGGGGTTCGATGACCACAATGGTCGACCATAGGATTGATAGGCCTGGGTCTACTTTGGGGGTGGATAATCCATCCCAGCCTCAAGAGAGAACACTACCCCAAACTACTAGGGGCACTGTAGTTCTTTATGCCCCTGGTGGTGGTGATTTCCTTATCTTTCCTCCTGACTAGATTCAGACCCCCTAGTGGGAAGGCTGAATTTATGTTCTTGGAACTTGGCGGGTTGGGATAGACATAGAAGGGATCCCAGTTTTTTGGGGTATATAGAGAAGTTTCATATTATCAGTATTCAAGAAACTTGGTCAACATCTTCACTTGCTCTTGAGGGCTATAAGGTATACGATCTTCCAGCTTGTAGTTATAACAGAAGAGACCGCTCGTGTGGTGGTATTGCCTTTCTTATTTCCGACACTTTTGTATACCGGGAAATAGAGGTAATTAATGTGCAAGTCTTAGCTTTGGCCTTGATCCTATCCATTGGTACATTAATTTGGGTGGTTATAGCAGTTTATATCCCTCCATGCAATGCAGATTCTTTTAGGGATACCAGTTGGTCTAGGTTGGAGGATCTGGTGGATTCCCTCTTAAATAAATATCCTGGCGGGTTACTATTAATAACAGGGGACTTCAATGCAAGGATGGGGGCTAATGATCATCAGCTTTTGCGATACTGTGATCCCTTACCACAGGACCCATATGGGAAACTCTCATCTAGAGTCTCTAAGGACACTAGAATAAATTCATCTGGTATTAGACTAGCCAATTTTGTCCTATCTTGTAACCTACATGTCCTTAACGGGACAGGTTTTGGAGATACAGGGGGTGAATTTACTTATCTGGGCTATCATGGGTCCAGTATTGTGGATTTTGCCCTGGTTTCCTCTTCTGTCATTCCCCACTTGTTGGATTTTCAAGTGGGGTCAGTTCTGATTAGTGACCATGTCCCTCTGGATATTTTATTGGATATAACTACTACCCTTATTTTGCCATACGGTTTAAAAAGTAATCATGTCGATTTGAGCAAGATGGAATGCCATCGCTCTATAAATTGGGATAGGATATCTATAGGGTTCCTTGACTCTATTACATTAGACCCTAATATTCAGCAATTGCGTGATGTTCTTCTTGCCTCCCCAGGGGGATTGAGTACAATAGAACTATATAATCAGCTAATCGGAAATTGTGGCCAATTATTAGAGACTCTACGGCCAAGATCGTCTGATCAACCTAACGAACCCTACAGAATAAATAACAAGGGCTGGTTTGATAAAGAATGCAAGGTAGCAAAAGAAAAACTGGCTGCTATATATGGGGAATATAGGAGGTCATCAGTGACTAAGCTTCCAGTTCTTTATCATGCTTCCAAGTCAGACTATAGGAAACTTATAAAAGAAAAGAAAAGGGTATACGATCAAGACTGTTGGGACAGGCTTAAGGAAGCAGCCAAGCATAAAAACACCAAAGAATTCTGGAAACTGATGAACACCAGTATAACTTGCAAACCTGTGGTTATATTGTCACCTGTTTCACCTAGATCCTGGATGGAGCATTTCCAGGGTCTATTCAATTCTACTTTGGGGAATGATGGGTGGGACCCTGCTCTAGGAAATAATAACTTGGGACCCCATTGGACACCTATTTCCATAGATGAAGTAGAATTGTTGGTAGACTCCTTTAAAAATGGGAAAGCCACAGGCTGTGATCTAATTCACGTCCAGTTCCTAAAGACACACAGGGACTGGTGGTTTCGGTATTGGCCGCACTGTTCACAGCCATTAATAACGTTGGGGTGATTCCACCAGATTGGGGAAGAGCCATAGTTATCCCCATATTTAAAAAGGGCTCGAACAGTGATCCGGCCAATTATAGGCCCATCAGTCTCCTGTGCATAGTTGCAAAAATCTATGCTAAACTTCTGTTGCGTAGATTTACCGATTGGCTGTTTGGGAAAAAAAATGATTGCTATAGAGCAGGCTGGGTTTCAGCAGGGACGCTTGACAATCGAGTTAAGCCTAGCCCTTTATCACGTCATCTGCAAATATAAGGCCCGGAATGGGTCATTTTTTGCGGCCTTTTTGAATCTAAAGGCTGTGTTTGACTCCATCGACAGGACACTCCTATGGGACAAGTTGACAGAATCAACACTAGATAGGCGGTTATTATATTTAATTCACTCCCTTCATGTCCACTCTTCTTGCTCTGTCAAGGTGGATTGCCAGGGGCACTTGACGCCACCTATAACTACCACTAAAGGTGTCCGGCAGGGCTGCGTTTTGGCACCAGCCCTGTTTAATTATTATATTAATGATGTTGCATCTTTAATGATGGCCCCAAGGTTCTTTCCACCAAAAATAGCAGATAAAACGAAAGGGTGTCTCCTATTTGCAGATGATGTAGTTCTGTTGTCCCAAATGCAAGTAGGTCTAAAACGACAGATAATGGCATTCATGTCATTTTGCAAGGACATGAAACTTACTATTAGCACTCAAAAATCAAGGGTAGTGGTATTTTCCACTAAGAGGCGAATCTACAATTGGACCATAATGGGGCAAAAGTTTATACAAGTCCCTAGTTATCGTTATTTGGGCCTTTTGTTCCACCAGACAACATCGTGGAAGTCCCATGTGCAGCGTGCCATTTTGACCGCTAAGGGCCCTTCCTGAGCATTGTTGTGTTTTTTTACCCGGGCTGGTAGGGCGGCTGTTACGCCTGCCATTCAGACCTATAACGCTAAAGTGCAGGCACAGGTACTGTATGGGGCTGAACTCTGTGCCCCACTTTGTGCCCAAAATCTTAATTAAACACAGGCAGAGTTCTTATGGGCCCTTTTGCATGCGCCCAGAGGTACGCTATATGCAGCAATAAGAGCTGAATGTGGCCAGCTTAGTTGGCAGCAAATTGCAATGGAACGTGCCTTTGGCTTGTGGTGCAGACTGACAGATATCCACTCTCCTGAGCTTTTGCACGCTGTGGGCCTGGATGGATATCACAATCCCTGGCAGGACAGCATACAGGATGCTTTGACATGTATGGGGTTGTCACCAGAATATCTGGCCCATAAGCCCTTGGCAGCCCTTGTAAGGGAGGTCAAAACTAGGTCACGTGATATAGTTAGACAAATGGAAATGGGTACAATCATCGCTTCCCCTCATATGTCACTATATTCTGATCTTATTCCTGACCTAGGGCAGATGGCCATCTACCTCCAGGCACAAATTTCTGCTCGGGGCGAAAACCTAATCTTGGCAGCTCGCTGTAACACACTGCCTTTCCAGGTTATGGAGGGGCGGGTGGCGGGCATTCCATTTGCCCTAAGGCTTTGCCCATTTGATAGACAGGCAGTGGAAACAGTTGGACATATGCTGCTCCATTGCCATCTTTACGATGACTTGAGGCAGCAGTACTTGAGTGAATATTTAGACAAGCTTCCGGGTCGGTCAGAACCGGTGATCCTTTCCTTCCTGTTGGGCAGTTCGGACAGGAGTATTATAAAAAACATGGCCATCTTCATGACCCAGATGACTCAAGTTAGGGAAAATTTCTTGGCATTTAAAAGCAACCCAAGTTAAGTCAGTCTTTATGCCATTTATACTAATGACCTGTCATGTCATTCTGCTCCAAATTTTGGGTATATTGGTTGGGTTGCCATATGGTGGTTATGCTTTTATTGGTTTTCATTACGAGAGTCAATAACTCTCTATTATGTAATTGCTGTTTTAATTGTTTTGGAATTTTGTATTTGTTTATATGTTATGGCCATCGGCTACACATAATAATAAACTTATCTATCTATCTATCTATCTATGAAGCACTCAGAGGGTCATATGACGTGGGGTGTAGGAGAACAATATAAATAAATTTATCTGTATGTCTGGACCCTGCATGCTTGTTTATGTTTAGTAATGGTTATTCTGACACAGTGGTGTCTGGTGTTTATGGGGTTTCCTCATATTTTGTGCAAAGACTAAAATGCACATCAGATTGTAATAGACAGAAATTTCTATGCACTAAGAGTGTTTGAGAGCACAGGCCAAGGAATTGACCAGCAATTGGGTAAATAATATGCCATTAAGTGCAAAATAAAAGAAAGAAATGCCTCGAAATCATCGCATGCAATTAAACTGGGTGTGTCAGCATGCTTTGGAAAACAACATAGCACAGTAACATGACTGCAAAACAAATGGTTCCAGATTGACAAAATACAGCTAAATAGCTACGGCCAAGGTGTATCCTTTAAGCTGGGTATTGGAGCACAAAGCAATGCAATTCCACAGAAAAATATTTCATATTGTTGCCAAGGAAACGCTACAGGGACCTAATGCAATGCTTATTTCATATACAGGACATATGCGTACAAAGCGAGATAGCTATTATAAACAGATTTTAATATCTGTTGCAAATGGGAATTGGGATTTTCTCTAGCACTTTCAGTGCAGGATCTCAAAACACAGCCACAACTCAGGGTGTTTTTAAACAAGATGCTACCACACATGGCCACTCAGTAACCACTCATCCAACCACCCATCTGAAGATGGAGCAGGGGGATGCATGCTCCTGAGCACCCACTTATGGGGTACTGCCCCAAAATCCGGAGTGTCCTGTGCCGGGCAAGCCAAAAAAATGTGTGGCAATGGGTGTGACAAAATGCAGTATGGGGCGCTATACAGCGAAGCCACCTGCCTTACTGGGTTACATCTAAAGATCTCTGCCACCACTGGGAACCAGGAAACTAAAGGGATTCACACCTTCCCGGATATGTGAACCCCGGCCCAGCTCTGGCTCATCGCCCATGGCTCCCCGGGTACCCCTCCTGCTGAGGTCAGTCCCCCTAGAGTCGCTCTCTGTAGGCAGGGCTGCTGGAACCTATGTGTCTTGCCAGGAGTCCCCTTCGTGGGTACAAATCCTTCTAACCTTTAAAGGTACCAGAGGCTTTTTCTTTCCAGCCGCTGGTCTTTTCACTCAGGCACAGAGAAGCCCGTTTAACAAAACAAGAGATACTATATTGGCCAAAAGCAGAGAAACAGGTTTGGCAACAAGGCTAAGGTAAAAGGCTTTGGATAAAGAGGGAAGCAAACTTAAAATAGAGTCTCAGATCTTGGGGATCAGATGTCCCCTGGTTTGGGTAGCCGCCTCTAGGACTGAGGGTAGAAAGGCCGTTGCTAGTACTCACAGACTCCTTTTCATCACCTGTGCAGGTAGAAACAAGTGAGGCACATGTCTTAGCTGGCTCCCTGCCAGCAGCGTGTTGCAGTTTCGAAAGAGAAAGTCAGAGAGAGAGAGAGAGAGAGAGAGAGAGAGAGAGAGAGAGGAAGGGGTGTGTCCTGACTTTTTAAGCTTGACCCCTCCTGCCCTTTGGGAATCGCCCCCAGGTAGGGGTTTCTCCAATCCCAGTGAACTGCCTGAGCCCTCTGACGTCACCTAGGGGAGACATCATGGCATTCACCTTGAGATACTGATCCCTGTCCTTGGCTTGTGGAGCATGCCTAGAAGACTCGTCCTGTGACCTTGCATTAGACAGGCCCGTGGGGGGCGGGGGGTTTGATAGGGTGTAACTGAGCACTGTGGGGACTGTGGTATGGAAACAGGGGCATTTTGCCACAATGGGCGCCCATACATCCCCTGCCCATATGAACTAGGATGGCCACCCACACCAGCAGACATGTCCCCCACTCAGAGGCACTGTGGGTGGGAAACACAGCCATTGCAATACACAGGAATGCCCACGAGCACTGGGGAACCCAGTTCCTCAGTGCTCACGGCCGGGACATGTCAGTTTCAAACGCCAGCCTGGCACACTTTCCCCTCCCCCATGGTCCATAGCAGGGAAGTGTGAGAGAACTGCCAAGGTAGCCACTCTGGGAGCCCCCGGTTAGAATACTTTCCCACTCGCTCCACCTGAATGGCTGCTTTGCAGCTGTGCCACCCAGCGGCCATGCCCCCTCAAACCTTGCTCATTCAAAAGCACCCTTAGTTTCCTCACTTGCAATCTTAGCAGGCTATTGCTGTTACAAACCGGTATCTGTCCATCCACTCTTGTAATAGTGTGTGTTGGGCCAAACAACACACCTAACTAGATTCACAAGGGCAAACCCTTACTCATGTGTAATTTAAGGTGCTCCCAGATCAAAGAAAACTTATTTTGGTAGGCTCACCTGTGTATTGAACAGATGAATGGTCTGTAATTCTGGAACCAGCTTCATACCAGCTTTATTAAAAAACTAAGTTCAAGTTCACTTGACAATGGGAAAATTATTAAATGGGTTGTGGCTCAGCAGTTACAGGAGCATCTGAATGGAATCAGTTTTCTAGATCCCTCGCAGTCTGGCTTTCGTTAGGGTTTTGGTACCGAGACTGCGCTTGTGGGTTTGGTTGACGACCTCCTCTGAGAATTAGATCAGAGTCGATCGACCCTGTTGATTCTGTTAGATCTGTCGGCTGCTTTTGACACTGTTGACCATGAGATGTTGGTGACTCACCTGCGGGACTGGGCCAGGGTGAGCAGAATTGTTCTTGAATGGTTCTGCTCATTCCTGGCAGGTAGAACTCAGAGGGTGGTGCTCGGGGATTGCTCTTCATCTCCCCAGGACCTCTCGTGCGGAGTACCGCAGTGTTCCATCTTGTTCCCTCTCCTGTTTAATATGTACATGCAGCTGCTGGGTGAGATCTTGAGAAGGTCTGATGTTTGTTGTCCTCAATATGCTGATGACACCCAACTCTACTTCTCATTTTCATCCAACCCAGACCCCGCAGTCTCAGTGCTTACCTGATGCTTGGCAGCTGTGGGGGACTGGATGAGGGGAGCCTACTGAAGCTGAATCCTGACAAGATAGAGGTGATGCTAGTGGGTAAGGCGATGGGTGTGATGCCCCCTGTTATTGATAGGGTTTGTCCCCCATTGGTTTCCCAGGTTCACAGTCTGGGAGTGCTCCTCGATGCCTGGCTCCACCTGTCCAGGTGGATGCTGTCACAAAGAGCACGTTTCACCAATTACACCTGGTGCAGCGGCTTCGGCTGTATATCTCAGACTCTGACCTGGCCGCTATCATCCATGCTTTCATTATCTCCAGATTGGACTATTGCAATGTGCTCTGCGTGGGGCTACCCATGATGGTGGTCCAGAAATTGCAGCTGGTGCAGAATGTGGTGGGTCGCCTCCTTATGGCGACGGGTCACTGCAAGCACATTACACCGGTGCTCCATTCTCTGCACTGGCTGCCGATAGTTTTCCATTTCCGATTCAAGGTGTTGGTTTTGACCTATCAACCCCTAAACAAGCTGGGCCCCACCTACCTGCGGGACTACCTCACTCTCCGGGCCCTGGAGCGGCCTCTGCATTCTACCAGGGGTGCCTTCCTGGAGGTCCCCTGGGTATGCTGTGCGGAGACTCTGGAGAGGGTGTTCTTGGTGGCCGCACCTAGGCTGTGGAACTCCCTTCTGGCAGAGGCCCAGTTGGCTCCAGACCTTCCTTCCTTTCAGTGAAAATGCAAGACCTGACTGTTCCGCCAGGCATTTGGTGAGGGTGATGGGTGGGGGTGGATTAGGGTGGCAAGGGTTTGATTATTCCCTCCCCATTTTAATTGCATGGTGCGTATTTTCTGATTAATATTTTATCAATGTTTTTAATCTATTTATTTATTATTGTACTTTGTGTTTTTGTATTATAGATTGTTAGCTGTCTCAAGCTACTGTGAGCAGAAGAGGTGGGGTATAAATATTTGATAAATAAATGAATAAGTTAAAGTAAACAATTACAGTTGGTTCAGTTAGACAGTTGCTACTGAAAACAAAAGGTTAAACTAATGCCATTCTAAATTCACTTGACTGGTTCCTATCTCAAAAACTTGCCCTCACGTCCAGTTCTCAGCAAAGTCCTTTTCATGGATCCAGTGATGGGTTCCTCCTACAGTACAAAACAAACTCCATTTTCAGGTTTTGGCTTATATCGACCCTTTGATCATTCCCATGTTAATTTAATTTCTAGCGTAATTGTCCAAAGCTTTACCTGCTGATAAAAACTTCCTGCCAACACTGGGGAGTAGCGAACAGGGTTTTCTAAGGGTGGTTTTAAATGAGATGCTACCCTGCATGGCCACCCAGGAGCCACACATCCGAACACCCATCTGAAGGCAGAGCAGGGGAATGTATGCTTCCATGATCTACACAGCACCCATTCATGGCCACGCACAGAGCACTGCCTGGAAATCTGGAGTGCTCTGTGCAGGGCAAGCCAAATAGATGCATGGCAATGGGCAGCCATGGTGCCCCTGCCCAGATGAACGGCAGCAGCCAGTCATGCCAGCAGACAGGTCCACTGCTCACAGGCACTGTGGATAGGGGACACGGCCTTTGCAAGTCACAGGAACTGGCCTCCATGAGCAACGGGGAGCCCAGGTTCCCCAATGCTCATGCCTGGGACATGTCAATTGCAAAGGCCAGCCTGGTGCACTTCCCCCTCCCGCATGGTCCGTGACAGTGGGAGCATGTGGTGGCTGCCGCAGTAAGCACACTAGGAGCCACCCGTTAGATTCCCTTCCCACACATTCTAACGGGTGGCTCCCTGTGTGACTGCTGCGGCAGCCACCACACACTCCCCCTGCCATGGATCATGGGGGAGGGGGAAGTGCACAGGCTGACCTTTGCAATTGACATATAATATATATAAATCACATATAATATATATAAACTGCAGGAGACAGATTAGGAGTGCTGTTGGTATACCATGCACCTATGTGTACAGCAGCATCCCTACATGCTCTGGCAGAGCTGGTGTCGGAGGGGGTGTTGCGGTCCCCTAAGACAGTAGTCTTGTGGAACTTCAGTATTCACACCAACGCAAGTCTTGGAGGGGCAGAGTGAGAGTTCATGGCTGCCTGGCAACCATGGGCCTGTCCAAGTAGTCATCAGCCTGACACATGATGAGGGCATACCCTGGACCTGATTTTCTGCACTGGCCTTGAGGCAGGTGATCCGTTAGTGGGGGAGGTGACATCAGTGCCCTTGTCGTGGATGAATCATTACCTCCTATGGGCTTGTCTCCCAGCACATGTCTACCCCTAGAAAGGTGCGGAACCAGTTCGGTTGGTCTGCCCCCAAAGACTAATGGAACCGGAGAGGTTCCGGAATGCTCTAGGAGAGTTACACCCTGATCTTGACACTGCCATTCCCTCAATTACCTAATTGCTTTTTTGAACACCTTTTTGGCCAAGGCCATCGACAGGATGGCTCCTAGGCATCCACTCCCTGCATGTCAGAACTGCAGACCACCATGATTCACAGAGGGTCTGTGGCAGTTGAAGCTGGAAGGGCGAGGGAGGGTTGGGCTGTTTGGAGGTATCCGGTGCAATCCATAATGGGGGTTGAGGGTCTCCATCTGGTGTTTGATGTGGCAGGAGACAGTTTGGGAGTGCTGTTTGTATACCGTATGCCCACCTGTACGATGGCCTTCCTGCATGCTCTAGTGGATCTGGTGTCGGGAGTGGTGTTGCGATCCCTGAAGACAATAGTCTTGGGGGACTTCAACATCCACACCGACACCAATCTTCGGTGTGCGGAGCGTGAGTTCATGGTTGCCATGGCAACCATGGGCCTGTCCCAGAGGGTCAGCACCCCTACACACCAGGGGGGACATACCTTAGACCTTGTGTTTTTCACCAGCCTTGAGGGGGGGGGGTGTCCATTGGTGGGGGGGAGATATCAGCTGTGCCCTTGTTATGGACAGACCATTACCTCCTGCAGGCCCCTCCCCTTGCGCACATTTGACTCTGGAGGGACATGGAACCTATTTGAATGGTCCATCCCCGTAGACAGATGGAACCAGAGCAGTTCCAGGAGGCTTTGGAGGATATACCCTCTGATCTGGACGGCTGTCCCATTGATGGCCTCATTGAGCTGTGGAACGTCTTGCTGATGGAGGCCATTGATTGGATAGCTCTGAGGCGTCTGCTTTCCAGGCGGCAGCACCGCAGGTCTCCCTGGTTTTTGGAGGTGCTACAGGTGCTGAAGCAGGAGGGAAGGTGGTTGGAGAGACGGTGGCGTTGCTCACGTGCTGAAGCCGACAAGTTGCGGCACAGAGCGAGTTTACGAGCCTATGCCGTTGCTATGCGGACAGCAAAGGAAGAGTTCTTTGCTTCCCTTATAGCGTCCGCTAAATCCTGTCCAGCGGAGCTGTTCCGGGTAGTGCGGGGGCTGGTCAGTCTTGTCCCCCTCCACCTTGGAGTAGAGTCATCTAGTGCCCACTGTGACTTGTTTGTGAATTATTTTGTGGATAAAATCGCTCGTAATCACCATGGTTTTGACACTGCGTTTTCTGCAGTAGGACAACTGGAGGTTATGGAGGCCCTGCCTTGTCCTTGTTTGTGGGATCAGTTTCAGTTGGTGATCCCTGCCGATACGGACTGTCAGGGCGACCTATTGTGAACTGGACCCTTGCCCATCCTGGCTGGTTAAGGTCTGCCAGGAGATGATGGGGCTGTTGCTGGCGGGGGTGGTCAATGCCTCCCTTAGGGAGGGCAGGGTACTGGGCTGCCTTAAAGAGGTGGTAGTGCACCCCTGCTCAAGAAACCATCGCTTGACGTTGACTCCCTTTCCAGTTATCAGCCGGTCTCTAACCTTCCCTTTTTAGGGAAGGTTATTGAGTGGGTGGTGGCACGGCAGTTGCAGGAGCATCTGGATCATGTCGGTTTAGGGAGGGCAGGGTACTGGGCTGCCTTAAAGAGGTGGTAGTGCACCCCTGCTCAAGAAACCATTGCTTGATGTTGACTCCCTTTCCAGTTATCAGCCGGTCTCTAACCTTCCCTTTTTAGGGAAAGTTATTGAGCGGGTGGTGGCCTG
>QEPC01002148.1:915947-928352 GCA_003113815.1 Sphenodon punctatus | reverse complement strand
TATTCCATAATGATTCAAAGAGTGGGTGTAGATTTATCACTTCGGTGTCATATGGAGTGATGAATAACTAAATTTACAATCTTAAGAAAAGGAAGGAAAGAGATTAGCACAGACAATGGATTTCAGTAAAGCAGACAGGGGCATAGCTAGGTTGGGATGGACTCTGATGCAGAAGATGGGTAAAGGGGAGTAGAGGTCACCAGGGCAGCGGTTGCCAGGAGTGGTAAGGAAGCCTGGGTCCCTGGTAGGGGACTGCCCGGAGGAGAGGAAGCCAGGGAAAGGGGCCCACTGGAGATGTGCCACCAGCACTGCTGAAGAGAGTCTTTGGAAGCACAGGGCCCAGTGGCAACTGCCCCCCTCTTGAAAGCCTGTCCTGTATCCAAGACTTAGGAAGTTATAAGTACCCCCTATACTTGGCACTACTCAGACCTCTCTTGGAGAATTCTGTTCATTTCTGGGATCCACAACAACGAAGATGGATGATCAAGAGTCTGGAATACAAGTCATATGAGGAAAGGCTGCTGGAACTGGGTATGTTTAGCTTTAAAAAGCGTAAGGGGGGACATGATAGTTGCAACAATAACAAAAAGATAGAGAGTATTTGTCCCCCATTGCCACTGAGGGCAGGACAAGAAGCAATGGGTTAAGCTACAGGCAGGTAGGCTCAGTGAAATATTAGGAAAAACTTCCCACCTGCTAGAACAGTTCAGCAGTGGAACAAGCTGCCTAGGGAAGTTATGGAATCTCCTTCCCTGGAGGTTTTCAAGGGAAGATTGGACAGGCCTCTGCCAGAGATACTTTGGGCACAGGCCAGGGTATTCTACCTCAGAGCATGGAGTTGGACTAAATGACTCCCAAACTCTCCAATTCTAAAGTTTCTAGGTTTTTGTCTGTGGTACCATGCTGAGACTTCAGTATAAGCTCAGGACCCCAGACAGCAACAAACATATACAAAGTATATCAAACACCAGTTAGGGCGTTTATAGACGAGACAAAAAAGGCGGCTGATCCTTTGATCAGCCGCCTTTCTTGCCGCTCGTCTACACGCCTGGGCTGCTTTTGAATCCGCGTCGGAGGGGGCAGGCGATCCTGCCCCCTCCGACGCGGATTCCCGGAGTGCCGGCTTTACGCCGCACTTCCGGGTCCCGTGCGAGAGTGCGCATGCGCAGAAGGGCGCGCATGCGCACTCGCACTCTGCGCCGTGTCTGAACATCAGACACGGCACAGAGAGACGCCGCGGCGAGGAAACACGGCGTTTAGCGATCCCGCTTACAAGCGGGATCGTCTATAAACGCCCTTAGTGTGGAGACGCCCCCCCTCCCCCCCAATCCACTCAGAGTATGACCCCATAAGGGATCCCAGCTCATAGTTCGGGAACATCTGCAATAAGGAGTGTAAGTGGAGGAATCTGAGCCATGGCCATAGTCAAGGGGTGCAGTAACACTCCCCTCCCCCCTTTGCAACAGTGAATCACTTCAGTGGAGGGGATTTCTAGGTGAAACAAAAATAATGACAAATTGGAGGGGTTGTATGTACATTTTAAAGTGGAAGAAAGATTAAAAGCAATGCCTTTGGAAAATCCCTTCATGATCTTGCAAGGGTCACATATCTTATGTGACACTCCTTCCTTTGGCAGGCCTGTCTGAACATGCATCTGTGGGAGAAGGTCACACATAACGTGACCAACTCCCCAACAAAATCTCTTATAGCCATGGGGAAAGTCCACTGTGTTCCAATCCCAGCTCTTCTTGCTATTAATATCTGTGTGATTCCCCAGCCTGTATTATTGTCTGCCTGAATGTCTGCAGTTTCTGAACCTCTACATCAGTTTAAACCACTATGATTGCCCTGTTTTTCAGTTAAGATAATTGAAAGGTTGCCCAAGGTCCCATCAGAAACTGGTAGAACTAGAAACCAGTATCTCTAAAGATGAGAGAACTAAGGGTGTTTTCAGACATGACGTTAACCCCAGTTTAACCACACTTGAACATTTCTTATGCATGTTGCAGGGTTGCATAGGGCACCCTGCAACATGCATAAGAAATGTTCAAGTGTGGTTAAACTGGGGTTAGTGTCATGTCTGAAAACACCCTACGTTTCCTCCTCTTTCTCTCACTGTCCTTCAGGAAGAGAACAGCACATTTGTGCATGGTTATTTTGTCTCAAGCTATTAGACCATACCATTTTCCCAAAGCCAGAGCAATACTGTAGGAATCCTGACGTACAGTTTACTAGTGCTGTGGTGCAGAGCTGTCTCTTTCTGTGGCATGTTTTATAGAGACTAGGGTAACAGCTTCCTCACACCGCTGAATTATGACAGGAGCTCTAATAGGTTTGAACTGTACTCTGGCTTTGAAAGTTGAGAACTTGTACCCCCGGTGCTGGTTCAAAACAACTGTCATGTCTATACGAAACTTCTTTTAAAAAATAAAAATAAAAATCACATTTAATTCCCACCCACCCACCCCAAAATTACATTGCCATTAACATTTTGAAATGTGAAAATTTGGAATCTTAATTTTCCGAATGTCAGAACCCAGCACCCCAGCATTCAAGCTGAAACAGGGAGCACTCAAAAGAGTATGTTTCATGTGTCTAACCGTTGAAGTGGTGTTGGCGGTCCTCACTGTTTTGTGAGGCAGCTTTCCCTGTTTCAACTTAGGCTGTTTTTAAATGACACACTCCCACGCAGGGACACCCAGTGCCCATATGGAGGAGTGTCTTGTTTAAATGTGGAGGTGTGAATGCATGCTCCTGCAACCCACACAGCCCCACGTATCTCCACCCCCCCACTCACCGAGCAATTGGTGAAAAGGCAGGTTGCTCTGTGTGTGGAGGTGGGTGTGCACCTGTCTGTGCCCTCCCCCCCACTCATGCCCCCTGACTGCACAAGGACGCTACACCCCCCAGCAGTGGTCCATTTAAAACCAGCCTTACTTGCCTTCCAGCTGTAAAGAGTGATTTTTGAAATTCCAACAGTTCCACAGCTGAATTCTCTAACCTCTCCTTTTCAGACTCATCAACAAATGGGGGGGGGGGGGGGAGGAGAGAGGATGAAATTTTGACCATATTTTCAGGACATTTTAAACTGATTTCTTTGTTGACATTTTATGTCACTATGCAATTTTGCCCCTGTTCTAGTCTGGACTCTGAGGTGTCTTCCAACTCTTTGAGTCTATTTACCCCATATGGGTCATCACCAGAGGTCATCTAGTCCAACCCCCTGCTCAATGCAGGAAATCCACAGCGACAGCATCCCTGGTGGATGGCTGTCTAGCCTCTGGGTGTTTTAAAATGAGATGCTGCCACGCATGGCCACCAACCATGCACCCAACTTCTCGTTTGAAGGTGGTACATGAGGATGCATGCTCCTGTGAGCCACTCATGGGGCACTGCTGAAAAATCTGGAGTGCCCCATGCAGGGCAAGCCAAAAGTATGTGTGGTGACAAGTGCCCACACATCCCCTGCCCATATGAACTGGGGTGCCCACCCATGCCAGCTGACAGGTCCACAGCCGCCTCCCTGGTCCCTGATCCCACCCACAGCCCTGCCAGAAGCTCTCTGGGGAGCTCTTAAAAGACACACGCGCAAAATACACCACCATGGTGGCTCAAAGCACAACAAACCCCCTTTAAGACACACAAGAGAAGAGTCAATGCCATGGAGAAATGCAGCATGGACGGCAGCTTCCTGCATGTCCCCCCCTCCGTTGTTCCCCGGACTGCCAGGAGCTGCTGCACCGGTTGCACTGGCTTCTGGGCAGGAAGGAATTACTGGCTGCTGCTGTCTCCTGTTTCCATGGTGTCCATGGCTGTGTCTCATGGCAGAGGGAGCAGTTGGGTGAGGTTTAGGGTGGGGTGGGAGGTGTTGCCTGGCAGGGGTGGGGAGAGGAACAGCTGCCCATATGAGTTGTTTGCAGGGTCGGTCCATGGTGGCAGGAGTGCATGGGGGATGCCTGTGTGGGCGCAGAGGCCACTCTCGGAACTGCCCATTAGAATCCCTTCCACTCACTCCACATGTGTGAGTGCTCCACAGCCGTGCCACTCAGCAGCCATGGAGCCCTCCTCAAGCCTTTTCTACTATCAAACAGCTCTTACTTTTAGGAAGCTGTTCCTAATGTTTAACCAAAATCTACTTTCTTGTAATTTGAGCCCATTATTTTTGGTCTTGCCTTCACGGGCAACAGAGAACAAGTCTTTGCCATCCTCTCTGTGACAGCCCTTCAGATATTTGAAGACAGCTATCATGTCTCCCCTTAGTCTTCTCTTCTCTAGGCTAAACTTACCCAGCTCTTTCAACCTTTCCTCATTGACTCCCTCACCAGCTATTGGGCCAGTCTCTAACCTTCCCTTTTTAGGGAACGGGTTGTGACTCGACAGTTACAGGAGCATCTAGACTGCCTTGTTTTTCTGGATCAATCAGAGTCTGGCTTTTGCTTGGGTTATGGCACTGAGATTGCACTTGTGGCTTTGGTAGATGACGTTCACCGTGAAATGGACCAGGGTCAGTCACCTCTACTGGCTCTATTAGATCTGTCTGTGGCTTTTGATACCAATTGACCATGAGATGTTGGCAACTCACTTGCGGGACCAAGCCCGGGTGGGCGGGACCATTCTTGAATGGTTCTGTTCCTTCCAAGCTGGGAGAACTCAGTGGGTGGTGTTGGGGGACTGTTTTTCATCCCCCCGCAACCTCTCGTGTGGAGTCCTGCAAGGTTCTATTTTATCTCCTCTCCTGTTCAACGTATATATGCAGCTGCTGGGCAAGGTCATGAGAAGGTTTGTTGTTTGGTGTCATCAATATGCTGATGACACCCAACTCTACCTCTCATTTTCATCTGACCCAGGTCCGGCAGTCTCAGTGCTCACTCAGTGTTTGGCAGCCGTGGAAGACTGAATGAGGGTGAGCTGCCTAAGCTGAATCTTGATAAGACAGAGGTGATCCTGGTAGGTAAGAGCGAGGGACTGGAGGCCTCCATCATAGATGGGGCACGTCCATCCTTGGTCCCTCAAGTTCACAGTCTGGGAGTGCTCCTTGATTCGCAGCTCCACCTGGATGTTCAGGTGGAGGCTGTGGCGAGGAGCGTGTTTCACCAATTACATCTGGAGAGGCGGCTTCAGCCATATGTTTCAGACTCCGATCTGGCCACCATCATCCATGCTTGCATTACCTCAATACTGAACTACTGTAATGCACTCTACGTGGGGTTACCCATAATGACGGCTCAGAGAATGCAGCTGGTGCAGAATGTGGAGGCTTGTCTCCTTATGGGGACAGGCCGCTGGGAGCACGTAACACCAGCGCTCCGTTCTCTGCATTGGGTGCCTATAGTCTTCCGGGTTCGATTCAAGCTGTTGGTGCTGACCTATAAACCCCTACACAGTCTGGACCTATCATACCTGCGAGACCGTCTCACTCCTTGAGCTCTGGATCTGCCCCAGTGGTCATCAGGGAGAGCCCTTCTCAAAGTCCCCTGGATTTTGAGGGGGTTCTTGGTGGCCGCACCAAGACTGTGGAACTCCCTTCCAGCAGAGGTCCGGATGGCCCCATACCCTTTTTGACGTCAGTGTAAAACTTGGCTGTTCCGCCTGGCATTTGGTGAGGGAGATGGTTAAGGGTGGGGGGTTATGGTTCAGGGAGAGGGTTTTTCTTGTTTTTGTATGCTGTATGCTCCACCATGGGTTTACTTTTATATTTATTATTGTTATATTATTGTATTTTATATTTTATATTATAATGTGTGATTTGTTAGCCCCCCTGAGCTGCTTTAGCAGGAGGGGGTGGGATATAAATGATTTAATAATATAAATAAATAAATAAATAAATAAATATAGGACTTGGTTTCCAGATCCCTGACCATCTTTGTTGCCCTTCTGTGAACCCATTCCAATTTGTCAATGTCCTTCTTAAACCATGGTGACCAGAACTGAACACCGTACTCAAGGTGAGGTCTGATCAGTGCAGAATAGATTGGAACTATTAGTGCTCATGATTTGGAAACTGTTTCTGTTCATGCAGCCTAAAATTTCATTAGCCTTTTTTACAACTGCATCACACTACACTGACTTATGTTCAGCTTGTGATCAACTACAATCCCTAGAGCCTTTTCACATGTATTGCTGCCAAGCCAAGTATCCCTCATCCTGTATTTGTGAATTTGATTTTTCTTACTTAAATGCAGAACATTTGTCTCTGTTGAACTTCATTTTGTTAATTTCAGCCCAGTTTTCCAACTTGTCAAGAATATTCCAAATTTTATTCTGTCTTCCAGGGTGTTAGCTATCCCTCCCAGTTTTGTGTCATCTGCAAATCTGATAAGCATTCCCACTCCACTCCATCCAAGTCATTAATAAAGATGTTGAAGAGTAAGGGGTCCAGGATAGAGCCTTTTGGCATCCCACTCAATACCTCTCTCCAGTTTGATGGGGAGATGATGAGCACTTTTTGAGTACAGTTCTTTAAATTAGCTGCAAATCCACCTCATGGTAGTGTATCATCTAGTCTACGCTTTACCAGCTTGTAAACAAAGATATCCTGGGGGACTTTGTCAAATGCTTTGCTGAAATCAAGATATATTATGTCCACGGTGCTTCCATGAGCTACTAAACTAGTAACTCAATAAAAAAGGAGATAAGATTAGTCTGTCATAATTTATTCTTGACAAATCCATGCTGGCTTCTAGTAATCACTGCATAGTTTTCTAGATGCTTACAAACTGACTGCTTTATAATGTGTTGTAGTATCTTTCCAGGTATCAATGGGTATTTTCAGACGTTACGAGATCACAGTGAACCACGGTGAATACCCACCTGTGGTCAATGTGTCTCGAACGTCTGTTTAGCGGCCGCCAGATGTTCGCCACGGTCAATACCCACATGGGGTCAATTTGAACCACGCTTCCCGGGCTAGCGGGGGGAATGTCCCAGGAAGTATGGTCAAAGAGATTCCCAGTGGGGACCAAAAAAGAGTAATGTCTGGCTGGGCGCCACGGCCTGGGATCCCCGGCGGGATCCCGGGCCGTGGCAAATCCAGCCCAACGCGGCGGCCGCATTGGCCCCGCCGCCCGCCCGTCTCCCCGGAGGGCGGGCGGCGAGAGCGTGGAGGGGGCGGGGCCGTGCGGCCGCACGTTGTGCAGCGCGGCCCCGCCCCCTCCCAGATTCCCCGCCGGGATCCCCCCGGCACGTCTGTTGCGGCGTTACAGGGTGACCCCGGCGGGGAATGAATAGGGTGATTTCGGTACGGGGCCAATGGGCCCCGTAACGTCTGAAATCACCCAATGTTAGACTGACCGGTCTAAAGTTTCCCGGAACCTCCTCCCCCCTCCCATTTTGAAGATAGGGACAATGCTTGCCTGTCTCTAGCCTTCTGGCACCTCACCCATTCTCCAAGAGTTCTCAAAGATGACAGACAGAAGTTCTTGGAGCACACCAGCAAGTTCCTTCAGTACCCTAGAATTTAATTCATGCAGCCCTGAAGACTTGAACTTGTGTAGAGTAGCTAGGTATTCTCTGACAATCTCTTTATTCTGGGCTGCTACTGTTTTCCCTCATCATTCATGCTACTTTGGGCAGGTTGGGCACAGTTCCTTTTTTGGGAGAAGACAGAGGCAAAATGGGAGTTGAGCAATTCCGTCTTCTCTTTGGGTGAAAACAGACATGATGCTAATCACCCTTTAACCACCCTTGGTGGTTATTTATGCATGTTGCAGGGCTATATTGGTGCCCTATGCAGCCCTGCAACATGCATAAATGACCACCAAGGGTGGTTAAAGGGTGGTTAGCATCAGGTCTGTTTTCACCCTATGTCACCTGTTAACATTTCACCATCTTCACTGAGTAGCAGACCGCCATTTCCTTATTCTTCCTTACTTCTAACACACCTGAAAAAACCCTTTTGTTGTTTTTAGCATCCCTCGCTAGTCTCAGCTCTTTCTGTGCTTTAGCCTTCCCAACACTGTCCCTACACATTTGGGCCACTCATCTGTATACATCCTTGGTGACCTGTCTCTCCTTTAATTTCTTATGTGTGTCCTTTTAATTCTCAGCTCATCGAAAAGCTCCTTGTGCAGCCACATTGGTTTCTTTAGATGTCTCCCATTTTTCTTTTTTATTAGAATTGTTTGTGATTGTGTCTTCAGTGCCTACTTTTTCAGAAACTCTCACCCATCTTGGACTCCTTTTTCCTTTAGGTTCCCTAGCTATGGGATCCTGACTAGCATTTCTCTGAGATTATTAAAATTAGCTTTCCTAAAGCCCAAGGTACACGTTTCACTGGGTGTTTTCAGACGTCACGCGGTCCGGATTCACCTAGCAGTTACGCGGTCCGGATTCACCTAGCAGTGGTGAACCGAACAACCACCCCCCGTGGTCAAGGAGAGCCCCGAAGAGACGTGACGGGAGCAGGGCCACGGCAGGGAATCAGGCCGCCAGACCACAGCCCGGGGTAGCGCAACAGATGTGATGCCGATGCTGGCCGTGGTCAAAACACCCACAAGGCACCGGGGAGGGACGGGACACAGACATGGCCGGCTGAGGGCAAACAAAGCCAAAAGCACCAAAAGGGAATGCCCACACAAGGGAAATGGGAAGGGAGGGGGAAGAGGGAGAGGAGCCGCCGAGGTACCACACACAACAGGCACAGAGACATTGAGGGCACAGTGGAAACACACAGCACAAACACACGCCCGGGTGCGTACACACCCGCATGGGAAAGGAAGGGAAGGGGGCACACAGTGGGACAGACAACACACACGGCACAACGGGCACGGGGGAATGGGCCAGGGGCAGGAACGGGCACAGGGAACGGCTGTCAGACCCCCAACAAGAGCACAGCCCGCACGGGCACCCCCACAGCTACACAAGCAGTCCCGGAATGGGAGGAACCCGAAAGGTCGGGATACAGGCACAGGGGGAGGCCACACGGAACAGGCAGCGGCCCGGGCACAGTCCAGGAGGCACACACGGACCCTGAGCTCTGGCGAGGGTGCGATGGAGGGGAGGCAGGAGAGCCGGAGCTGGGCAGCCGGTCCAAAGACACAAACACACACCCCCGGGAGGTAGCCAGGAGGTACAGTCCAGGGGCCCCAGAACTCCGAGGTCACACAGGCACCCAAGGGGGGGGGCTGGGGCACTGGAGGGAGCGCAGGCGGACGAGGACAGTCAGCAGCATCCAGGGGAGCCGGGGGCCAGTTCAGAGAGCAGGACACAGACACTAGAGACGGCAGCCACAGAGGGGAACACTGGTTGCAGAGGCAGACAGGGGGGCTCCCAGAGGGGGCCCGGAGCCACAGGCAGGGGCAGCGGTACCCCGGGAAGCTGACAGCACTGGACCACGGCAGCCGGGCAGAGGTGGGAGCTCACAGCAGGGCCAGCAACTGGGGCCCGGAAGGCACAGGGGGACTCACAGCCAGCGGCTGGGGGCTACTAAGGGGCTAGGGACCGGGTGGCCTGCCAGGAGAACCAAGTGCAGCCAATGGAGAATGCCCCGGCAGTACCCCAGCACGGACATGTGGTGGGCGACCAGGTAGTACGCCTCGAACGGATCCTGCATGGAGAGCCCCAACTGCACATCGGAACGGGACCACACACCTGACAGCACCGCCAGCTCTGCCGCAGAGGGCTCCGACAAGCAGAAGTCAGCAGCAGGGGGCCATGGGAGGTGACCCAGCTCCAACAGCCGGTGATACACCACCTCACGAGAGCACTGGTACCCACGGGCCCCATGAACGCAGTCAAAGTAGGACACAGCCAAGGCAGGGCCCCCCTTCGCCAGGCAGATTGTGTAGGCAGCCAGGCTGCACACAGAGAGAGCAGACACGGTCTCCGCCACAGACCACCCCACATGCGAGCACCTCATTTCTGGAATGCGCCCATCGGGAAAGGGAAGCAGCCCCAGCGTCTCAGCATGCAGCCGGCAGTTGCGGGCGCTCGCCTCATAGCCAAAGTAATGAAGGCCAGAGCTCAGGCTTGCATAGGCACCCAGTAGGCTGTCCGGGCAGCTCAGGAGCAATTGCATGGCCGGGGTATGCCACAGGTCGCACAGGGCCATGGTCTCGCGGAAGGTCCACGTATGGGGGGCCCCATGGAGGCTAGGAGCCAGGAGCCCGGTGGAAGTGCAGCCAGCCATGGTCCAGCAAGCCAGGAACACTGACACCACGGACAGAGGGCCCCACATTCCCCGGAGGGGTGGGAGGGACACGAAGGAGCCCCAAGGCCAAGCGATAAGGCCATGGGACACAACAAGGCATGGCAACAGAGCAAGGCGTGGGCCGCGGACCCTGCATAGCTGCAGGAACCGAACACACAGACAGGACAGCCGACACACTAATCAGGCCAGCAAGGACACAATGTTGCCAGCACAGGGGTGGGAGGTGATGACAGAAGGAGTGCAGCTGCCGCCAGCACGCCCGGGCATGTGCCTGTCTCTTATACACATCTAGATGTGTATAAGAGACAGGAGCAAGGCGTGGGCCGCGGACCCTGCATAGCTGCAGGAACCGAACACACAGACAGGACAGCCGACACACTAATCAGGCCAGCAAGGACACAATGTTGCCAGCACAGGGGTGGGAGGTGATGACAGAAGGAGTGCAGCTGCCGCCAGCACGCCCGGGCATGTGCTGGTCCATGCGCAAGGCCCCATGCAGGGATAGCAAGTGCGCCCAATCAGACGCCCCTGGTGCCCCGGCTCATCCACCCTGTTGAAGGTGGCTGGGCCAGCCGGGAGGGGGCCACCCCGAGGCTACATGGGTGCCCACGCCCAGTCGCCAGGTCGCGACCTGGGGGCGGGACACCACGTGTCCCAGGCTATAACGGGGCCAGCTGCACCCCACCCAGGGCAGAAGGCACCATGCAGCGAGACAGGTTGGGCACCTGAGGGATGCACCTAGCGCTCTGCGCCAAGTGGTACCATTCACACACAGATCAGCTGCGCATCCTGACCGCAGAGGTACACCTGGGCACCCGTCTGCGGGTTAGCTTGGCCTGGAGTGCTGCAAGGGCCTGGGGAACCCACCATGGCCGCAGGTGCTCCCTGGCCCGGCTCAGGGCTCAGCAGGTGTCCGGGGCAAACTGGCAGGCCCTGACCTGTGGCCAGAACAGGTCTGCAGTGCTCTGCGAGGCAGCCGGGCACCTCCAATGGCAGAGGGAGACCATGAAGCATGCCGGCCTACTTGCTATGCCCATTGCCCGGTGGGTATGGGTCACAGAGCGGGCACAGGGGTGGTGGTTCCAGGTGCTGGCACAGTGGGATGAGGTTGACTGGAGGGTGCACTTTCGGATGGACAAGCTCACCCTACTGTGCCTTGCAGAGCTGCTGACACCCTGGCTGGAGCGGCAGCACACCCCCATGAGAACCCCCATCCCCATGGTCCAGCAGGTGGCCATCGGGGTCTGGGCCCTCGCAATGCCTGACTCCTGCCGGTCAGTCTCCCACACTTCAGTGTTGGGGTGAGCACCATTGCCTGTATTCTTTGGGATGTATGTGAGGTTGTGGAGGGCGTGCTCCTGGACCGAGCAATCCAGCTGGTGGACCAGTTGGCTGTGATGGCCGACTTCACGGCTGGAGGGTTCCTCAACTGCATGGACGCCGTGGATGGCACCCACATAGAGATCCTGCGTCCCTCCGCTGGGAAGGCCACGGAGTATGTCAACAGGCACGGTTACCACGCCCTGCAGCGGCAGGCTGTCATGGACCACCGGGGGCAGTTCATAGACATCTTCACGGGCAACTCTGTAAGCAGCCATGATGCCCGGATCATGACCATCTCCCCCTTCTATGCCCAGATGTACCGTGGGGACTTGCGGACATGGGGATGACCCGGATCGAGGGGGTGCTAATGCCCCCCTGTATCCTGGGGGACCCGGCCTATCCCCTCACCCAGTGGCTGATGAAGGTGTACCCGGTCGCCTGGACCCCGGAGGCAGTGCTGTACAATTCCCGTTTGTGTGCAAGCTGGACTGTGGTCGATCAGGCTTTTGGGGCCCTCAAGCAGCGTTGGAGGAGCCTCGCTGGCCGGCTGGACTACATGGTGGAGACCTTTGCCCTGGTGATAGGTTCCTGCTGTGTGCTGCACAACATGTGGGAGACCGATGGGGCTGCCCTCTAATACCTCGTGCCCCGGCGCCTTCCTGGCCCTGTGCCCCTGTATATGAATGCAGAGAACCCGCGGGAGTACTGGTATGCCAAGCGCATCCATGCTGCCCTGGCCAGGCATATCAGCCGGGAGGCCGAGGCGTGAGGGTGCTCAACCCTGACCCCACCACCCTGGGGCCCCCACCAGCTCCCTGGGTGAGCCCCTCTATGGCCATCGGTCCACCCCCACCCCTGGGCCCATGAACAGACCGAAGGAGGCAGTAGTGGTGCCCTAACATTTATTCCCTCACCCAAGAACATGTGCCCCCTAC
>QEPC01002148.1:848581-915847 GCA_003113815.1 Sphenodon punctatus | reverse complement strand
CTGAGTCTCTACGCCGGGTCTGATGCTCTTCTGAGCATCAGACCCGGCGTAGAGAGAAAGGCGGGTGCCCGATCCCGTCTCTGAACGATCCCGCTTGTCAGCGGGATCGTCTAAAAGCGCCCATAGATAAGCCCTATTCTAGGTAAATGTGAGGAGAATAGAATAATTTAAATTGTTCTTTGATCATTCTCTCCCTCCCTACCAGCACCTCTGACTTCATCCCCTGCCCTGGGCTTTTGGTTTATCCTTTTTATTTGACCTTGGCTCCTTTTTGGTCTCTTCCCTCTCTTGTGGACCAGTAGGCCACAGGTGAGGGTCACATGCCCCTTAGATTTTCAGCAGACCTATATACCTCTCATACCCTCTTAGCTGTGACCTCCCAATCATTGTGTGTCACCTATGTTTGAAACCTCCCTGATCTACCCAAGGTTAGGTAGACCAAATCTTTCAAAAAGGTCTAAAGTTACACAATTTGTTTTAAAGATGGCTGTGACAGGGTCACAGGGGTTTAGGCTGTTTCAGGCCCTGTAGCAGGAGGTTGACTTGACACGGCCCCTTTAAGAAGCTTGGCAACTGTGGACTAAATGAGTCCTTGAGACTACAGCTGGGCTAATGAGACACCTGGCTACTAAAGGCTAGTGAGCCAGAAACTAGAGCGAGAGCTAAGGCAATTAGAACTCACAAGGTGCTGGTCTCCTGAAGAAAGCCTTCTCAGGGAGCTCCAGCCAGGCAGAACACAGAAAGGAGTTTGCCAGAAGCCAAGAGGGAGCCCATAGTCTGGGACTTGGCTTGTTTGAGGACCCACATATACTGGGAGAAGCCCCTATCTGGAGGTAAAGAGGCAGGATATAAAGGGGATTAGAGGAGACCCAATCAAACTAACCCTCTTGGAAGTTAGTGTTGGCCCAGCGAGGGCAGATTCAACAGACAAAAGAGAGGTTAGGGTGTGACAGGGGCAAGCTATATTCCCCAAGAAGGCTGCTACTAGGAAGGAGAACAAAGCTCTGTCATAATGGCATATGATTATGCATATGAAGTAGATTCATATATGCAAATTCAGTCACTGAAATAATTTGTGCAAAATATCATGCATAGCTCTGTAGAAGACTTGGAAACAAAACCTCTCCTAGTTATTTGTGCTACTTAGCCCTGGCCTGCATGCAGGTGATTTCTACTTAGGATGCAGGGTAAGAGGGGAGAAGGGTCTGTCTGTTATTAATGGGTTGAAGCATGCAGGATCCTGAGTAAGTTTAAGGTGGTGGAGGGGAATTGATAGGGTGGCAGGCAGTGATATTCACAACAGGCTGCTTCAGCTTGCTGCTGTTCCCATGGAAACACTGGGGGAAGAGAAGAAATCCAATCCTGGGCCCCTTTGGCAATGAGATTCCCTTGTGTTACCCTGCCAGCTGCCCCTCCCAGTTTCCGTGGGAACCAGCAGGTCCATTAGGCCCTTTTCACTTACTACATTTCTCACATAGCTTTCAGCTCAGGCCTCTTTTTTCTGATTGTGTAAAACCTTGAATGTGCACCAACCCCTGGGTATCAGTTTCTGAGTAATCCTTACTGAACAGCTTCTTGATTTGCATACATGAAGCCAAGGTAACATGCAAACACAACCTGCAGCATGTGATGAACATACAGTGCCCAAGGGGCCAGCAAGATAAGGGAAAACATTAGCGTTTTCCTAAGGTACCAATGCAGGTCCTGCAACATGTATTTTTCATAAATGTCCTGGAACAATTTACATATTGGGCAAGCAAAGGGTACAAAGGTCTTGGCAGAATGCACGAGGGATCTCTGCCACTACCACACCAGCAGCAGGTAGAGAGCCCAGGAATTACTGGGGGGAACGGTGAGTGAGACCCTCGGCTTTCTCTTCCAACAGGTACGACAGGCCAGGGCAGAGGAGAGAAGAAAGGCAGAGGAGAGAAGAAAGGGACAAGAGTGATGGACCATGCTAAAGAGAGAAGGAAAAGGGAGGCAGAACTGGACAAGAGGGGATCTGGGGACTTAGAATTGTTTGCAAGCCTGCTGCAGAATTTGGAGCAACACTGGGCTGTTCTTGTGAGCAAGCAGGATGCAACTTCCAAGGCAGTGACTCAGCTTACCCAACTCTTCCTCCTGCTGAGGCTGCGTTCCCACCTGAGGCGGCAGTAGCGGCAGCAGGAGGGGCGAGGGAAGATGCTGCAGCATGGAGGAGCTGGCCGACAGGAAAAGAGCCGGTGCAAACGGGGATCTGTCGCGGTGTCTCTCTCACGCATGTCAGGGCAGGATTTTGCACCCTGACATGCACAAGAGAAGCTGCGGCAGATCCCCATTAGCACCGGCTCTTTTCCCATCAGCTGGCCCCTCCCGCTGCCGCCACTGCATAATTTTTGTGCGTGTGTGTATTGTGAGCCACCCTGAGCCTTGTGGGAAGGATGGCATAAATATAAAATAAATAAATAAACCTCCTGGTGGGCAATCACTACCACCACACTGTGGGGCCAGCACAGGGAACTGGGCACATTCCCCCCGTGAGGAAGCTGGGCCGCTCTCAGAGCTCCTGCAATGGCTGGAGTGAGCTGCAGTGCCCACCTCACGAGCAGGTGCCCAGCCTTGTCCCACCTCCCTCCCCCCGGCCCAATGGAGATCCCGCCCCTGACCGTGACGTGGCTGAGCATGACAGGCAAGAGTGCCTGCCACTCACAGCCTTGCAGCAATGCTCCCCACATGGCAGGCAAGTATCGCCCCTTCACATGGGCAGCTGTGCCTTGGGCAGCCTTACTTCAGTTGGGGTAAGGCTACTCCATGACATGTCCTCGGAATTTTTCCGTGGATGCACTGAGTAGCAGCCAGCTGTTTGCCCCACCCCACGGCAGGGGGAACATCTGGCTGCTGCCAGCCACATGAGCCACTGCATAGTGTAGCCTGGCTGTCCAGGGAGGGGCCTAAGGACTTTTGCTCAAGGCATGGTAGTCTCCCCTCCCTGCCTTGTAATGGCTTCATCCACTGCCTTGCAAAACCAGCAGGATGTTTAACCACTGGGGTTGCCTCCCACCTCCTTCCAGCCCCTTTTACAAGCTGTTGCAATGTTGTACTGCTGCATTTATTTATGAAAGAACTACTCTGAGCATCACAGGTAGCCACTTTTAGATTGTAGATTTTGATAGAGCACACTTCACCTTTTCCACAACTGTTTTACATACATATACTTGATACAAATAAACCCTCCTTTTGAAAGGAGTGTGATCATTTTCCAATGCTGTAAAACTGGGGTCTCATAAAAGCAGGCATAAATGAAGTCAGCGAAGGTAGCATTGTCACAGGGTTCCACTTACTAGTGAATAAGTGTTTGCAGGATTAGTGCCCAAGAAGACTTGCACCAGTTTATTTACAAGCAAAAGTCCTTAGGCCAGGCCCCAGCCTCTGGCCAGTCAATACATTAGACTTAGCTTAGCCACACACACAGTCCCAGGCTAGCTATTTCCATTTACATACATTTTCAGGTCTCCTTCCTTCAGGGCCTCTCTGGCAGCCTCCCAGGAGATGCATTCTCCTCAGAGGTCAGGAGCAGACTGCCCCTTTCTTCCTGGCTAGCTCTGTTTTATAGTGAAAGCCACCCCCACCTACTAACGCTTCCTGCTGGTGGCCATCTTAGGTGGTCCTCATGGCAGGTGCCATCTTGTGCCCCTCAAAGTTATATGGACCTTATTGTGACACCACTCTGCCACAAACATAAAGGAAACAGAGTTAAAAGCAATACAGTAATCTTTAACATGCTTTGATTGGCTGAATGCAACCAATTTAACATGGGAAAGTTAAGGAGAGAAACAGAGGAATGGAATACCAAAATATTATCCTTTCCCGCCCCCCCTTAACCAAAGACTTGGGATGGGATGCAACATAGGTCCACTTCACCTTTTGTTCTATTTCATGAGAAAAAGATGTAAGAAAACAGTACTGGGGAAGCACACAGGAAAACAAAAATAAATGGTTTATTAGGAAATGCACACTTTTGCAAAATGTCAGTTGCTATATTTGTGAAGACAACATGATCTCCTTTTCAGTCTCCCAAAAGCATATTCCACAGCCATTTGGAACTTACTGGGGGTATTACTGACATGTGCTCACGCTCCAGGAGATGTACTAGGATAAGCTTCATAAGCTATGGCATCATTGGGAGTGGGGGAGTATCCAAGAATGTTACAAACACTCTTGTATCTTTCCACACCTCAATACATACATGAGTGGAGTGGCTATAGCTGGCTGTCTACTAATCATTTCAGAACAATGGAGAAGAAACCATTCCTGTATTCAGAACCAAGTACTTAATTTCTAAAAAAAAAATGAATTGCCAAGGCCCAAGTCTGCCTCAGAAGCCATGCTTCCAGGCCCAGAACTTGTCAGAGCAGGGAAATGAACCCTACTCTCTAGCTAGTAACTCAGCCACTGGATTAACCTGCTTCTCTACTGCTGAATATAAAACAGGAGTTCTTGTGAATTAATCTCTGTGTATAATTGACCAGCAAAGGGGTGGGGCAGGAAAGTAATTAGCGAAAGTCAAATAAACCATCCAGGTTTTTTCTGGCTTTTGTTTACAACCCTGAGATGGCCAATATCGACCTTTTCCTGGTCTTTCACATTTTGGGTTGCATACTCCTACTGAGAAAATTTCTTGGGGCTCAACCCAACCGTAAATTTAATTGCCGGGGCTGGCCCCTGGCAATCCCCTCCCAAATTAAGCCCTGTCAGAACCACTTTAACGATGTCCTCAGTATAGGAATT
Organism: Sphenodon punctatus; assembly: GCA_003113815.1. NCBI lineage: Eukaryota > Metazoa > Chordata > Lepidosauria > Sphenodontia > Sphenodontidae > Sphenodon > Sphenodon punctatus. The sequence continues at coordinate 911,080 of QEPC01002148.1, read as the reverse complement.
ATACTCTTATCATGTATCTTTCCACACCTCTCAATACATGCGTGGGTGGAGTTCCACCAAATGACCCAATGCAATTGGGAAAGTCCAGTTTCTTGAAACCATCCTTGACTGTCTGTGCATCTCTAGCAACACATCATGTATAACTTGACTGATTTCCATCAGTGTTACTAGAACATAAGACTGGGATTCTGGGCAACTAAATGGCAGATGAAATTTAATGTTGACAAGTGTAACATGAGGCACATTGGGAAAAATAATCCAAACTATGACTGCTTTTACACGGACGCTGCAGCAGTGCCGATGGGTGGAAATGGGTGGGTGAGCACACCCAGCGAACACCTGGCAGCCCTGAGCAGGGAGACAGTGCCACAGAGGGTAGTGGGACAGAAAGAGGAGGGGCCAGCAAACACCCAGCAGCCAAACATTCACCCCGGGAAGCACCCAGCAAACACCCAAGACAATTACATGGACAGCAGAGGCCATGACCAGCGGGGAAGCCCCGCCCAGCCCAGCGACGGCACAACATGGCCGACTGAGGGCAAACGAAGCCATGCAATGCAGCCCCACCCCCGAGTCGCCAGAACCCACGTGGGCGGGGCAGGAGGGAGCAGGGATGACAGCAGCTACAAAGCGGCACAGAGGCCAGACAGCCTGGCACCACGGAGGCCCGCCACACAGCCAAGTACCCCCCACACAGCAGGCAACACAAGCACACAGGGATGGGCCCACAACCCACGGGCGGGCTGGGGGGAAACAAGAGTGAGGCACGGAGTGGGACCTGTGCAGGGAATAAAGCCAAGCGGACAGCCTGCACAGCCCAAGGGACCACCGGGAGAGGGGGGTGAGGGGAGGGCACGCCAGGCAGGCAAGCACCCACAGAGCCCGGCACACACACACCAGGGGCAAGGTCAAATCACCCATCCAAGGCGATGCGCTGCCACCCGGGGAGGGGGTTGGGATAGCAGCTGCACCACCCAGGCAACTGCACAGCACCCCCCAGAGGCATCCACACAAGGGGACAGATCACAGGGAAGCAGGACACATACAAATGGGGAAGGAACACTAACATCTTTAATAAACAAACAGGGGACAAGAAGGAGGAGCAGGTGAATGGGGCAACATAAACAAAGGGGAGCACAGTCAGCTCCAGCAGAAGGGGCGGGGCACCCCCCAGTCAATAGGGCCAGCAACCCCGCACCTGGTGCCAGCGATCCACCTGCGCGCAGTTCAGTCAGTGCACCCGCTCAAGGATGCGCAGGAGGAGGTCCACCACCTCCCGCTGCTCCTGCGCTCACTCTGCGATCATTGCCTGCACTGGAAGGGAGAGAGGGAGACGGGAAGGCCATCAGAACCGGACACGGGCCGCCCGGCGGAACCGCACCCCCAAACAGACACACAGGGACAGGGCCCAGCAAACAAGCAGCACACACAAATGGCATCGGAGAGCCGGCTGGCTGCTCACAGGTCCTAGGCTGCCTGCTCCTGCAACATCCCTGCCAGCCACAGGATGGCCAGGAACACGACCACAGTAGCTGCAGGGGAGAGGGGACAGGGAGATGGGGAATGGGTGAACCAACAGGGCATGGGAGAGCAGGGGGCACCAACAACACAGGGAACACACCCCACTCGCGCTGAACAGCCACCCTGTACAGCACCCCGCACCCTTGCAGGAGGGGGATGGGAGAGGCACACGCCTGGGGTCCACAAACCCCCAACTCATGCTCAGCTGCCCAGCGCACTTGCTGCTGCCACCCATCCATCGCCTCAAGCGCATATGGAGTGCACCAACAGGGGGCGACAACACAGAGGAGGGGCGGGGCAGGGCCAGGGCCAGGGCCAGACCAACCGATAGGGGAGCGCCGGGGGTGGCCCAGCTGGGCGCCTGCCTCCAATACCACAACCAGCACACGGGCAGGGGTACGGACCAAGTGGGGGAGCCCCCAGGGATAAACACAACACACAACCGGGTAGCACCACACAGCCCCAGTGACCACAGGTACACACCAAGCACACCCCCAGCACACAATCACACATACAGGGGCAGGGAGGCCTTCATGGGAGGGGCGCCCCGAGGGCACCACTGGCACAGAAGCAAGGCAAGAACGACCATCACGGAAACATACTTTATTAGTGATGGGGAAAGGGGTCCCCCCCAAGACTGGCAGGGGATGGGGTGCACACAGACCCACAGCCGGTCACAGGCAGCCAAATGCCAGGGCACAGGTACACTCCCAGCAGGAGGGCCAGGGCACAATGGTGCCCTGCGGGATGGAGCCATGGGCACACAGAGGAGGCGACAGGGTCAGGCGTCTGAGGTAGCTGGCAACAGGGATGCAGATGACAGCGCAGCGGCTGTGAAGCAGCACGGGGGGGAGGGGGGCAGGCAGTGGACAGTCACGGCCAACAGGGTGGCAGGGAGTGGGTGGCAGGGAGGCACAGCTCAGGGACAGTCCAGTGGGTGCTCCCAAAACAGAGCCCCCTGCGCAAGGCCCTCCCAGGTGAACAGGCCCTTGCGGAACCCCCAGGAACACATATGTGCATCAACCAGGAAGCTGGGCAGGAGTTGATTGGCAGTGGCGGCCACAGCCCTCACAGCTGGTAGATCCCTCACCAATCGAAGGGCGGTGAGCTCCACAGCGGTAGGGGTCCCGGTCAGGAGGGGTCCACCAACATCGGGGGACAGCAAGGCCAGGTCCCAAAGAAGGGCCCGCACGTCCAAGACCGCTCATGAGATGCCACAGGCATGCAGGAGGGCGCCAGTGTAGTCGGCAGCAACGGGGGGACCCCCGGACAGCAAGGCAAGCCCATACTCAGGTTACGCCACCACCAGGTGAACGGCCATGATCTCAGTGGCCCATGGCACGACAACAGCAGGTAGGTGCCCCCACAGCGGTTGCCACAGGAGGGTGAAGCCAAGCTCCAGGGCATGCCCCCAGCAAACTGGGGCCCCAACCTGATGTCCCATCGTCCACATGTACCGTGACAGGAGCCGAAAGCCATCCGCCACCGACAGGGGGTTGCCCACCAACAGCTGCACATCAGGGCTCTGCCATAGGGTCCCCAGCAGCATGTCTGCACAGGACGACTACCCCTCCTTGCCCCCATCCCCGCCCGAGGACCCCGCACAACGACCAGCCATGACAGCAGCAAGGCCCCCTCCGGAGAAGCAACAGGCGTGAGACGGAGGGCTGCAGTGACGGGGCTGAGCATGGGGATAGCTGTTCCCCGCGTCCACGAGCAACCTTGCATGCCAGAGATAGGCCAGCCTGCTGGGGCCGGGACTGCACAACCCACACACCAGGCTGATGACAGCCAGCACAGGTGATGACAGATGAGCGAGGCCATGGCTGGGCAGAGCACCAGGCCAATCATCCAAGCTAGGCGCCGTATCCCCACCGATCCCAGCTGCAGTATGCTAAGGCATCCCATGGCGGGAACGGATGTCAAGCAAGTGCGGATGCAGCGGTACCCTGGGGTGCAGAGGGCTGGCCCATGGACAATGGGGCGGGGCCAGCACCCACAGACAAGCTGGGCGGGGGGGCAGTTCCATCCCCCCTGGCGGGCAGGCAGCTGGCACATGCTGGGGGATGATCCGCCGGGCTGGGGACCTGGTGACAGCACTCACCACACCCCTGGTCCAGCACCAATTGTTGGCCAGCTAACAGGGGACTACACAGTACATAAGCGACCCAATGCAGGTGGTCGGGTGTGGCATGTAGAGTGAGGTGCATGGGGCTGAGCGATGCACTGAGCACAGGAACACAGAGCAGGGAGGACACAGAGGTGGATCAGGGATACTGGGGGCGTGGGGGCCAGGAGCACAGGCCACACAGTGGTGCACTGAGAGGCCAGGGCACAGGCGGGTGCCGGCAGGTACAGCAGGGGCCAGTTGCAGCAGTGCAGGCCGAGGCGGGTCGGTAGCGCGCATCTAAAGGAGCGGGGCCCACACTGTGGTGCTGTCAGCCCGTTGCCATCGAGGGGTTCCCGGGAGTGGGGATCCGTGGAACCACGCTGCCAGAGGACGAGTCCCCTCAAGCCATGGCCATGATGTTGAGCATCCTGAGCGCTGGTTAAATGCTGCTGTGCATGCTGCTCCAGCAGACAGCCCAGCTCCTCCTGCCAGGGCGCAGCTACTTCATCCAGGGGGAATGATGTCGGAGGGCAGTGAACCTGCAGAGGGGAGCGACGGTGCGATGGGTGCGGTGGACAGCTGCTTGTCACTATGCCATGTTGGGCACCGCAGTGTCCTAGCACACCTGGCTTGTCCTGGCCTGGTGGCCCCTGAACTTGTACAGGCACCACGTGACCCTTCCAACCCTGCAATGTCACTGGACGTAGGGATGGGTGAACAGAATGCCGTTCAGATATTCGGTTCGAAACCCAAGTTCGGGTTTGGTTCGGTGGAGTTCGGTTCGGCCGAACTGTCAAAAAAGTGCAATCAGTACTGAAACCGAAACTTTTTCAGTATCGGTATTTTTGGCCCTGAAACCACCCCTGGTGTTCACCCCTGGTGCGAGGAAGTCTGCTCCTTAGCTGCCTCCCACTTCCAGTCACAGTTTCCCCACCCAAAGTCACGTTTTTCCCATCCCCGAACTCATCTGAACTTTTCAGAAGTACGAGTGTTCGGTTCGGACGTCTGAACAGGCTGAGTTCAGGCCGAACTCCAAACTTCCGAACCACGTTCGCCCATCCCTAACTGGATGCGTTCCCGCACCAACGACTGGTGGGAGAACATGCTGGCCACCTGGACGGATGAAGAATGGACAGACCACTTCCAGATGAACTGCTCCCTCCTGACCTGGTTAGGGGAGCTCCTGAACCCTCATCTATGGAGGTGGGAGACCAACATGCGGTACCCGCTGCCGCCAGGGATGCAAGTGGCCATGGCGGTGTGGCGGCTGGCCACCCCTGATTCATGCAGGAGTGTGGGGGAGCAGTTCGGGGTGGGGATGGCCACCATGAACAGGGCCCTCCATGATATGTGCAACCTGATCGTGGAGCTCCTCGAGTGGGTCATCCAGCTCCATGATCCCAAGGAGGTGATACGTGGCTTCAAGGAGCTGGGGTTCCCCCATTGCATTGGGGCGATCGACGGCACCCACATCCCCATCATATGGCTCCCACATGTGAAAATCGACTACATGAACAGGAAGCAGACCTTCTCCATCAATCTGCAATCTGGATCACAGGGGCCTCTTTATTGATGTGTACACGGGCCAGTCGGGGCGGAGCCATTATGCACGTATACTGCGTGCGTCCCCATTCTACACTCACATGTTCGACGGGGAAATTGCCCCAAACCTATACCGCATGATAGAGGGCATTCCCATGGCCCCTGTTGTGATAAGGGACCCCGCCTACCCACTCAGCCCATGGCTCATGAGGGCCTACCCAGTGGCGCGCAACCCTGACCACCGCCTGTTCAACGAGCGCCTGTCATCAGCACACAACGTGGTGGAGTGGACCTTCAGGCACCTGAAGATGTGTTGGCGCCTCTTGATGAACAGGAGCCAGTTTGACCTAGACCACACCCATATCCTTGTCCTGGCAGTGTGCATCCTGCACAACGTATGCGAGACTGGAGGCGCCGCCCTAGACAACCCACCACCTGCCCCTGTACCAACATGCCCAGGATGGGGCATTCTGGCGCATCTCCAAGGAGAACAGGGACACCCTCTGCTGCTGCATCATTCCCCAGGCGGCAGATGACGGGGCCCTGCCCGACCCACATCCCAGCCCATAAACCTGTGCACCCCATCAATAAATCTGGGTAATACCCATGACAGCCAACCTTGCCTCCATGCCTTGTGTGGGGATGGGGGTCCCAGGAACAGGTCCAGTGGGTTGCCTGGGTGCAAGAGCCTTCCCCTCACTGACAATCGCCAGGTGCTTCGGCTGCGCAAAGTCGTGCACGGTACCACTTGCCGGTCCGGTGGGCAGCCCCCTGGCCCCATCGGCTGGCCCGGTGTTGTACCACCCCCTCACCCTGCCGGTGCCCCCCTGCCAGCTCCCCTGTCCACTGGTCCTGGGACAGAGGAAGCAATATGGAGGTACATGTGCAGCTTTTTTATTTGTAGGGGAACTGTACATTGGGATGGGGGGGGGTCTATCTTCAGGGGCACCCTCGTCCCCGCTTGGCTGCACCACCGGGGTTCACAGCCCAGCGGGTCCTTGCTGCCGCCGAGCACAGCAATCGCTCACTGGATGGCCCTGTCTCCCTGTCATCCACTGGCTGCTCCACACTGGCCTCTGGTGCAAGTCCCTGCGAGGAACAACAAGCATGGGGTGAGCATTCCACATGTGCACTTGGCTCCTCATTCCCTCCCGGCCCCCCACGGGGTAGAGCCCCCCCCCAGGGGGCAGGGGTGCTGCGGCCTTACCTGAGGGGGTGAGGCAGTGGACATAGGCGGTTGGTCGGCCTGGGGCACAGCTTCCTGGTGGAGGGGTCAGGGTTGTAGCTGGGGGGGGGGACTGAGAGGGGTGCGGGCTGGAAGGGCAGCCCCACGGGCAGCTCGTGTGGACCTATGTGGGGGAGTGGGAACCTTTGGAGCAGGCCCGGGAAGGGGGGCACCTGCACCAGTGGGTGGCCGCCGTGGTGTATGTCGGCTGCCAACCCTCCATTCTCTCGTGCCGGCGCAGTGTGGTTCCACTGGTTCCGTCCCCATGGGTGTGGGTGTTTCGGCTGTTACATGGACAGTCAGGTGTTGGACACCCATCTCCACCCACGGAGCGTGCTGGCTCCCTCCTGGCTGCTCTGTGGGTGGGTTGTGCATGCACACCCGCCCACTTGTGGACGTTTACACGGACGTTCCCCCACCATCCGCTGGGTGTTCATGGGTGGGTGGCGTCCATGTAAAAGTGGCCTATATATACACAATGCTGCATTCTAGGTTAGGGGGTTACCAGTCGGGAAAAGGATCTTGTAATCGCTGTGGACAATACATTGAAATCCTCAGCTCAATGCGTAACAGCAGTCAAAAAAGCAAACAGAACATTAGGAATTATTCGGAAAGGGATAGAAAACAAAAAATTGCATAATGTCTCTGTGATAGTGATCATGAATTCAACATACATGTATATGATGTGAACACTATGTTAATATTTTCTATCCATGTTTGAGGTCTGAATTATCAGTGTAATATATAGAACAACATGCTGTACAAGCCAGAATGAAAGTTACAATAACTTAAGAGACTGGAACAGGAAACTTTGTGAACTCTCCACAGGTAACATGGAGAAGGTCATGATACCACAGATATTTGCATTTTCCATGGATTGTATCCAACATGCATTGTATAAGCCAGAGGGCAATATACTGTAGAGACAATTTGCTCAAAGTGGATAAACCTTAGCCAGGCAAACTGCACTGAAAAACGTCTATGACCAAGCCACTTAGTCACATAGAGACCATATGGGTAAACTCCGGTTAGGACAATAGAAGTTAATTAACACCTTAGAGTTAAAAGGCAAGTTTAGGACACAAGAAGGAGTTTTTCTAAGAATGATAAGCAACCATAACAGAAGCAAGACACTGGACCCAGTCTTCCTTTTAAGGCTGAGAAAGAGAGAAGATTTAAAAGACTGAATTGAACTTGTAAGGATACAACTCCATAGGGTAAGATTTAGAATTCACAGTAAGGTAGACCTGCGTTCTTTCTTATGTTTATTTGATTTACTGCACTTTGAGCGCAATTTTGCATTATAATGTGATCTTGTCTCTTATTATTAAACTTATTTTAATTAAGCTTGGTGTACTTAAGTGAAATCTGACTTTGAAGTGACAGTTTGGGTCAACAAACTCAGACGGACCTGATGACGTATTTTCTGTGCTTTAGGGAATTCTGAGGTAAAGGTGACAGAGAGAGTTAACCCCTTGTGGGCTGGGGCAGTTCTGGAGAGAGCTGATTTAGTAGGAGCTGTAAGTGGAGAAACTGAGTCACAGCTATGCTAGATAGGAGCAGAGAGGTCCCAGTCCTGTCACAGTGACACACAACTAAAGGGATTAAACTCAAAGACTGTGTACCAACATGCAGGAACTGAAAATTGACGCAGCCAGCTACTGCTGGAACTCAGCTCCTAGATTTGGAATAAGCAAGCAAACACTGTGTGAGAGTGTTGTTTCGTTTTTAATTTCAAGATTGCTGCAAAGGGTTCCAATCCCATCACAGTCTCTATAAAAATTTATGGTGCAACTGCACCTTGAATATTGCGTGCAGTTCTGGTTACCCCATCTCCAAAAGATGTAGTAGGATTGGAAAAGGTATAGAGAAGGGCAACAGAGATGATAAAGGGTATGGAATGGCTTCCCTACGAAGAGAGGTTTGATAGGTTAGGGCTCTTCAGCTTGGAGAAGAGATACATGAGAGGGGATATGACAGAAGTTTATCAAACCATGAGCGGTATGGGAAAGGTAAATAGGGAGTTGTTATTTACCCTCTCAAACAATATTAGAACTAGGTGGCACTCCATGAAATTAACTGGCAGCAGATTTAAAACAAATAAAGGAAGTATTTTTTTCACTCAATGCACAATTAAGTTGTAGAATTTGTTGCCTAAGGATGTGGTCATGACCAGTAGTATAGCTGGGTTTAAAAAAGGATTGGATAAGTTCTTGGAGGGTAGATCCATTAATGGCTATTAACCAAATAGGTTNACCACCTTCGTCCCTTCTCCCTAGTTGCCCCCCATGCCTTGAACTCCCTCCCTGCCTATATCTACCTCGTCCCCTCCCTTCGTACCTTCAAATCCCTCAAGACCCACCTCTCCCACTCTGCTCTCCCTGACTCCTCGCTCCCCTCACCGAACTCCTGCTGATACCCACCATCCAGTACAATCTGTTACCCGAGGTCTGGGTACTCATATCCTCACCACATGGACCAGCCAGCCATCATTCTCGATGTAGCCAAACCAAGCACGTGCACCTGAGACCTTGCATTTTTGTGAATGTTACACCCCTTGTCTCTCCCTCTGTTCCCCTTCCTTCATCTCCCCCCCGCCTCTGTCTCTCAGATTGTAAGACCTAGGGCAGGGACCGTGTCTATTCCATTACTTTATAAAGTGCCAGGTACATTGCTGGGGCTATATAAATGCTTGCTAATAAAATAAATCATAATAATATACCACAATTAGTTCCAGAACTTGTTTCCTGTTGTTGAGCTTCCCTGTACTGTTCACCATGAGAATCAGATGTAATGCACCCTGGAATAGCATCTGGGTACGCAAGTGAGGCAAGGCCAAATGAGTAGCTCCTAGCTCAATACATACTATCTATGAAAACAAGGGAGTATGTAAAAAAACTGCTAATGCTCATGACACCACACATGTGCCATTATTTGACATGTTGCGGCTTGCAAAACAATGTGTGAAAGGCATTTCAGTGGCTCATGCTAAGAAGCTCTGCTAAATGTCATTTCTCATTTTCTCTAATAGTTCCCAAAGATGGGAAGATCTAGGGAGGAGAACCAACCGAAGATCAGAGATGAGTCTTGAATTATTTCCCAGTGGGATCTGTTTTCTATTTTTGACCGTGTTTGGACACAAATTCACAGTTGGATTTTTCTTTGATTCCTTGCAGAAAGCTAGGACAGATGCACACTCTGAGCCATTCCAGATTGTGGTTTGGTTCTGGAGCTAGGAGAAGCAATTGAGTTTGAGGGTGTTGACCTGCCTACCCATAATTTTACACAATGGGGCTGCAGTATGCAAATGAGCTCATGAACTCTTTTATGACTCGTGAACCCCTTCTGTCAGGAAAATAAATAGCTGCAAGGATATTGTCCAGCCTAAACCAGCTTAACTTGTGAGATTTGCCAGGACCAATGTAAAAGGTGGGCTTTGGTTGCCAGCGTTAAAGTTCTTGTCTCTGTTAAACGTAAGTGATATTGTGGACACAATCTTCCATCCACTGAAATCAGTAGTTCAGCTTCCAGAATTCTACTGAAATTCCATCATACACCAACTAGAAATGCAGAAAGTTGGGTTATTATTAGGCAAATTGTTCTCCCTCCAAATTTCCAGATTTTTCCATTTGAAGGGGAGATCTGTTCTGCAGCAACAGGATTCTAGCTGCAACCAGCAAGTAACCAGAAACTTACAGGAACAGTTTAATCTAGGTTGGGAACAGCTTTGGTGAAGGGTCCTAACTTTGTGATGCTCATCCATTCTGAGCTCCCCACAGAGAAACCAGCAGCCATGGAGTGGCAGACAAGTGTGTCACAGAGCGAGACAGTAAGAATGAACACATAAAATAATGAAGCAATGGGCAAGATATACTTAATTTCCAGAGCTGGGCCCGTAGAGGCAGCATGTGGGGAGCCGCTTCCCTATACTAGCCTCGGAGCATGAGACACCACAGTGCAATGCAGACAGAGCATGTCATCTCCAGTGGCTTGCCCTAGCGAGGAGTAGAGCTGGCTACTTTAGCTGTTTCCACATTAGACAAAAGACAAGGCAGGCAGGCATATGGGTTCATTTGTGGCTAAAAGGCTGTCCCCATGCCATAGGATCAGTGGCAAGTACTGAAGGGGACATAGTGACTGATATAACATGTGCCCTTCAGCACCCTGGTAATGGCCCCTAGGGATGTGCACTACCAAGCCATCCCCAGCAGATGCACCTGCCATGCCAGTGGCTTTCCTGCTCTTTCCTCTATAGCAAGCTCATCCACACACAAGGTGGTGGAAAGGAGCTCCTGGTGAAATGGGTAGCATAGTGACCTAACACTCTAGACTTGCCCTGTCCCAAGCCTAGTGCAGATGCAGACTTACTCTGGATAGGCAGAGCTGCTGCCTGGGCTCAATGATAAGGGGCTTACCCTCTGGGCCCTGGGTTTACTCCTTATGATCAGGGTCCCGAGTTGACTGCACCAAAAAAATCTTAAATCCTGCAACCAGAGAAGCCACATTCTGCAAATTCACCGCAAGCATTAATATTTGCATAATTAACTTGATTTGCATAACTATGCATGCTGGAAGCAAATTTGCAATAGGTTTGACATAGAATCACAACTTTGCTAATCAAACACAACTCATATCCTCTGGAATTTCAGCATCTCCCTCATGTAAACATAGGGCCTTCAGACCCCACCCACCCACAATCCATCTCCCAGGGGCCTATTTACCCTCGGGTCATGGTTAGGATTGGCCGATTCTGCAAGGATTGCTGATTCTGTGAAAATCACTGTGAATTGCAGCAATGCAGTCAACTCGGGTCCCTGCTTATGATGATATCTGTTTTGTATGTGTCCCTGAGTCACTTTGCCTTTAATAATGTCTCCTCAAAGCAGCTGCTGGTCTTGTGCATTCTCATACTTAACTAAGTCACAGCTGTTCAGCTCCTGAAGGCTCCTGGTTGCTATGCATAGTACCCAAAATTATTTAGCCACAGACTATGTCAACAGCTGGGCAAGTTTCCTCACCTCTCATTACCACACCTGCCAATGCATGCTGAGTGGGTGAAGGGATTGCATCTCCAATGAGGAGAGAAGAGATCAGTCAGTTTGGCTACTTTGCTGAGTGAGCTTTAGTAGCACCACCCATGGAGTTTATAATTTGGAGACCTGTTCGCTAGGAAATGGTTTACGAGATCCATGTGATGAAGATTATGAAACCAACATACATGACATACACATCACATATATGTATATGGTGTGTGTACTTTAAATTTACATATCTAGTCATGTTTGATGTCATTCAGCTCAGAATTAAGAGATGAATGTGACTATGATGAAATATTGTATAAAAACTTATGGAATGAGAATACATTGTAAGACATATGTAACGATCAGAAAACAAAAAAGCAGAGTTGTGAAACTATAGGAAGCCACACTGTCTGAGGAAGAGATTAGCTCAACAATGCAGGTGTTAAGACATGCACCTATTTAAGGACCATCAAGAAAAAAAAGGAAAAGATCCATCTTGGAACTGACAGGCAACTGCAACAGGAGCAAGAAAAACTGCCAAGATCCATCAAGGCTGAGAGAAAACAACTTTAAGAATGAACTATTTAGAACTGAACTTTTAAACATACAACTGCATAGGATAAGATTAGCTGAGAACTCTCCAGATAAGGTAGAATTGCATTATCTTATTATTTGATTACATTGCACTCTTCATACAATCTTGCACTATATTTTAATCTTGATTCACAAGTTTAAATTCTTTTAATTAAGCCTTGTGTGTTTGCGTGGTACCGACATTGGGGTGACACCGTGAAGGGATTTTGAGTTAGAGACACAACGACAAACTTTGTAATTCATTTCTGTGTTTGGGAAGCTCTGAGGCAAGGGTGACAGAAAGGGTTATTAACCCTAACAGGCTGGAACAGTTCTGGAGGGAGCTGGTCCAGTAGCACTGTTAGTGGGAAAACGGCAAGTCCGCCAGCCTAGAGTAGGGCAGAGTGGTTTCAATCCCATCACAATCCACCAAGTTCATTCACTGAATGTGAATCAGATGGGTCACTCGGTCACTAGCAACTTGGTATGAACTTGGGAGGTGCCCTGAGACACCCATGAAATGCACCTGCTCTTCCTCAAGAGCATCATGTCATGCAACTTTCCCAGCAACACTCTCTGTATGTGTGTGCGTATATACGCATGCAGTGTCTAGCTTTCTGTGGTAATAATGGGGCCTTTGGGATTCATCATGTCAGCTCCCTGACAGGAGCTCTAAATGTCTGCTGTAAATTGTCTACATTTTGCACAGGAGCTAATTCCATGGTACATGTAGGAGGGGCAGGCTTCACTCAAACTCTAAGGAACCCTTGGCTCTCCTATCATTGCGGGAGAAGGTGGGCTATTTGCCAGGGGGCGCTGGTAAGGGTGGCAATACCAGCCAGCAGCTTGTCGTTCTTGCAACCCGTTGAAATGAGGGAGGGATGCTGGAGGGAAATCCTCGCCCCTGCCTTTGTCTCTTGGTCCCGGGTTCCAAAAGGGAGCTGCTACTGGGCTCCCTGGGATGGTGTTAAAGAGCCTCTTTGGAAAGGCGGATAGTGTCTGGAGCTGACTGGCTTAAATGAGGGGGGAGGAGGGGCTTAGAGGAGCGCCTGGCATCTCGACTGTCACACAGAGCTAAGCAGACAAAAGGAGAAGGAGTGGGAGAGGCAGAGGCAACGCTGCAGCCTCAAGGTCACACTTTTCCCCCAGCAGAGGGAGAGAGAGGAGCGCGGGAAACCGTCCCCGCCGCCACCCCTGACCCTCCTCCCCTCTGTGTCCCCGGCTTCTCCCCCTTGCACCTGAGCTGCTGCCGCGCCTCCCGCCCCCCAATCCCCTCACCTTTCCAGGCCCCTTCCCCCGTGCCGTGTGTGCGTGCCCCGTTGCGGGGCTCCGACTGCTTCCCCCTCCCGTCCGCGCAGCCATGGAGTAAATCCCAGCGCGGCTGAGCTCACACGGCGTCCCCGCCGAGCCCCGCGCGCGGACAGACTGAGGGGCGCCCCCCCCCGCCGCCGCCAGACCAGTAGCAGCCCCGTTGTGGATGGTGGTTCGGACCCGCTCGAATTGCTCCGGTCCCCCGCTGGGTTTTCGGGCCATGCCGGGGACGGGATCGGCTCCTCAGCGACACCCGCCGCCACCCCCTGCCCTGCCAGGCGGCCGCTTGGATTGCGGACGCGAGGGTCGTACCTGGCTGGTGGCGGGATAATGCGCCTGCTGGTCGCCAGCGCTGCCCGTGCTCACCTGAGAGGCACCCAGCCGGGGGCTCCTCGCTCGCCATGTCTCCCCCAGCCTCGGCGGCCGCGGCCAGCAGCAGCGAGAGAGGCAGCAGCAGCTCGGTGCCTCAAGAGGAGGCGGAGGGGGTCCGAGAGGAGGTGAGGACAGAGCTACCTGCCCACCCCGCCGGGCGGCTGCTTAACACTAACCATCTGCATGTGACCGGCTTTGCATGGCACGTTCATTGCATCGCGATGAGGGAGGCTCCGCTTCGCGCCACGGGGCATAGACCCCGGCTTTAACCGGGCCAGTGCTTTGCATACAGGTAGGAAATCTTCAGCTTGCACCATTGTCCTGTCGGCCGGCCCGGGGAGCAAAGAGCCCTTCCCCGCAGGCAGGCCCAGCAACCCTGCTCCACGCGCGGGGGGTGGGTGAGAGTTAGGAAGAGCCAGAGGTCCTAGCGGCTTCAGCAGGAGCCCTGTGCAGTCTGGCCAAACCATAGCTGAGGGGACGACAGTCTGTGAGTATTAGGAAAGCAGGGAACCGGGAGGGAGGATGAATAAAGGGAAACCAAGGCTGAATCGCAGTCAGAACTCTCTTACTGATGGATCTAAGGGACTTGGGAAACCCTTGCAGGAAAGGGTGGGGGAGGGAATGGGACAAAGTTGTGGGAATCGCTCCTGCCCTACTAGGGATGACACACAAACAGGCCATCTAGGGTGCAGGAATTGAAAGTGGTTAACTGTATGGTCCAAATCCACCAATGGTGTAAGCAAAACATCATTTTGCTGAAATCATTAGAATTAGCCCCTCTTGCCTAGCGGCAAATTTGATCTCGGCAAAGGACAGTCTGAATGGGCTCTCAGAAGCTGGTGGATAGCTGCTATCGCTAATGGAAGCAGTGTCACCTGATCTCCCCTATCCTATTCCTGACAGCAGAGGTTTGGCTAGCCCACTGTGGGTCTGAGAAAACCGATTATGTTTCTGATTCATCTAGTTAATCTCTCCATGCATTGGGACTATCTGTCCAATCTGTCTGTCTCCATCCATCCCCACTTTCTATCCTTGTTTTCGTTCTGTGCTCATCTCCATATCTTAGTCTATGGTGCTTAGAACTGGGACAAGCATGTGAAAACTGAGGCAAAAGATCTCTGACAGGTAGTCTGGATGTGGGAAAGGATGGAGCAGGTATGAGGTGGGGTGAAAGAGTGAAATGTTATGGGGGTGGGGAGAGAGGCAGGAGGGACAGATGAAATCACCACCTCATCATTTCTGGTAGTAGGAGGAAAGCCCTGGGCACTAGCCACTGCAGCAGAGAGAGGCTGTGGTGGTCAGTAGGGTGCATAAGGGGAAATCCTTTGGTTGTGTGCCAGGAGGCAGTGCAGGTACATGACTTCATGGGAAAAGAGCTTCAGCTGATGCTGGGGAAGGGAGTTTGGTGACATACAGAATCCAGTAGGATTACCAAGCCATTGCTCTGTGAGGCGTGTAGATAAGACGGAACTGAGATGCATCTTCTCTTTGTGGATGCCACAGAGCTAGACGTGCATGTTTGTAGACATTTGTTGTGGAGTCCACGCATTGAGCATTGAAAAGCAGAGTGCTGTGCGTGTGGCTGACAGTGATAGAGGCTGGCAGCAGGAATGCTTTTGTTGACCAGGGAAACCAGGGCTTCTGAGAAATGAAAACAAACTGATAATGACTCAGGAGACCTGTCCATGGGTGAGTACCACAGTGTGAATAGCTGACCAGGGTCTAAAGGCTCTGGGCTCTTGGCACTGTGGCTGATCCTTGCCAGAACAGTGGTGAGTGAGTCCAGCTGTTTATAGCAGCAAATGTCATTAGCAGGGATGCTAGTAGACCGTGCGGAGGGTTAAGGGCTGTTGATTGTTACTGGGGAGGTACCAGATGATGTTGCTGTCTAGCTCCCCATATTCCCTTTGGTTGGGAAGAATACACATGCATTTATAGAGAGTGAATGCGCATGTGAAAGTGGCTGTATTTGGAGCAGGGCAAAATGCAGAACAGGGAAACTCTGCAAGTGGGTGGCCATGTCTCCCCTTTAAAGAGGACACTTATGAAAAATACATGGTGTAGGGCTGCACTGGAACCAATGTAGCCCTACACCATTTATTTGTCATTAGTGTCCTCTTTTAAAGGGGAGGTATGGCCACCCTAAGTGATGCAACTTGGATGATGCCCCTTGATCTAGACCTGCGCCCTCCCCTGTTAATTCCAGAGCTATCACTCCACCTTCCTTGATTTTTTTGTTTTAATGTCTCTGTAGTTCCTCCTGTTCTAGCACTGGGCTTCCCACAAACAGCTTTGCCCATGCACCTCAGTCCCAGTATGCACTGCTGCTTGTTATTTCGCTCCAAGCCCCACACACAGCACCATTGATGCTCCTTATCTCCCTCTACCTTTCCAGTCCTGAGTCCCCATTCGCAGCTCTGACCAGTGTCCCTCAATCCTGGCCCCAAGCACCATGGGTTTGTGCCACTGCAGAGCATACACTGACATTTAGATTAGAGCCAAATTGTGAGGTGATTTGGTAATCTAGGTTAATGCTCTTTCAGGGCCAGGACAAGATTCCTGGCCTCCTTTGACCTGAACAGGATATGACACTGCCAGGTCCCCAGAGGGAAAAACTGACTCTACTGCTGCCTCAGAGGAACCCAAATCCCTACCTGGCTGGTTTTTAAAATTGAGTATTATTTTAAAAATAATGTTATGGCTAGCGAGTGCCTGGGAGGGCTGACATGCTCTGTGTATAGAGCAGGGACAGCCTGGATAACAACAGACCAGATTTCACTTTGTCCTCCCTCCCCATGTAGCACATCCTCTGCTAATGTACCTCAGCCCTGCCTTGGAGAGACTGAGAAGATTGTCTTTCTCCTTGATCAGCTGTTCAGGCTGCCTGAAGGGTTGGACCTGGGTCCTGTAATACTAAGCATGAGATTCTACTGCTTGAGGTATAAGATTAAATCCCTTAGGTGACAGATGATCCTTGTGAAAAGGATCTAGGGGTTGTAGTTGATCAAAAGCTGAACATACATGAGTCAGCAGTGTGATGCAGCTGATAAAAAGGCTAATGCAATTTTAGGCTGCATTAACAGAAGCATTGTGTCCAGGTCACAAGAAGTAATAGTTCCACTCTATTCCTGGGCTGGTCAGACCTCATTTAGAGTACTGTGTCCAGTTCTGGGCACCACATTTTAAGACTGACATTGACAAACTGGAACGGGTTCAGAGGAGTGCGACGAAGATGGTCAGGGGACTGGAAACCAATTTCTATGAGGAAAGGTTGAAGGAGCTGGATATGTTTAGCCTGGAGAAGAGAAGACTAAGGGGAGTCATAATAGCCGTCTTCAAGTATCTGAAGGGCTGTCACACAGAAGATGGTGCAGACTTGTTCTCTGTTGCTCCGGAGGGCAAGACTAGAACCAACGGGCTCAAACTACAAGGAAGCAGATTTTGGCTAAACGTTAGGAAGAACTTCCTAATGGTAAGAGCTGTTCAACAGTGGAATAGACACTGCCTAGGGCGGTGGTGGGATCTTCTTCACTGGTGGTTTTCAAACAGAGGCTGAACAGCCATCTGTCAGGGATGCTGTCGCTGTAGGTTTCCTGCATTGAGCAGCGGGTTGGACTATATGACCTCTGAGGTACCTTCCAACTCTAAGATTCTGTGTTGTATGCTCTTATCCTTTTATGAAGACTAACAATTAGAAAGGAACAAGAACTCTCAGGCTTCTCAAGTGGGGTTTTCCAGCAATGTTGGTGGTTCTCATAATGTGGGCCCTGCTAATGCACTTTCACATAGAAGCCAAGCAACCACCCCACTGGAGTGATTTGTGATCCTTACC
This sequence comes from Sphenodon punctatus, assembly GCA_003113815.1. NCBI lineage: Eukaryota > Metazoa > Chordata > Lepidosauria > Sphenodontia > Sphenodontidae > Sphenodon > Sphenodon punctatus. The sequence continues at coordinate 893,573 of QEPC01002148.1, read as the reverse complement.
TGCATGGGCTGGGTGTGCGAAGAACTCCTTTTCCTTTCAGATGCCCAGTTTCTGGAGCAGGTGTAAACATTTCTGCCTTTTTCTGAGGCCTTGCACTCCTTGACATTCTCACCAACACTCTAGGTTCAGCAGGAGATGCTGCAGTAGTCAACATTCACAGTGACTGAGGCTTCGAGGAACATGCCGAGCTTCTAGCAGTAGATGCCCCCTCGGCAGTGCCCGCACGGGACACCGAGGTTTGAGAAGGGTAGTAGGAAACTGGAAAACAGGCAGAGGAATTGCAGCTGCTTGGCCCTCCTGGGAGGTGCATCGCATTGTCAACATCATATGGTAGGTCACCGATGTACCAGGAACCTGTTAGACTCTACGCTGCTAAGTGCACAGCTGCAGGGCTGGCAGTGGGTCAGAGGGACTAGTGAGAAATGCACACTGTCCAAACTGTTGCACACACTCTGGGCTGATTCAGTGCAGTCCCAGTGAGCTGTGTAGCTTCACCAGGGATCACTGTGCTCTGCTCTCCCTATATTACACAGTGTCCAGTTCTGCACTCCAAGTACCAGGCTAATTTGGGCTGTGAGACTTCTTACACTAATTTTCCTACTGCTGGGTGCTGGGATCCAGGATGTGTATACTCTTCCCATTTCTCCTGCTCAAGAGATTTTCCTCTGGGAAGAGCTCGGGGATGTGGGGCAAGGCAAGGCCAGACAGGGCAGTTGCCGGACAGCTCACTGAAATCCGGCTTTGCAGGAGTGACTGAGGCCAGAGCCTGACTGCTTCATGGTGAGGCTGGGGAGTTGCTTCTGAAGTGGGAGGCATGAGGCTGTTTATTTTATCTGATGCAAAAAATGTACAGTGCGGAGTCCTGGAAGAGCTGTTCCTGGTCGTGATTGACTTGTAACCTGCTGCGTTTCTTCCCATTCAGACACAACCTGAGGACCCCATTGCTGCCCTGGAGTTTTCACCTTATCATTTTAGCCTTTTGGGGACACTCTGCATTTAACCCTTCAAACTCTGGCCACTTCCTATATACCTTCAAACTCAGTGTCTTGGAAGTGGAGCAAGAGGTGCTAGCCCAGAAAGAAGGAAGAGGGTTTTTTGCAGCTGAGATGAGGCAGGTTTGAAACCCTTTATCCAGCCTCCTGCAGCCAGCCATTTTGAGCCTTGCAGACAAGGGCAAGCAACAGTAGTGAAGATCTGGTTGTGGGAGTGGGTAACTGCTAAGGTATAAGCACTCCCTGTTTGCCACAGAGTCCCGCTGGATCCAGGCAGAGTTGGATAGCATCAGCAGGTAGCAAACTCAGCTTTGATTTGATAAACCAGCAGAGTAATCTGGAATTGCCAAGACTTTTCTAACTGATGATGTTTGCCACAGATTGAATGGTGCAGGCAGATAGGCACTGTTGTTGAAAAGACTGGATTGTAATTACACTGCTACACTAGCAAAAAGAAATATCAGGAATCTAAAGGTGGTAACAAAGTATCAGGAACTTTGCCATGAAGCACAATGATTATAGAAAGCTGAAATTTGGGTTCTTGTCCACATTACCCAAACGGGGGAAACTTTCATTTGGGAAATTTACGTTTTGTAAACTCACAATGAGGAAACAACATGTAGTTCTGAACGTGGGTGAGGGGTTAAAAGTATCATCAGCCGTGTCTCACGTTGTTTTCAGCCACGGATGGCAGGGCTGGGTTTTGAGCTCTGTCATCCGTGATTGAAAACAACGCAAGTTGTGAATGATGACACTTTTAACCCCACGTCCACGTTCAGAGCTACACGTTTGTTTCCCTGTTATGAATTTACAAAATGTAAGTTTTCCTCGCTTGGGTAATGTGGGCAAGCAGATAACTCCCAAGGTTATTGAAGAATTTGGGGTGAGCTCTTAGACCCAGAACAAGCAGCTCAAGAATGTGCTGGGAATGCAAGACACTATATTATCAGAAACAGTACTCTTTGGCCCTGTGAGAATTCAAAAATGAACCAGAGAGCGTAGTCCTGATTGCTCAAACCTACAGTGTTGGTTCATGGCCTAGATTGGCTGCCATTAATAGAGATTTTAGAGTGGTTGCTTTCCTTTGTGATCTTTGTTACTTATTTGTGTAGAGTTATTTTAATACTGCATTATTGTCATCTCTCTGTATTGAATCATTGTGGTGGTCTGGTGTCTTGTTGAACACCTAGACAAAGCCTACCCAGAAGCCAATCAGTCTGGCTTGTTAATGACTCTTTTGTCCAGAGGAAGTGACCCCTACCAATCTGCCTTTGGGTGTTGTTGAAATCAGTTTGATGGGTTTAGGGCTGAATGAGAAGAGATCTTTTTTCTTGTGAAAAAAACAGTGAGTTTGAGAACCGGGACTGAGGTCTCATGAGATCTCTGTCCCAGAGCGAGTTCTTGGGCGAGAAACTAAAAACTAAATAAATCATTGTGCATGTACAAAATGGCCATCCGACTGTTGTACACTTGAGCAAATGGCCACTACCTTTAGCATTCAATAGCATTCCCACCATTTTGGTTAAGAGCATTGACTATTTTGTGCATGTGCAATGATTTTTTTAATTTTCTTGACCAAGAACTCATTCTGGGGAAGAAAAAAGTAATTGTGCATGCACAAAATGGCCACCGGGGTGTTTTGCACATGCACAAATGGCTACTTCACTTAACCAAAATGGCGGTGATGCTATTAGTGCCATTTTGGTTAAGGGCAGCAGCCATTTTGTGCATGTGCAATGATTTATTATTATTTATTATTGCTATTGTTTAAATTTTCTTGCCAAGAACTCAATGGAAAAAGTCCTGGTTCTTGCTTCATCTCGGATGAGTCAAGAACCAGGATTTCTATGGATTATCACTTTTTGTTAGATCTCATTTCAGTCCTAGTTTAGACCCAAGTGGAGAGAACTGTTGGCCGGTTACAGCAGGTTCAGCTATAATGAGTCAGTTGGTGTCTCACGCTGGAAGAGGATTGGCGTTAGGCTTGGGGGAGCTGATTCAGCCCTGGAATGGAAAAATCAAATGCACAAATATAGGATGGGTAATACCTGACTTGGCAGCAGTACATGTGAAAATGATCTAGGGGTTGTAGTTGATCACAAACTGAACAAGAGTCAGAAGTGTGATGCAGCTGCTAAAAAGGCTAATGCAATTTTAGGCTGCAATACCAGAAACCTAGTATCCAGGTCACGAGAAGTAATAGTTCTACTCTATTCTGTACTGGGGCTCAGATCTCATCTGGAGTACTGTGTCCAGTTCTGGGTGCCGCGTTTTAAGAAGGACATCGACAAATTGAAACGGATTCAGAGGAGGGCGAAAAAAACAGTCAGGTATCTGGAAACCAAGTCCTATGAGGAAAGGTTGAGGAAGCTGGGTATGATGAGCCTAGAGAAGACTAAGAGGAGACATAATAACCGTCTTCAAATATTTGAAGGACTGTCACACAGAAGATGACAAAGACTTGTTCTCTGTTGGCCCTGAGGGCAGGACCAGAAATAATGGGCTCAAATTACAAGAAAGCAGATTTCGGTTAAACATTAGGAAGAAATTCCTAACGGCAAGAGCTGTTCGACAATGGAACAAATAGCCTGGTTCTTTGCTGGAGGTTTTCAGACAGAGGCTGGACAGTCATCTGTGAGGGATGCTGTAGCTGTGGATTTCCTGCATTGAGCAGAGGGTTGGACTAGATGACCTCTGAGGTAACTTCCAACTCTATGATTCTTTGCCAGGTGAGCTGAGAATGCCGGGGAGAAACATTCTGGGCCATCCACCCCAGAGACTGAGAATTGTAAGCCTTGTTATGTGACCTGCCTTGTGTTTCTCTATACCTAGACTGACGTCTGGCATTCCCTTCCCTTTAGTAAAGTGTATTTAAGTTGACCCTGGGTTGGTCTGAGTTGTTGCTCCAGGAGGTTTTATGCCCAGGGAAGGGGTGATCTTCTGGGTAGCAGACACTAGTTGCGAGAGAAGCAATCCTCCGCACGGACTCGCATCCCAGGGGCTTGCCCAACAAGGGAGGTGTCTCCCAGAGAGGGGAGGTAAGCCAACAGAAGGAGCAAAGGGTCTGCAGCTGGCCTCGGTCTAGGGTGGCAGGCGTTCCACAAGTGCTCAGAACTGGGGGAATCCTGGCCGTAGACAACCCTGACGTTTTATCTCCATATCTGTGGGTGGGTCTCCAGGAACCCCAGTGTAAAGTGAGCCCCTGAGCCCTACCAGCTGGCAGGGTCAGGTGGGAGCTCAGCCCTGTACCAGCATCCCAGGACTGGGCAGGGAAGGATCCGCAGAGCCCGTGACAATCGTACTTTAAAAGAAACAACCTCCCCCCCCGCCCCCAAACAAAAACCCTTCTCCCATTTTTCCGTCTTAAGAATTTGAAACTCTTCATACATGTTCACAAATTCAGCCAAATAACAGGGTCAGTTCAAACATCCCTTTTTTACAGAGAAGGAAACAAGCACAGAGAAGAAAAGGAGCTTGGCTAAAGTTTCACAGGGAGTCAGTAGCAGAGCTGGGAATAAAACCAGAGCTGCTTTACTCCTGGTCCTAAGTTTTAGCTATAGCTGAATAGATAAATTCAAACTAGGGTTTCCTAATAGAACAGCCCTCATTTCAGTACCCTTTAGCTCTATAGAACATAATAAACATCCATTATTCACAGAATGGAAATCCCTTATACTGAGCACCACAGCTCTATGGAACATAATGGACATCCCTTATTTCAATATCCCTCGGCTATGTAGTGTTCCTTTATTTTTGAAATTTTGATCTGACCGCCCTAATTCAGACTGTGGAGAGCAGAGGTGTAGCATGTATTGAAGCATATGCACAGTGGAGGCTGCTGATTGAACCAGGCTAGAAGGAAACGTCATTTACAGTAAAGCAGAACAAACTTCCTGCCTCATTTAATTGGGTAACAGTAGGCAGATTGCAATTCCATTTATGTTGTTGTTTCCACCACTTTATTATGAGGCTTGCTTTGCTTTGCTTGTTGTTCAGGACTTTTTCCTGACTCTGGTTTCTTGTGTGTAACCAACGAGATGCTGAAACAAATAATTCCTCTTTGGTTCCCTCCAGAGGTAGTTCTGTCAGAATTTCCATTCCGGGCAACAGTCCTAGCGTTTGTCTTTTCCAGGGAGTAATTTGTAGCCTTAGGAGAAAAGGAAGGCTGCTGCAGTCTCCATTGGGATTCGAATCTCCCTGTAGCCCTCCCCTGCCCTGTGATTTAACCTCATCATTGCTTACACCAAACTGGGCTTAGAGTCGTTTCTCTCACTGATACAGATGAGAGAGGCAGTGGAAGCATGTAATAAAATTGGGCTATAGAGAATTTGTAGAAGCAGTGGATACAACCACAGGCCTCCTTAAGTCACAGCAGGGTGCAGCCCTTTTGGGACAGAGCACATGGGTTCATTGAAATAAGATAATAGAAAATGGCTGGAGGCTCTCAGTTGGGGTGGGAAAGGGAGCTGCTGAACAGATGGGAGAAGCAGCTGCAGATGTCCAAGTCAGTGCTCAGTAAACTGAGGGTTGTTGGGGTAGAGGTTTTTTTTAATTATAGTATAGCCCACCCTTCCCCAAAGCTCAGGATAGGTAACAAAGCATATATAAAAACATGAATAAGACCAAACTAATTTACAACCTGAACTGTATATTTTAAATTCCCTTTTTAAAAAAAGCATCCCATACCCTATCCCCACTTGCCAAATACCTGGCCCAGTAAATCGGTCTTACTCCCCCCGGGCTTTAGATCGGCCCCTGCAGTCATCTGGGGGTGCCTTGTTGGAGGTCCCCCGGGTTCTCCAGGGGGCCATGCAGAATAGGGCGTTCTTGGTGGCGGCGCTGTGCCTTTGGAATTCCCTCCCGGTGGGGGCACGGTTGGCCCCAGACCTCCCGGCCTTACACAGGAACTGCAAAACCTGGCTGTTCCGTCAGGCATTTGGCGAGGGAGAAGGGTAGGGTGGGGGGTTAGGGAAGGTGGTATGGGGGTGTTTTATGGTTGTCTTATTTTATTATTGAATTATTTTTGTTTGTTTGTTTGTTTAATTGAATTGAAATGTTTTTAGTATATTATATGTATTGTTCTTAGCCGCTTTGGACCGCCTGTGGTGAGAGAAAGCGGGATGTAAATTTTGAAAATAAATAAATAATACATTGCCTCTTGAAAAATGCTTGGGCTATGACAAACCTCCAGATGAAAGGAGTTCCAAAGCCGCGGCGCATCCATTGCAGACATCTCTCTGTGTGCCCTTGCCGTATGGACTTGGTGTAGTGATGGAACTTGGAAGAGGGTGGCCCCAGCTGATCTACCCCCTTTTAGATATGTAGGGCCCAAGCCATTTAGGGCTTTTATAGGCCAAAACCAGCACATTGAATTGTGGGAAGCCAGTGTAGGCTCTGGAGCACCAGTGTAAAGTGCTTCGGGAGGCAACCCGCTCTGGTCAGAAGGTGGGCCGCTATGTTCTGCACCAGCTGCAAACCCCCTGAGCAGCCTTCAAAGTAGTAGACTAGCCTTGAGGTTGTGAATGATGAAGGTTTTGTTCTGGGCTAGAAGTCGGAGCCAGGCTGGAGCCATGACTTACAAGGGCTGAAAGTAGGGTGGTCAGATATTCAAATTTTAGAGGACAGTTATGAGAAATAGAGGTTGCAGGGCTGTGTTGGCTGTAGTACAGCCCTGCAACCTGTATTTCTCATAGCTGTCCTCTAGAACTGCATATATTGTCACTCTAGCTGGAAGGGAAGAAGGATTAGAAGGGTCTCTGGGCTTGGAGCCTCATGATAGGCTTGTCTGAAAATCAAGGCTGCAGCCCAGGAAAGGATGTGCCTACAACACAAAGGTGCTGTAGCCCAGCAAAGGGCTTGTCTCCTCTAGGTGGAAGACCTCTGCCTGGGGAGCGGAGGGTGCTGGTGGAAAGGAGTACTGGTGAATGCTTGTAAGAACTGTGGGGACCTGGCACATTGGGCAAAATAAGGCACTCTTGGTGGAGAAACTAATGTGTAGCTGGGACGGAGGGATCCTGTGGGAACCTGTGACTCCGCATGCCCTACGTGCTGCTAAGAGTGACCCTGTAGAGTCATGGTACTGCATACATGTATAGTGCTAGGAGGTGACTAATGTATCGATCAATCAAGTTTATTATGGATACCAGCTTCTGCAATCATCGAAAACATACAAGTAAAAAAATAATACATGATACAAAAAAACGAGAACAATCACTTAGTTTTGGAAAGGAACCTACTCCTAAACTCTTCTGTCCTAAGGGTAAATGCTGCTAACCAAGCCAGATAACCTTCACTCTCTTGTTGCATAATCCATTACCTCTCGTTTGGAGAAGGCTGACTAATGTATGGACTAGGATCCTGTGTGTTAACACAGCCTGTGGACTAACGGCCTTGCCTTCACATCTTTTATTTATTTTATTTATTTTTAAAATGTATACCCCGCCCCTCCTGCCATGCATGTCTCTGATATCTAGGATAGGTGGCTACAAATGGCTTTAATGGAACTATCCACAGGGCCACCAGGAAGCTACACTACACTGTGCGCTGGCTGCTTGGTGAAATTCAATTGTTTCTTACCATCCCAAAAGCCCTCCATGGCCTAGGACCCAGCTTACTCCAGTACTGGCATCCTGACTCCCAACCTGACACACAGACTGATTAGTAGCATGGAATTCTAGTCCTGTTCTCTGTTTGCGAATCGACTGCAAATGAGATGCAATCTCCACAAATTTCCTTTTCATTCCTAATTGCACAGTGAGCCCTCCCCACTTCTCATGCCCTGAGACCGGTGTGGCTCTTGGAGATCTGCCAGAAGCAGGGGCGTAGCTATCGTAGGGACAGGAGTGACATTTGTCCTGGGGCCCAAATTAGGGCTGGGGCCCAAATCCTGTCCTGTTGCATGGCTGGGTGAAGACTGAGTAGAAGTGTGCGTGTGCGGGACTCACCCGGCGAGCAGCACAGGACAGAGCAAGAGCCGGCGGCACAAGGCAAGCACACAACCTCCAGGGCTCAGGTGCAGCAAGTAGAGGGAGGGAGAGGCGTTGTGGTGACAGGAGTGTCTCTGGAGTCTTTATCATGCGAGTTGACAGTTTTCTGCAATAAGGACTTTGAAGGAGGAGGGGGAGAGGGGGTTGGACAGGGGAGAGGATGCGGGGGTGTGTGTGTGTCCATTTCTGGCACCTGGGCCCATTCTGACCTAGTTATTCCACTGGCCAGAGTCTGCCTCCTTCTGCCATTTAGCAGAGCAGCTCCATTGGAGCCTCACCAGGAGTCCCCACTCTCCTCACTGGCTTTATGACTGTTTCTTCATAGGGGAGGTACCACAGCATAGCATGTGGACAGGGAGCCATTCTCCAGCCTCCTCTGATAGGCCCAAGGGCACAGTCTGACACTGTCGCCCTGACACTGTGGTAGGGATATTCCTGTGAGGCTGAATGGCTGCAGGCCATGGGGGAAACCGCTTTTGTGGTGCTTCAGAGTTGGGTCAAGCAGCAGGACATGGGAAGGCTGGGACTGCAGTTTTTCAGGGCAGCAATGAGCTGGGAAGCAGAGCACAGAGAAGTGAGGGATCCTTTCTGATTCTGTAATAAGGGTAAGACAGGAGTAATCGTGTGGTCTGCAGTGTGGGGAGGCCAGATTATGGAGGCTCCTACGCTCTGGCTCAGTAAACCTATTGTGTGCATGTGCGCCTCTATAGCCCAGATGCCATTGCAGGACTAGCACTGTGGCTGCTGTGCAGGCACCGTTCTGCTGAAGAGGCAGTAAAATGTCGCAGCACAAGAGCATTAGCATAGCCAGCTTCCCATCCCTGGTCCTCCTGCCCAGACTCTGACATCGATGCAGTGCAGGTGAATGGGAGAAAACCAGCCGGTTAGGCTAATCCATGTGCAGGGTGTGTGCTGGAGGCAAGGAGTGGGGCTGTGCACTGTCATGGGGCAGAAGGGCTGGAGTGGGGGCTGCTGTGGTGGTCTGGATGAGCAACGGCAAACTATGGCTTAGCTTGAGGCCTCTGCATTCATTTGCCCAGCCCTGAATCCAGATGGCAGCACTTGCAGATTGGATGAGCTCCTTCCATTAAGCGCTGCTGTTCTTTCCTCCTTGGGTGTGAGACTAAGACCTCATTCACACCTTCAGCGGCAGGCAAGTCCATGCAGATTTTGGCACTGGGAGAGAACCCAGAAGACAAAATATGTGCAGGGTTTGGCCGGTGCAAAAGCCCCACCCCACGCAGTTGGCTTCTGTGTTCTCTCCCGGTGCCAAAATCTGCGCAGACCAGCCAGCTGCTGAAGGTGTGAATGTGGTCTAAGCATATTTCTAACAAGATGATAACCCACACTAAGAGGGTGTTCAGCCCATGTTCACTGCCTGTTTATTAGGTCGCTGCAGGATGTGCGTTCCCATGCACCACAGAGCGTGTACTCACAGCAAAGTCCTGGCACATCCCGGGCCCGCCATATAGGCCAATCCAGGCCCATGTTTGCCCCTGTCTTTCGGGGTGTGCGCAAATCACCTAGAGCAGTCCCAGTGAACAGCCCTCAAATTTGGTTGCCCCCACTCCTTGCCAAGACCATCTTGTGTATTGCTGGTCCTGAATCTGGAGAAGGGGGAGAGCAGCTTGTGCATTCACCTACTGCTCATATGTTCTTGACAGCAGCAACCTTTCTGTTGCTGCTTGTGCCATGTGCTCTGTCATGAAGGGAGGGGCTTGGCTGAGCTACGGGGCTGTACATATCCATCTCTCCTTCTGTGTATAAGTCCAGCATCTGTTCTGTCCTCTTGGCCACTCCCTTCTGCAGCAACAGAAACAAGCCCCCAGCAGCCTGGTGACCACGCCCAGACTCCTCCCCAGGTCCCTTCTTCTCTAAGTTTCCTTGAAATGATACCCTTGTTTGACAGCCCAGCTGGTGGTTTCAGCACTGTTGATACCTGGAGAGCATTGGAAGCATAGCTCCCTAGTGGAAATGTAAATGGTTTTATTCAGTCATCATTCCTTCCTCATGCCTGGAGTCCTTGGCTGCCTTTCCCTTTGATGTTCTATGCATGGCTCCCTCTGTTCTGCTCATCAAAGGCTAACTCCTGGGGTGGGAATCTTGCTGCATCAGAGTGACAATTTCTGAGTGATTTTGAGATCAATCCCAGGCACTAATAGCTTCAGTGGCATGAGCCTCACTGACCTCAAGAGCAGGACTTGGTTCGCAAGGCTAAACTTTGTCAAGATTTTGGGAGCAAGGATTAGAGTCTGCAGACTTGGGTTGCATTCTCAGAGGGTGGGTGGAGGAAAGGGCAGAGTGCAACTGCATGTTTAAAGCTTGAGAAGTCCCTGCTCTGCCAGTGTCTTGCTGCATGGTTCTGGATTAATTCCTTACCCCCTTTGCAACAAGGAGATAATGATGCTGATCTACTTCCCATAGGGCTGGGAGAGGTGAACTCATTTGTTTCCATAAGGACTTGGAGATTCTTGGGTGGAAGAGGAATATGAGGCTGTTATCTCAAATGGAAGAGCTAGGGCTGTAACCATGAGGTTTGCATGCACTTTGGTGATTGTCTGTATACACTCTCTAAGTTCATTGTACACCAGGTTGGTTCTTGACATCACAGAATAAAATGCACTAGAAGATTTCCACAAGGAGAGATTGGGACCCATGAGTTCTCTGGGTGTTGCGAGCTCAGCACATGGAGCTGGTCAGTTTAAGAGGAGTCTGGAGTTTTCATTTCAACATTGCAAATAGGAGTGGGGGTGTGGATTTACAAAATTGTTCGTGAATCACAACACTGGTAAGTTTCACACAAAGATTTAAATGCAAATATCTGCTTCTAGAAAAATTTGCTTAAAGATCCAAGCAGATAATGGCAACAAAACAGGGAAGAAGTTGGGTTAATGAAGAAGGTTCAGGAAAGAGACTAGATTGTGTTCCATCTTGAAAAGCATTGTATAAAAATGGAGCAAATCGCATCCACACAGAAAAGCCAGTTTGACTTTTAAGCTTCTTTCCATTTTAGTAATTGCAGGTGTTCTTAGTAGCAAAGTGAAGGAATTAAACTTCTTTTCTTTTTACAGTATCTTTAAATAAAAATCCTTACTGCATGGGCAAATGTAGGGATTTCTCCCCTTGTTGCTAAAATGTAGCTGCCTCTTAGGAAGAAAGCAGCCACCAAAACCAGCCAATATAATCAGCATTAGGAAATGAATGGCAACAATAACATTTAACATTTATAGATCAGCGTATCATGGAGATACAGCCTCGTCCAGCGATACAGGCTACACAGCCTCGTCAGAGGTGGGAGGATGCCAACAACTGGGGAATAGGACAACTTCGGCCACATACAAAGCAGGGCCAAACTTAGAAAAAGAGTCCCTGCTCAGTAGAAATAGGCATGGTTGTTTAGGAACTCATCTTCCACACAACCAGAAGAATCTAGAGGGAAGGTGCTCTGGCCTCTCCACCTTGGTGATGCTGCTGTACACATCCTCCCTGAGCCTCTTCCCCAACCCTCCAGGCTCTGTTCACATTCCGGAGTGGGTGGCGTGCACTGGGGAAAGGGACAGGAAGTGGGAGGCAAGAGCCTGAACAGTGCCATCTCCAAATCATGCCTCCCACTCCTTGCCCCTTCCATGGTGCACACCATCCACTTCAGGAGGCAAGCAGCTCTGGGAGAGGTGCTGTGGAATGAAATGAAAGGCATTTTGCAAATGTAATGGGGTGTGTGTGTGTGTTGCCCAAATGCCCATGTCTCCTCCCCAGAGCTAGGGTCAGCAGGGCTGGAGCACACACGCATGGATGGGGCGGGCTAGTATTTTACAGATGGGGAACCGAGACTGAGAGGCAGTGACTTACTCAAGGCCTTCCAGTGAGGCTAGGATGCGAGCTAAAGCCAGGGCCCACACCCCATCAAGTTGCCAGGAGTGCCCTGAAAGTTAGATAACTTACAGTTGCTCAGGGAATCCTGCTCATTCAAGGTAATGTTACAGCTGTTAAGGGATATTAAGTCAGATAATCTTTAATATTATGTGCGTAATGGATACTTGGTCCAGTTAATATCTGCTTCATGACAGTTTGCTATTGCCCTGTTTGGAAACAGTTCTTTAGCAATCCCACCCAGGAGCCTCCAAGATGCCTCACCAGTACTTGATTCTTTAGATTCCTGCAGATGCCCAGGCAGTGTAATTAATGAGCATCTTGGAGACCTGATATTTATCTAGCTCTCTTCATAGAGTTTGGCTAGTTAAAGACTAGCTAAGGCAGTATTCCACTGGCAGGGCTAGCATGGAGGTTGTACTGTAATAGGATCCTTTACATCCCACTGCTGCTCTCTGGCAGACGGGCAGAGTCTTTTTCAGGCCCCACAGGTTAACATTTGGAATCCCACATATAATGACAGCCGATCAGTTTCCACACTGAAGGCAAGAGGAGCAGAGGAAGCAACCAGATAGCTTGGGGGTGCAGCAGCAACAGCTGTGGTTTGCAGGTGGGATTACCATTCCCCAGGCATATTGGAGGTCATGACATTGGCTCCAGGTAACAGAGAGAAGGGGAAGAATCCTGCCTGCTCTGCTCTATTGAAATTAGTCTGTTAATAGAAAAAGTATAACCACACAGTCAGGCTGGGAAGGGGTGGGAGGCATATGTTCCTAGCTCCCATCCTGGGCCAGCATGCCCTGTCCTCATTTCAGTGGCACAGGGAAGGGAATGTAGTGTCCCAGAATGGCAGGGAATGGGCACTGTAGCTGGAGGGTACACAACATGGGAAATGGCGAATGGGAAGCAGTCACATGCTAAGTGAGCACAGATATCCTGTCCCTCTCGCCTGCCAGCTGAGATGATTATCGTGAGTAGCCTGCGAATGGGATTTTATGCCTGTGGGGATGTCTGCCTCTGATCCATGTGTTAGCCAGTTATTGCAGGTGCTAATGCAGGCTGCCTGCAGCGTTGGGGTGCTTCCCTTTCCCTTGCTGTATAGTAACGTCTCTTGTTTTCTCTCCTCCTCTCCCTGGGCACGTGGAGCAGCAGCGGCCGGTGAAGCAGTCCCTCAGTAAGTCCCTCTGCAGAGAGTCACACTGGAAATGCTTGCTGCTCTCCCTCCTCATGTACGGCTGCATGGGAGCCATGACCTGGTGCCACGTGACCAAGGTGACCCGGTTGACCTTTGACAGTGCCTACACGAGTAAGTCCATGATGTACCATGACAGCCCCTGTTCCAACGGCTATGTCTACATCCCACTGGCCTTCCTGGTGATTCTCTACGTGGTCTATCTGGTGGAGTGCTGGCACTGCTACACCCGCAATGAGCTCCAGTACAAAGTGGACGTGGAGAGTGTGCATGAGCGTGTGCAGAGGATGCAGCAGGCCACACCATGCATCTGGTGGAAAGCTATCAGCTACCATTATGTCAGAAGGACCCGGCAGGTCACCCGCTACCGCAATGGGGATGCCTACACCACCACACAGGTGTACCACGAGAGGGTCAACACCCATGTGGCAGAGGCTGAGTTTGACTATTCCAACTGTGGGGTGAAGGACATCTCCAAGGACCTGATTGACCTGGAAAGCTACCCGGCCACCCGACTCCGCTTCACTAAGTGCTTCAGTTTTGCCAACGTGGAGTCTGAGAACTCCTACCTAACCCAGCGGGCCCGCTTCTTCACTGAGAACGAGGGACTGGATGACTACATGGAGGCCAGGGAGGGGATGCACCTCAAGAATGTGGACTTCAAAGAGTACATGGTAGCCTTTTCAGACCCAGACAACCTGCCCTGGTACATCTCCCACTATGTCTTCTGGGTGACTTCTCTCTTGACCCTGTCCTGGCCCCTGCGGGTGCTGAATGAGTACCGCACCTCCTATGTCCATTATCATGTGGAGAAGCTCTTTGGGTTTGACTATGTGGCAGTGACACCAGCAGAGGAGCGCCCCTTCTGCCGGAGAATGCCTCGGGTCAACACAGTGGACAGTACTGAGTTGGAGTGGCATATCCGGTCCAATCAGCAATTAGTGCCCAGCTACTCGGAGGCTGTCCTCATGGACTTGGTGGGGCTCTCGGGCTGCACCAGCTACTCAGCCTGCCGCTACGGAGGCTACAGGCAGAACTGTGAGCGGTGCCACAGGACTATAAGCAGCTCTTCCATCTTCTCACGCAGTGCCCTCAGCATCTGCAATGGCAGCCCCAGGATCCCCTTCAGCAGCAGCCGCTTCTCGCTGGGACGTCTCTATGGCTCACGGCGCAGCTGCCTCTGGCAGAGCCGAAGTGGGAGCCTGAACGAGCAGAGCTGCCCGACCGAGCAGACTCGTCTCTCCAGCCAGGTCACAGTGGAGGAAGAGGATCCCCCTCCCTACCAGGATGCCCTCTACTTCCCTATCCTCATCGTGCACCGTAACGAGGGCTGCCTCAGCCATGACCACCGTCATCTCCACCGGAACGGGTCCTGCGTGGAGACCTCACTGTGAGTGTGGGGGACAGCAATTAGATCCCCCTGGGGAACACTCTTTCTATGCCCAGACACAGCACTTGGGAAGTGAGTGGGTAGCCTAGCCAAGGAGAGGAGGCTCCAGTTTATCTGTGAGGGATTGAGAGGCTGCCCCCTCTCGCTCTCCCACTGAAGGCTCAGCAGCTGCTAGGTTGAGTCTGAGACACCTGCTCCTGGAATGACTTTGACGTGAGGTAGGCAGAGCTACAGACTAACAACCACAAGTAAAGAAAAGGGAGTGGGAGGAGGAAAGAGCAACAAGACTGAAGTAGAGACATTGGTGCTCTGGTTCCAGCTCTGCCTCCAACAGCCCAGCCCTGCTTGAGTAATGCTCACCGAGAGCAGCAACCACCCCATGCTGCTCTGCTGTTTCTGAGACTCTTCTGCCAACGTTGTAAAGTCACACTCCAGTGATGGAGCATTCCCCTGGGGAGCTGCAATTAATTCTCACTGCGCCAAAGATCCTCGGGCGCCCAGGCACATGGAGCTGCAAGGCGACTGAAAGGAAACCACAAGTCCAAGCCTTCCCCGTTTTTCTAGGCCGCACTCCGACTGTTATGCTGTTCTCAGCTGAAGGGAACGGGTTCACCACCAGAGGGTGACAACTCCTCAGTGACAATTCCTCAAAGTCTCTGCAGTTCAAGTCCCAAGAATCAGCCACCCGTAGGGAAAACTTAAAACATGCAAAGCCACTCTCCATTTGAAGTTACAGAGAACATGAAGCAACAGGGAATACACAGAAGAGAACTCAGACACCCAGTCACAGTCCCAAGACAGGAGAAGGCACAGAGGCCATCATGTGCTGGGGGTCAGCTGGAAGCAGAAAGCCTACTATGGGGAAAAGGGGGTGAGTTGGGAAACTGGGGGCCCTGAGGCCTTGAGAGGGAGGGAGATCTTGTCATAATTAATTCAGACAGGCTAGGAGTCTGGCATCAGGGGAAGCTCTGATAAGTTCAGCCACAGCTTACCTATTAATAATAGAGGAGCAGGCTGGCGTGACTCCATGAGAGCTGATGTTACATGAAGCCAAGCCAGCCTCTGGCTGCAGTCTCTGGCAAAGCAGAGTTCAGGGCAGGGGCTCTAAGGTGAGGGAAGTAGAAAATTGAGATGGGAGAGGGGTTTGTTATATATGATGTGCCTCTTGGAGAAGGGAAGGGCTGCCAGTGATACAAACTATACAGAGTGATGCCAGGTCCCTTTGCACAGGTGAACACAGGTATCACAATCCTACATTTGAGCTGCCTTCTCCTTGCTGGGGGTTTGTCTTTGGGGACAACAATCTACTGCCTGCCAACATCTTTAGGCTGCCTGCCCCATCAGTGTCTCTAATTGTGTGAGAGGTGAACTGGCACAGTGCCATTAAAGTCATGCATAAAAGGTTATGCTCCCAAATCAGCTGCAGAATGTGGGAGTGGACTTAGAGCGAGAAAGAAACTGCTAAGTCCTGAGGTCAGGATTCTGGATTCTCTGGGAGCATCCTCGCACTGGGAGTAGTGCACAAATCTCCGCCCTGTTCCGGGTGCTAGTAGGAATCCCAGAACACCTGCCCCAAGGGCCAGCAGCAAAATGCTAATGTCTGCTCACATTTAAAGGGTCAGTCCTGCAATTGGATTTGTGTGAACGACAGCTGTATCTGGGTGGAATTTCATTGTCCCCCCAGGATCAGCTCATCCAATCCAGTAGTAGGATCAGAGGATACACATGACTTTCATTAAGCCATCTCTCCCTCCTCCCCCGTGCATATGGATGAGATCCGACTGGTAGGCTGAGTTTGTGAGTGAAGATACTCTAGATTAAATCATGCAAGCACTCAAGCCCTCCATCCCTCCATATGTGCACAAGGGGTCACCTAGGGTATATGATTCTGCTGGTATATGTGTGAGGGCAGCAGGGCCAGTTCCTCATAAGGCAGCAGTGGGGACCACGAGGCATTTTTCTTCAGACAAAGCTACCAAATGACAAAGGTGTGGGATGGACTCAGGAAAACCCCAGTGTCCTTTTATCTGCAAGTGTCACCTTTGTCCCACAGTTGCATCCTTAGGTTTTGCTTTTGAGTCTGAAGGCCATTGTTTTTGTAACTCTTGAAAAGGGATTGGTCACCACTGCCAAATTAGAAAGCTTCCCTTCACATTTCATATGCATGCACATGGAAACCTGTGTGTCGCATCTGCCCAGTCCTGCAAAAATGAGGACCTCTTCCCTTGGCAACAATTATGCTATTCATAGGAGTAAGTAGAGACTACTTGCATAAGTGTTTGCAGGATCAAGGCCAAATACAATTTCAGGGGAAGAAGGAGAAAGACTCTTTATTCCATTCTGTCAGCAAGAACATCACTGTTGCATGCTGGCTCCTAGCGTTAGCCAATGATCCCCTCAGACTCAGTATGTCTGTGTGGGATGGAGGCGACACTCCTTCCTCACCCACCAGCTTTGCTGAATTTCTCTTACCCACCGTGGGGGAAATCTGAATGTAGAGACTCCCATCACTAGCCAGCAGTAGGGCTTGAATCTGGGACCAGCACCAACTTAGTCTGCATTAGCTGAGAGATTGTGGCCATTATTTTGTGATAACAGTAGCAGGTGCCTCCATGGGAGGTGATTGCACTCGCTCAATATTAGCGTATGCTGCTGCTAGTTCACACTGCTCTCCCCAGAGAAATCCCTGCTAATTTAGTTACAGGATCCATTCCTGCACATAGTCCGGCTGTTTTGTTTCACCTGGTTGGTCACAGGCTGCCAAGGTTGTAGCCATTCATGTCTCTAGCCCCTTTTTTTGGTAACCTTGCTATGCTGGTCACATTCTGACTCCAGAACCTGACCACCCCCAGTGGTTCTCAACCAGTGGGGTCCTGGGAAGGTCTTAGTAGGTCACAGAGGCAGGAGTCGAGCCAGGGGAGTCAACGGCGGCTGAGGCTGGAGTGGGGACGGAGAGGTGGTAGCAGCTGCAGCCGGGATGGGGAGGTGGCACCACCAAAGCTCGTTTGAGCAGTCTCGTTCTCCGTCCTTCCTCTGCTTGTGGAGCCTGTGTGGGGCCAAACCCACCCTTGACCCTCACAGCTAGACTAGTAGGGAAGCCCAAGCTCTAGCTCTGAGAGGAGAGAAGGCTGCTCTTGGTGTCTTGGCCCCACACAGCCTGCTGCATCTGGGATGAGTAGCCGCTATTCCTTCAGCATCAGCCTTGGAGAATCCTTGATCCCTGTCATGTCTTGTGTGCCTAGCCCAGGTAAGTCCTGGATTTATTCACATAGGTCCTGGATTTTTTAACAATGGCTTTGGTGTGTGTTGCCCACAAAAAGTTTGAGAAGCACTACCCTTGAGAACTACGCTAATAAGAGTTTATGCTTGACTAGTCTCCCATTGGTTACAAGACATTTTTTCCCATTTGTACTGACAGCATCTGATAGAATTTCAAGTGCCACATTGGTTTTTCCCATCCCCATTGCAATTAGTCCACTTTTCTGCATTTCAGTCAGTGAAATGAGGCCATTCGGTTTCACTTTCTGGTTCTCAGACATAGTCCAGTGCAGCAGGGAAGGGGTTAATTTCAACATAGATTCCTGGATGTTTCTATTTGGATTCCTGTGGCTGCTTGTAAAAAAACCACAACACCCTTCCCTTTCCCGAGGACAAAACCTGCATTTTTGGCTTACATTACTCAACCGCCCTTCCTTGGGTTTGAGTGGTGTAGCTCACTAGGCCATGGAACAAGACATCATCTCTTGCATCTCTTTCCACTTTATCCACACGCTGTCTAATAGCGGTCTGCCAAGTTCAGAGCTGGAGGTGGGGGCAGGTGAATTGGCTTGGTCCCAGCTTACGTCAAGTGAATTTAGATTGCTGTGTCACATTCTCCTCTTACTGGGGTGTCAGCCCAACTCCCGTTACCATTTGTGGGATGACTCCAAGTGACTATAGTCTATGGGATTGCCAGCTGTCACAATTAAATTGTGAGTCTTGAAATTTTAGGAGTTTCTAAAAACCTGAAATCATGACTTACAATGGAAATCATGAGAAGTTCAGCTTTCATTTTTTGTTTAAAAGGGAAGTTTCTAACCCTCATAGATGCAGAGGAAGGCCCTAAAGGCTCAGAAACCAAAAGGCAAATTTAAATACCAAAATGCTTATTATTTTTAACATCTCAAGAGTGTTGAACCACACTCATGGCTTTAGGGGTTGGCATATTGTTTTTTTAATAGTTGATGTTGGAAACTCTGGAACGGAAGTTGAGAGAGAATCCCTTTTGCCATGGTAAATCAGGATTCCATGAAGTTAAATGGTCCCTGTTATATGTGAGAGGAAAGTCAGATTTTATCACTTTCTGGCCTTCCATGTTAAAGCTTCTGCTCATGAATTAAATTAAGTCATGTCTTGCTCTGTGTCCCCCAATCAGATACGGCATTATTGTAAATTTTGTTTGGTCTTTTCGGGGCTGTCCAGAGATTCCTGGAGGTTCAGGGCAGAATGCCATGGCAGGGGAATAGGGCATTAATCTATACTTTCCTCTGTAAGAGGGTTCGCCGTACAGTGTCATCAGTACACCGATGATACACAACTTTACCTCTTGTTTTCTGGAGACCCAGGCCTGGCAGTCTCGGTGCTTACCCGGTGCTTGGCAGCTGTGGGGAACTGGATGAGGACGAGCCATCTGAGGCTGAATCCTGACAAGCCGGAGGTGGTGATGGTGGGTAGGGTTGAGGGGGTGGTGACTCCCATCACTGGCGGGTCTGCCCCCCTCTGGCTGCTCAGGTTCATAGTCTGGGGGTGCTCCTCGACCCACAGCTCCGTCTGGAATGTCAGGTGGAGGCTGTGGTGAGGGGAGCATTTCGCCAATTGCATCTGGTGCAACGGCTGTGGCCGTATGGCTCCGGCTCAGATCTGGCCACCATCATCCATGCTTTCATTACCGCTCGACTGGACTACTGTAACACACTCTACGTGGGGCTACCCTTGATGACGGTCCAGAGGTTGCAGCTGGTGCAGAATGCGGCGGCCTGCCTCCGAACGGGGATGGGCTGCCACGAGCACATTACACCTGTACTCCATACTCTGCACTGACTGCCTATTGTCTTCTGGGCCCAATTCAAGGTGTTGGTCATGACCTATAAAGCCCTAAACGACTTGGGTCCTGTTTATCTGCGAGACCGCTTCAGGCCTGGGGTCATCTCGTGGCCCTTGCGGTCGGCCGGGGGCACCCGGCTTGGAGTCCCGCGGGTATGCCAGGTGGTGATGGCAGAGAGGGTGTGGCCGCACCTTGGCTGTGGAATTCCCTCCCATTGGAGACCCGTCTGTCCCCTGACCTCCCCTCTTTCCGTAGATGTTGTAAGACCTGGTTGTTCTGCCGGGCCTTCGAGGTAGGTGGGCTTTATTTGCCTAGCTGCTATTGAATTTTATGTGTCCATTTTTATATATTGTCGTTTCAGTTGGCTTTTTTACTGTGTTTTATGCTGTGCACCGCCCCAAGCTGCCGAAGCACAGGATAAAAGTGTTTGTAATAATAATAATAATAATGTTCCAGCTGCCCAGCAGAAGAATCTGGGTTGGGTGGGGAGCTCGGAGTAGAGGATCACACCTGGGATACTAGGTTTTCTCCCTGTTCCAGCCCGGCTGAAGGAAAAGTCAGAGGTGTCTATGAGTTGCCAAGTTGTGCCTAAAGCTGGCCCTGAATCAGCTAGCGGTTCCATTGTATCCATGTGTGAGTGCTCTAGGCTTCCATTCTGAATCTGGTGTCTTGCTTCTCAGGGTTGGTAGGAGAAACTGCAAGACACAGGGCTGGCCAGAAGAGGGGTGAACAAAAGGGGCAATTTGAGAGTCTCACAACAACATTAGGATGTAGATTTGATGGTCAAATACGGGTGCCTCTGAGCTGCCCCTTTGCCTTACTGTGTGGGCAGCAGTGTACAGGGAATAGGAATGCATGGAGGAGGATGCTTATGCAAAGGCTACTGAGCTCAGCATCTCAAGCTGATGAGAAAGAAACAGATTCTGAATGTGTAAGTGTACACCGAGTGGCAAAGCCTCCACGCAGCCTTATGCTGCAGCCCCATAACGCCTGCTCTCTGCACTCCTGATATCAGATTAATAAATCAAGCTGTCCATAGGAGTTAAGATACTCCACCCTTCCATGAGAAGGGGCTGAAGGAAGTAAATAGTGAGATCAGAGAAGCCAGCAGCTAGTTAGGGTGTTAAGAAACAAGGCCATAGCCCCCTGGAGTTGGGGTTTGGTCTGTGCAGCCCCGACTTGCATGTAGAGCCTAATAAACAGGCAGGTGTTCTACCCCACTCCACCCACCAACTCAGTACCCTGCCATCTGTCATGACTCACAGCCACAGCGAACCATAGGAACAAGAAGTTGCCACAGCTGTTTCTTTCTTGTGGGCTATTATGCCTTTGGGAGGCAGTTCAGTGCCTGCTCTTAAAATGTTTCCTGTGTGTCACTGCGTCCTTCTCTGGCCCCTCTGGTTCTCTCCCACCCCCTAACAGCTACGTTCCCTCCTTGGGGCCCGCCCCTCCACGTTCGGTGGCCTTTTCTGTGCATTCCCTATTGGCATTCGCGGATTAGCCTGCTGCGGGCCTGAACCTCTACGTTTCCTATTGGCATTCGCAGGCTAGCCTGATCTGGGAATGGCAATAGGAAGTGCAAAGGTAAAGGTGTGCAGCTGGCTACTCTGTACTTGGCCAGTAGGGATGGGACTATCGGTATCGGATTAACCTGATAATGCTGATAATTGGCGATATTCGGATTAATCCGATAATAAATATCGGTATCGGCATATCATTTTTTAACATTGCCGATATTTTTGGATCTTTAACATTGCGGCCATTTAAAAAATGGCCGCAATGGTAAAGATCTGAAAAATTGGCAATGTTAAAAAAACGATATGCCGATACCAATAAATCCAATATTGGATTAATCTGATACCGATAAAACCGGTAACTGATAACTTGCTGATAGTCCCATCCCTACTGGCCAGCAACTGGCCTTTGCCTGTGGCTTTTCCACAGTAGTTCCCTTTGCACCTGAGCTTTTTCCCACTGGGCTGCTATACCGTCCCCCCCACAGTGCATGGCCAGCAGCCTCCCCAGCCCCTATTTCTGGTGCACCCACCCTTCCCACCCCAGTAGCTTATCACTATGCCCTACCATTCTCCATGCCCTCCCCCCTAAAGTTCCCTCCTTTCACAGAAGAAGCACAGAAAACATGGATTATGAAAAATTAAATACCTATCTTTAAAAAGGAAAGTTATTGCTTCTTGCATCTACTCCTTTTGGGGGGCAGCTTGGCATGCATGCTTGGGTGGCAGAGCTGGCAGGGGTAAGTTTTCCCAATCCTCCTCCGGTGGATTCAGCCATGGAGGAATGCTCACGAGAGGCATCTGGGAATGATTGGCAGGATGGGAAATGTGCCTGGCCCAGGTACTGTCCCCTGGTGTTAGCACAGGGCAGAGAGGGCACGGCTGCTTTGCCATGGGGTTGGAGTGCAGGGGGAACCAGGGTGGTTGGTCAGGTTCCACCTAGGGGGGCGTGAATGGCTGATGGGGGTTAGGAAATGGCGCCTGCCCTCAAGCAGCAATGCTCACAGTAACAGCAACACCAGGCTCAAGCAGGGAGTTCTAGAGTTGAATGGGTTGGACAGGTTGTTTTGCGTCTGTGTGCCCACATTCACACGGTCTGGGCTCCTCCTATCTGAGAGACCACCTCACTCCCCGGGCCACCTTGCTGGAGGTCCCCTGGGTGAACTGGGGGGCCACGATAGAGAGGGCGTTCTCAGTGGCAGCACCACAGCTGTGGAACCCCCTCCCAGCCTGTTGGCTTTTCGTCAGGCCTGTAAGACCCTGGCTGTTCGTCTGGGTCTTTGGAGAAAGGGGGGGGAATGAGGGTGGGGGTGGGTGGTTTTTGTTTTTTTGCCAGTGGTTTTACCTCTTTTTATTGTTTTAGTAACCCCTTCCTGTATTTTTAAATGTTTTGTAAGCCACCCCAAGCTGTCGTAAGGCTGGAGGAAGCGAGGTAGAAGTCTTTAAATAAATAAAAATAAAACTTTCCTTTCTTGCCCGCTCACTCACGCTGTCCAGCTCAAACTGCTGCCAGAGACAGACCCAGTGCCTGTCCTCCCGCTGGCAGTCCTGGTGGGCCTTGGCAGCAAAGGCAGCACCAACTGCCTATGTTCCCTGACCATGCTGTTAATGGCATTGTGAATCTCATCCACCCACTGTGTGGTCTTCCCAAGTAGCTTCCTTGCCAAATACTTCCTGTACTGCCAGGTGCAAACCTACAGGTCCTGGTCCAACTGGCTCTTGTGGCAGAGGGTTCCATTCGTGCCCAGCCGCTGCACTGAGAGGCCTGTAGCAAAGCAACAAGGAAAGCCATTATTTCAGACCGCCTACCCAATTTTCAGCCCTCTGCCCGCTGAAAGGGAAGTGGGAATGAGTACCTCACCTACATGGCTGCTGTGGAAGTTGTGGGCGAGGGGAACAAGAAGCCAGGGAAAGCTTGATGGAAGAGGTGGGGTTTGAGGAGGGATTTGGAGGGAGGAAGCTGAGCGAATGTGTTCAGGGAGGGAGTTCCAAGCATGGGGGGGGGCTGCGTTTTGAGGAGCAGGGGAGCCATGAGCAGGCAAGGGTGGTGGCAGAGGTGAAGGGGAGCTCCCGGACAGAAGAGTAGCGGGAAATGAGTGCTGAGAGATGGGGGAGGGGGAAGCAAGGCCATGAAGAGCCTGGTAGGTAAAAACCAGGAGTTTGTGCAGAATGCACTCAGGAAGAGGGAGCCAGTGGAAAGCGAAAAGGAGGGGCTGTACATGGTCAAAGTGGTGGACAAGGTGGATGACCTTGGCAGCTAGAGTTATGAACAGAAATGAGAGGAGCAAGGTGAGAGCAAGGAAGGCCAGTGAGACGGAGGTTGCAATAGTCGAGGTGAGAGATGACCAGAGCATGGACAAGGGTTTTAGCAGAGGAAACAGCGAGGAAAGGACGGATCTTAACAATGTTATGCAGAGAGAAGCAACAGGATTTGGCAACAGAATCGATCCAAGGTTTAAAGGAGAGGGAGGAGTCAAAGATGAACCCTAGGTCACATGCCTGTGGGACAGGCCTGGATGCTGACCCCATCAACAAAGAAAGAAGGAAGAGAGGAAGGATTAGGGGAGAAGATGAGGAGTTTGGTTTTAGCCATGTTAAGTTTGAGCTGACGATGAGACATCCAGGCAGAAGTGTCAGAGAGGTAGTTAGTGAGGCAAGACTGGAGAGAGAGAGGGGGGGTGGAGAGATATTTGGTATCATCAGCATATAGATAGAACCGGAAGCCATGAGATTCAATGAGTTTGCCTAGGAACAGAGTGTATAGATAGTAGAGAAGAGGGCCAAGGACAGAGCCTTGGGGAACTCCAACCAAGAGGGGAAGAGAAGTAGAGGAGGCACCGGGAAGAGACACATTGAAGGATCGGTCAGAGAGGTAGGAAGAGAACCAGTTGAGGACTGAGCCACAGAAACCAAGGCAGTGGAGGGAGTCAAGTAAGAGAGAGTGGTCAACAGTGTCAAAAGCAGCAGAGAGATCAAGGAGGACAAGGATGGAGTAGAGGCAATTGGATTTTGCTAAGAGAAGGTCGTTAGTTATTTTAGCAAGAGCAGTCTCAGTAGAGTGGAGAGGGCGGAAGCCAGATTGGAGAGGGTCAAGGGAGGAGTTGGCAGAGAGGAGCTTAGAGACAAAAGGGAGGAGAGAGATGGGATGGTAATTAGAAGGACTGGAAGGATCGAGGGTAGGCTTCTTGAGGATAAGAGAAACAGTGGCATGTTTGAAGGCAGAGGGAAAAGAGTTGGTAGAGAGGGAGAGATTGACTATGTGCAGGAGGGATGGGGAGGCAGTGGGTGTGATAGAGGTCAGGAAGCAAGAAGGAATAGGGTCAAGGGGACAAGTGGAAGGATTGGAAGTGGAGAGCAGAGTTGATTTCCTCAAGGGGGGCTAGGGGGAAGGAGGACGGGAGGGAGGGGGAGGAGAAGGGCGGGAAGCAAATGGGATGGAGAGGAGTTGGAAGCAATATCAAGGTGGAGTTTATCTTGTTAGTGAAAAATGAGGGGAGATCCTGAGCAGCGAGGGAAGCGGGGAGTGGAGGACAGGGGGGATTGAGAAGGGAACTGAAGGTTGAGAAGAGGGTAGCAAGAGTATAGGGTAACCGTCACGGGGGTCACGAGAACAGGATTCAACGCAGCTGGTAAAGTAGCACTGTTTAGCGAGGGAGATGGCAGAGCTGAGGGAAGTGGAGAAAGTCAGCACCACAACCTTCAGGCAGGTGAAGGACAGTCCTCTGAAGGAGAAGGCAGTGGGAGTTGTACTGTCACATGGAGGAATCCATGTCTCAGTAAGGGCAAGAAGCTGGAGCGAGCGAGAGAAAAAGATCATGAATAAAAGCTGATTTTTTGATTGAGGAGCGGCATTCTTCTCTGCCTGCTCTACAAAGGTGGTATCCATGTTCTCCAGGCCCTCAACCAGAACTTTAGGTGGCTTCTCCGACAAGGGCTGGGTCTCGAGCTTGTGGGGGTACATCATGAAAGTCAGTGTCTGTGTTGACTCGGGCTGGGGATGGGCATGGTGGGATGTCTCCACGGTGGGAGTGGTTGACGTGGGAGTGGACAGCAGGGGAGCCATATCCCCTTGCTTCTGGCCACTCATGAAGGTGAAACCATACAGGCAGGATCCAACGATGGCTCCATCCACACAGGAACCAGTCAAGAAGCTTGTAATGGAGCGATGTTTGCCTCCCACAGCTGGAGGCAAAGTTGTTGTCCCAGATCTCTTTGTATCTGTGCCCCAAGTCCTTGGCCTGCTGCTGGCACTGATTTGTGTCCTGGGTGTACCCCTGTTGTGCCATTTGGGCTGAGAACTCTTGGAATAGCACCTTGTTCCTGTAGTATTTCACCAGTGCATGTTGGAACTTCTGCTCCCCCTGTAAGGTGATAAAGGCCTTGGTCTCTTCCTCAGTCCACGGAATGCAGTGTTGGTGGGTGGATCAGTATGCGGAGAGCAACTGAGATTGCACAGTGGTGGTAGCAGTGCTGGTTTTTACCTGGCTGTTAGTTTGAGACCTGGCAATGATAATCCTCTGCAAGTTGTTCCGGAGAATGCAACGACTGGGAAAGAGCAAGCATCGGGCACGTACTGCCAGCTAGAAAGAGCTGGGAGAACACATTTGAAAATGGCACAGTGGGCTTTTAAGGTGGACATTATGTGCATGCTAGAGAGCACAAGAGTGGAGAGAAGGGCTGGAAGTGGTCGGTCCTTGGAACGGTCTTATTTATTTATTTAACAAAAGTTATATCCCGCTCTCCCTGCCTCAGCATCTCAGAGCAGCAAACAACATTAAAATATAAAACAATTTTCACATTTTAAATATGTGAAATTATAAACATATGTCTTGGCTTTTCATCCACGTCTCTATGGTGTTGGCAGACCCATATGTGCGGAGGCTGCACACAACCTAATGGGTGGGACATGGACGTGTGGGCGAATGTTAATCTGCATTTGTCTGTACAGCAGGCTCTGCATGCTGTGGGACCCTGTCATGGGGGGGGGGGGCTGCAAGTCCAGTGGGTGGGGGCCATGTGGCCAGTGGGTACAAACACCTAACAAACGGACAAGTGAACATCCAGCTGGTGGGGGCTACCATCTGGTTTGTTAACATGGTCTTTTCAGACTCTATCAGCTCCCCTAACATACATAGGTTGGTTTGCTGTTGTTTTTAGCACAGGGGTAGCTTACAGGGACAGTGCCCTGTTTCTTTCATGGCTTGGTGCACTTTTTTTGCTCTAGCTGAGGTCTTCCTAATAGTGGATTGTGGGGGGGGAAGGAGGAGAATAGCTTCAGGCCATGCTAGAAAGCATGTAGTAGGGAATGAGCCTCGAGTGGGTGGAGAACCTCAGGCCTGGGGGCCAAATTCAGTCCATGGACTAGTTTTTATGTGGCCCATTTCCAATTTCTGGATCTGGATCCAGTTCCTACCCCCAAGCACTGAAAGACTGAGCTCAGTATAAAAGAGCAGTGATGAGGGCATGCACACAAGACTAGGGGACAGATTCATGAGCTGGACCCTCCTTTTCCCAACTGTACCCCTTAAGCACCTCCACCCCAACTTCTGTACAGCCATTGGAGCTGGTGCTAATTTTCAGAGTGGCCCCTGGGAGGGCAAGGTTTTCCCACCCCTAGCCTAGAGCATCCAACTGGAATGGAACTGGAGCACTGCATTGTCTCTCTGGTCTTCTGCCTCTAGATGCTGACTCTACCCATCCTCTGTTTAAAGAGAGGGCTTGGGGAGCTCCTTCCAGTGCTAAAAGAAACCTTTCTTGCTTGGGTTTCTTGTTCCTCGGTGGTATACAAACTATAAAGGGAGTCAGAGAGGAAGGAGGTGGTGTGGAGCGAGGGTGAGAAACCTTGGCTGTTTTCACACAAGTCACTCTCCACCCACTATACATGTTGCAGGGCAGCAGTGGTGCCCTATGGGTGCCCAGCAACATGCAGGGTGGGTGGAGAGTGTCTTGTGTGAAAACACCCTTAAAGCAGGCAGGCTCAAACCAGGGAACTTGGAGGTTCCCATCTAGTCCAGCCAGGGCTAGTTCAGGCATGTGGAAGCCAACTGGCTGTGGCCTGAGCAGAAGATTCAGAGAGCAGCCTTCCGACGCACCCCTTATTCTTATCCTGGCTGGAACTCAACTTCTAGTCCCAGGTGGAGGGTTGCTGGATTTATTGGCTATGGTTGTGGGTTTATTGTTCTCAGGAGAAGGGGGAAGCCTACCATGTGCAGGGATCTGCGTTCTCTGCGTTTTCCCAATGGGGAAAAACAGTGAACACGGGTCCCTGACCATGTGCAAGACTACACTAAAAGGAATCATGCTAACAACATGCTGGTAGCTCATGCTGACCCCTGCATGGCAGTACCAATCACACTGGCATTTCATGCTGTCCCTCCCAGGAAGGGTGGGCCTCTAGCAGCAGCACTTAAAATAGCCTATGTCTGATCTCAGCCTTGTCTGGGCTGATGATGGTGATTCCTTTGGCAGCTAGTTTGATTGCCCGATCTGCTCCTCTAATGATAATACATTTCCCTGGTACCTAACCTGAGTTCTCCCTGCTGTATCTTAATCCTCTTACTTCTCCTCCATTGACTAGTAAGAGTAATTGGCCTGGTTCCTTTCCCTGGTATGGCTCTCTGTATGTGCAGACGCTTACCCTGTCTCTTCAGCCGACCAAAAGTGCCCACTTTCATTTTCAAGCCTGATGAAGAGCCTTGAATGCACAAAAGCTTGCATGCCCTCACCAGCACGGCAACTGCACTCTACACTTTTGTCCTGGCTCTCCTTACAGCAGGCAGTGTGTAGGGACCTTTCTCTGGTCAGAGATGCTGTCCTGGAGCACAGAGTCACACACATCCCTGAGGGAAGAAAGGAGCAGAGCAACAAGGGACCAGCAGCTTGGAAGCTAGTTTCGCTAGGGTACACCTCCAGGCTGAGTTCTCCTATCCAGACAGTACATCCCATCCCTTTGAGGCTATTGCACCATTCTAGTGCAAGTGTATGGAGCGGCACTCCTGATATGCACCCAGAGCAGGATAGTCTAGGAAATCCTTGCCACCGCGGAGGAGACATCCTTAGAAAGGGCAGAAATTCAGTGCTGGAGAGAGAGGCAGGAAGCAGATTCCCAATTCAGATAATGGTTACTTGATTTTTCTCATCCCTGGAAGTGGGGATCTCCTGCACACAGGGAGTTTCATCCCCATTATGGGGAGGTTCAAGCTGTATCGCCAGCTACAGGGGTTCCAGAATCCAAGGCAAAGAGACAGATGTCCTGAAGTTGGCATTGAACCCATGAGACTTTTTCATAAATAAAAGTTGGGCTCTTCTATTTGAGTTTTTTGATTAATTAGACTAGGTTGTTAGTTTTATGATTTTAAAGCAGATCTGTCGGGGGCTTAGTTCATGATAATTTGGACATGGCAAGCTTAGTATGTATGTATATAGGCTGCCAGTCCCTAGTATTCTTTCTGCCTCTTGTTAGGAGAAAGGGCTTTTTAAAAAAACAAACAAAAAAGCCTTGGGTCTGTTTTGTATTTTTACCAGTAGAGTCCATCACGTCATGTAAAGACCAAGTTTAGATCTTACTAATTTTAAGAAGTGGGAACTTGGGAAGCAGAAGAGAAAGGAACCTATTCTTTCCCATGTACTCTGTAATAGGCCTGGGGCTTGAGGAGTAAGTCCTTGCAGGATCCAGATCCCAGGGACCTAGCCCTCACAGGCTCCTCACCAAAGTGTCCTTTATTATACAGTGGCTCACCATCACCAGGATATATACAAACACAGTCTATACCTATGGGTTTCTCCCTTTGGCCAGGCAGCCCAACAGGAACAGGCACAATCCCATACCTCCAGGTTATCAGACCCCTCTAGTCAGGCACATTCCTGCCTATTACCAGCAAGTAAGACAGAGCCCCTCCTGCCTCTGGATATGCCCTCTGGCAATTGGCCAGCTCATTTATGAGGCCTGTTCAGGCTGCTGGCCCCATACATTCAGGTATTGAGCTGCCAGAAGCTATCACACCTGTGTGCCACTAGATGCTAGCCTCCCTTTGTGTTTGCACCTGCACTTCTCCTTCGTGCCTTCTGTGGTGCAGTCCTCTAGTAGCAGGAGCACCTGTGCTACCACCTCCCTGCTACATGCCCCTCCTCCTCTTGTTTCCCTTACTCTTGTTCATTCTAGATTGCAAGCACCTGTTTCTTCTAATCACAGCTGTTCAGCACCTGGCACATTGCTGGGGCTATACAAATGATAATTATCATTAATAGTATGAATAGTCCTTTTGCTGTCAGTTCATTCCTCTTTCAAATTCGCCGCCCCCCCCTTTTGCATTTGAAACTTCTCTGTCAGTGTTGAAATCTCCAGCGTACTGAATGTGTAGAACCAGGAGGTAAAGCTGGCCAGTTTAACCCATTGCCTATTGTAGAGCAGCGCACAATGCTAGACTACTAGCAATGATGGCTAGAAAGATGACCTGAAACTTTGGAAAGTTTGCATAGTCCCAGGGATACTTGCTGATAACAGAGATGGAGAAATGCCTTTTACCTTGGAAGAGCCCCTGGAAATATGTCCTGATTCAGGGCATTGCTGAGGGCCAATCAGTTTTAACTATTGCTATTTTTGGAGCTGCTCTTTGCCTGATTTAATTTTATCTTTGCATATAATAGATCCAAAAAGCCCTATTGATTTCAGTGGAGTCAGTTAAAGCTGATATGAATATTAGAAAAAGCAAGCAAACCTGTCAAATGAGCCCTCCCCAAACGGAAAGTGGTGAAATGGATAATAACCAGCTCCAATATCCATTGATGCTACATTAGGTGTCTGTTTCAGTTACTCTGAGGATCTTTTTTTCCTTCATTTTTTGGTTTTGTCTATTTTTTTAGACATTTCTTATTCTGATTATATCATTTCTGCAATGCTAGCAGTATGGTGTATGCACAATTGTCTAAAATTATGTAACCAAAATTATCAAAACCCAAAAATAAATTAACTAGAGAACCGTAAAAAACGGAGACAACTAGGATATCTGAAAAACCAGAGATGTGAATACCGGTTTCGGATGCAGGCAGTATTCAGATATTTATTTATTTAAATAACTTATACCCAGCCCCTCCTGCTAAAGCAGCATGGATCCACTAACAAAGCATAAAATACAATTAAAATAATAAACAAATATAATATAAATACACAATAAAATATATTTGAAGGGCTACCTGAAAATGCTATCAATTTTAGCTCTAATTTTACGTAGTGTTCACAATCCTGAGGAACAACCCTAGCCTGCTCCTTTGTTTCCCAGTGAATTAATTAAATTCTCATTTCCTGCTGCAATCGTCACCCCTCCCAAAGTAGCAAGAGGGGAACCATCTGCTGTACTGCCAACCTCAAGACTACAGTTATGAAAAACCAGCCCTTCACCTCCATCTTGAGAGTTTTAAGTTATTAATTCTGGGGTTTCTTTATATTTCCCTTCTGCAATTTGATCCTTTAGGTTGTACTGGGGCTTCAAATCTGGGTATTTCTCTGAAACCATGAGAGCTAAAAACTTCTCTAAAGAAATGAGAGCTAAGATCCTCATCTGCAGAAACCAGGGCTTTAAAGGAAGTGTCATTGATTTGTAAGATTTACAATGAAATCACCAGAGTTGGTTACACTGGTTTTGATAGATTAACTGGAAAACCAGGGAGTATGAAATATGTGGTTAGATGGAATGCTGATTAACAAAAAGAACATGGCTGGCACGGGAGACGCAATCCTACACCCATTGAAGTCAGTGGTAAAACTTGCGTTGAGTTTAATCAAGAGAGACAAAGTAGTAAAGTGATATCTTTTATTGGACCAATCCCAGTTGGTGGAGATACGCATGCTTTCAGACATCACAGTGTTCTTCATCTGCCTGACGAAGGCCCTTGTGAGGTCCAAAAGCTTGCATATCTCCACCAACGGGTTGGTCCAATAAAAGATATCACTTTACTTCTTTGTCTCTATTGCCTATATTTGGGACCAACACAGCAAACCCTACTTTCTCTACACTGACTTTAATGTCAGAGGATTGTCCTGTGTGGATCTTGTCTAAAGCCCAGGCAAGGCAGTGGGAATCTTTTCATTGAATTTAGTGGACTTTGACTCAAGCTGTGTGTGAAAGCCATTCTTACTACAGCTGATGTGGCTATTCATTTCTAAATTCAAATTTGATGGCGTTTCAGGGCTCCCTCTATGTAATGATACTAAATATGTGCATTTGTGCATTTCTCCTTTGAACGATCAATAAAGAGGAAATGTATATAAATTCAAATTTGATGATATCTGCAAATTCAAAAGTGCAAATTTAAATTTCTGTGTGCTTTTGCAAGGCTTTCATGTGATTTCATTATGGCAATATGATATTCTGCATTTAGAACCTTGGTAATTTAGCAATTAAAACTTAAGTAATTGATCTGGTGGGAAAAAATCTGCAATTGAAGTGATTGAGCTAAGCAAAGTTGAAGTAACTGAGATTGCAGTAAACTGAACACAAATCACAGTCAAGCTTCTCAAAGGCTGCCAGTCTGAGCTTGAGCATCGTTAAAGGAAACAAATACATATATTGGATGTGAATATTCAAAACACACAATTTGATTCACCTGAAATACTTATATTTGAGTCTCTTCTGCAGTTGGAGCCACATGAGTAATTCTCTGTGGAGCCCCATTGGAGTCTGACTACATGGATTACAGGATCAGAGACATGCACTTATGCAGCATGCCCTGAGTGGAGAAGCTGACATGGAGCAGGGCTTGGGCCCTGATGTGGGAAAGTGCCCTGGTTCAAGTCTTGGTTTAGCCAGAAACTCCATGGGTGACCTTGGGCTTGACTGTCACATTATTCTCTCAGCCTAACCTAGCTCACAGGGCTGTTGTGAGGATTAAACAGTTGTTGATCGCTTCTTTGTGAAGTGCACCGAGTGCCATGGCATTTTAAAAATAAAGATTATTATTATTGTTAATTTTTTTAAAAAAAGAAATAAAGAGAAATTGTAATAAAAGATTGCTTTGCATTAGGGGCGATAGCAGTAGAATATTGTGAACCTGACTGAAATATTTCCACACTTGAAAAATATGGCCTTTCGCTTTAGCCATTCCAATCCCAACTCTGGTAACTTCTGTTTAATCATTCCACAGCTGATATTGGGCAGCTACTGAATTTAAAGCCAGGTTCTATGGATGATCATGTACTACAATGCACATACAATAACTTGTGTGTGATGCATATTCGACATACTACAAAACTGGCCAGATATACTAACAAACTACACACAGCCCTCAATGTACAGCATAATAAACAGTGTGGGTTTTGTTTAATTAAACATAACTTTATTGGATAAAATAATATCTGGCTAATCTGGATCCGCAGCATCCCATAAAGGGCATTTAATGCCATATAAAATCAGGCCAGTTTTGCAGTGTTACATCACTAAAGTATCTACTGTTCTGGGGTTTGGGATCAGTAGGGTGTAGGGTGATGCTAAAATACCATCACTCTAATGGGCATTGCTAACCTCAGAGGAAATAAAGTGCGTTTTGGGAAGCAGGCAGAAAGGCGTAGACACAAATGGGCTGGGCTGGACTCTAGTGCGACACTATTGAAACCAGTCGTGCGACACCAGATTGAATTTAGCTTGGTGTTCAACTGTGCTTTAGTTCAGAGTAACTGCTATTTTGCAATATTTATATTAAGTACAGAACTGACACTGGGACTTTGCCGCACAAGTCATCTTCAAGCAATAGGCTCGTGAGAAGCAGTCACCCTAGTGACCAGCTTCTTCTGTTTACCTCCCTCCATGATGGAGCCTAGGGAGCGGGGGTGCTACGTCCATGCATTTCATCTTGTCAGCTCCAGCAACAAGAAACACTAGTCGCTATCTACCACGTACGGTCAGAAGACATCTCCCAAGGGTCAGCGCTTCCCAGCCAGGACATGGCTTCTTCCCCAGCCTTTGAAGAAGTGAAGAATTAAAACTGCCCCTACTCCTCTTTTGCTTCCTGTTCATGCATTGTTTGTTGATGTTGGGGGACAGTGATGTCACTGTGAAGTCTCAAGGAGAGCATCTTCCTGCAGTCAGCAGCCAGTCTTTCCTGGCAGGTGCATCACCCACCTATGCAACACTTCCAGAAAGTGATGAGGCTATACACCCCCTGCCCTTTGCACAGCATGTGTTTGTTCTAGCAGTTGGAGCAAGTACAGCTGCCATCAGAAGCCAGTGGTTTTTGACTTTTTTTGAGGAAGACTTTTTTTTTAACTAAACCTAAAACTTTCAGTGGGCAAAACTAAACTTAGAAGAACATGTGCCCTCCCTGAAGCATCCCTAATTCTTGAAACTTTGGGAAATTTGTGGATCACCCACTGTGATTATTCTGTAGTGGACTCATGTAAAAGAAAGCAACTTTCTCTCTCTCTCACACACACACACACACACACACACACGAGTGCAAGATACTACTGAAACCTCAGCTTGCTCACTTAGTGAAAGAAACAACCAAACTAGAATGTGTCAAGACAATTTAGCATTTGTATCAGTCACATGATTCTAGTTTCATTAGCTGCGCTGTCAGCGGACATCTAATGAGACCTGACTTTGGCTAGTATCCCATGAATCAGGAAAAGGATTAAAAAAGCATGGGCCTACATGTGCAAAGGAGTCTCCAGGAGCTGATGCGGAGATCAGGTGATAAAAGATGTCTCTCTCCCATTCAGGTTAGTGAAATGATGTTGTAGTCTAGACAGCAATCATGCACTGGCCTTGTAGGAAAGGCTGTGGGGAGGATTTCCTGAGACTGCACTCATTAAATTGCAGACCTGAATGAAAAAACAGGACAAAAGTTTGCAGGAACATTTTAAAAATAGTTACCATTATTTTTAAAACAATGCTGATTGAATATTTTTGACAAACATTGCCTTTCCCCATAAAAAATGGAATTGTTGACAAAAATATTGCCTGGAAAACTTTACGTTTGGAACCTTTTGGCCAGCTGTACTGAACTGCAGAGCCTCAATGAGAAAGGAAAAAAGCAAAAGAAAAGAGGGGAATTTAAAGCTGAAGGTGTTTCAGACAAGCATGGCAATTGACATTGGCCATGTGTGTGTGGCGTTATCCTCTACAAATGCTCAGGTCCTGTCTTGTTTTTGTGGAGGCAGCTGTGCAGTTCCGTGCGTGCTGTAGCTGCTGCACTGGAGCAGGCACTAACAACAAAGGAATCCTAAGGAAAGTAGACAGAAGCGTATAGGGTATTCTAATCTCTCAGACCTGACTGAGACAGAAATTCATCACTGAACCCTGCGAAGCCCCAGAATGACAAGCATAACACTTCCATCCAACACAGGAAAGATCTCCACCTCCTGCAATAAAACGCTACAGCCACAATCCCACTTCTGGGCAGCTAGAGTCATAATTCTGCTTCCTTCCTTGTGAATGTGGAGCACTGCATGCTGGGATTTGTAGTTGCTTTTAGCCTGCACCTTTATATAGTCTTTATATAACTTCTGGCTACTTCTCCAGCTTTGCTGCTCTCATGCTCTGGGATATCATGAGAGCTCCTGGTGGAAGGATTTGGTTCTGTAAGCCACTACAGCACATCTCTCAGTCCCTATGCCATGCCAGGAGCATTAGTTTGCTGCACTTTCAGGAAGCTTTTTTAGAACTTCCCAACCCGTTAGATGTGTGGTGGCCAGGCTTCTTCAGGGAAAGATTTAAAGGTAATCAAATGTCAGAGTGGGCCTTGGCATCTGGTTTTCCTTAACCCACAGAACTCTGATCCAGGGAGAGAGGACATCTGTCAATGCAGAAGAAATCCAATCAAATATATTTATAGGGGATCATAAGTAGCTATTCTTACAGGAATTGTACAAAGGGCTTTAAATTTTCAGGGCACTTTAAGAATACAGTGCCAAGTCCTGCTCCCATATTGCTACTGACTTCAGAAGGCCTAGGATCTAGTTTACTGTAGAAGACATGCCTTCTCTGAGGAGTTTCTATTTTAAGAGAGAAAGTTCAGGCAAAACTGGCTGGGTACCCGGAGGCATGGCAAGAACACAGAACAGGTACCACATGACTGTGTTTTCATGTTTATGGGCCTTGTAGAAGAAGTGGTTTTACATAGGGGACTTCCATGAACACGGGCAGTGAACCTGGTGCACTGGTATAGAGAGGTGGTTTCATTAGGAATGGCATCAGAAGAGACATGCACACTGTTGAGTTGAACAAAAGGGCATCCTTCTAGAGCTGACGCTTTGAAAGGAGGAGTCTCTAGCTTCACTATCGGCTGTATGAACACCCAGCATAGCTGTGCTGCCCTTTGACACTCACCTCCCACCCTTGTGCACTTGCCTCATTCTCCAGTGAACAGCTGTCTGAGTCACTAAACCACAGTGGACAATTTGACCAGAGAGGCCCCAGCTGTAATTGTCACTAACAGCACCTCTGGAGAGGCTAATCCATCAAGGCCCAGGTGGAAGGTATTGGTGGGGCCTTGGCGGCACTTTTTTTCTTAAGCCTGGCTTAGAGTGCTTGAAGCTCTTCCTTGTCTAGCTCATCCCTCGGCCTGACAGCCATTTAGAGCAATTCTCTTTTCTGTTGGGCTGTCTCCACCTCACACCATAACTAGCGGTGAGGTGCTCCTTCCCTCCCTCAGTTTTTAGGAAAGGAAAGGTTTCTCCCTCAGTTTTGGGGATTGCTACCTACATCTTAAACCTGCTTAAACCTCCGCCCAAAATGACAGCAGCTCTGCCTCTTTTCAGGAAGTATAAATTGCAATTGGTAGCTTGCCGTACCCATCAATTACAGTGCCAAAAGCTCTGCCTATTGGTAGCTAAAGCCATTGTGATTGGTAGTTAGTTACAGTCTATGAGACAGCAATTGAAGAACAGTGATTTACAGGGTGTGCTGGTTGCACTGTTTCACACTCTCCCTCTCCCACTCCCACCCTCTTCCTGTTAAAGGCAACAGTTTAGAGGGTTAGTTGAAGATACTGTTCCAAGGAGGCCCATTACTGGTGTACCAGGATGTACTCCAGGTTAATATTGAGGGACGCTGCCAAATCTCTGTGTTTGAGTCCCCAGGGTTGGAATAAGAGTGAGAGTTGCAAGTCCAAAATGAGAGCATATGAGCCTGCAGGTGAGGCTATAACAGGTCAAGATTACAACTCATCATCTGAGAGATGTTTTGGGCAAAAGGCTGGAAAAGCAGGGGGTTTTGCAGATCAGAAATGAAGGTTTGGC
This sequence comes from Sphenodon punctatus, assembly GCA_003113815.1. NCBI lineage: Eukaryota > Metazoa > Chordata > Lepidosauria > Sphenodontia > Sphenodontidae > Sphenodon > Sphenodon punctatus. The sequence goes on along the minus strand of QEPC01002148.1, from coordinate 857,314 downwards.
AGAGCTGTACGTGACAAACCTAGGGCTGAGATAACAGGGGGTTGGGGGAGTGAGGGGCTGTGTGTGGAGAAACCCAGGGCAAGGATGATGGGACGGTAATATGTCAGGTCTGAGAAGCATTGGCAAATCTGATGGGAAAGGAAGAAACCCAGGGGCAGGGAGGGGATGTTTGTCAGGACAGAGATACTGGCAGAGCTGTGTGTGGGATGGGGTGAGCCTAGGATTGAAAAAGTAGGGCATGTGGCAGGTCAAACATGCTGGGATTAACATTTAGGAGGCTGCAACCTACCACCCGCTTACTCTGCTCTTCCCACTGAAGCCTCCAGTCCATAGTAAATGGATGGACTGTGACCTATGGTGAAAAGAATCTTGCCATTAGACCTTCATTTTTCAAACATCAAATTAATTCACTAATTCATTTAATAAAGCAACACTAAAAGTAATGTTTAAAATGTTTTGAGACTTGGGAGTCTGGCAAGTCCTTCAGACTGACATAGAAATGACTCGCAGGCTGTCCAAGCAGGCAGACCCAACAAAACAGGTCTCCCTCACCTGCCTCTAAGTGCTGTTTTCGGTCTCCTCTCCTGTGCTGGCTAGGCACAGGGGGCTGGCTCAAATATTGCAGCAGCAACAGCAATGCTTCTCTGCCCACTCCCCACCAGTGAAGCTCATTGTGACCAATGCAATCCATATACAGACCAGATGGAAGAGCTGACAGGAGTAAAGTGCTTACAAGCTAACGCTGGAGATAAACCAGCCTGTGACACTCCCAGTGGTACCAGTGTTCGCTTCAAGAATAAGTGCTACTGTTGCTTATGGAAAAATCTGTAAGCTCTGGGCAGCCAGCTACTGCGAACAGACCTTTCCATCATGTGTACTCATATCAGAAAATCAGGAGCATAGCTTGCCATCTGGTGCTCTAAGGAACCAGCTTTCTACCCCTCCAGTTTGGGTGGAGGAGCTTGTTTTCACATACCACCCCAGCATCCAAAAACTGTTACAAAACTATTGACATTTTTAACCTTCCCCTCACTAAGAAATTATGCTTGATGATTTGATTGGCTCTCCCTACCTTTGTTGCTTCAGTCTACTGCACCAACCACCTATACCAGCTGGGGATCCGTAGCGTACGGATTAGGGGCATGCAGCAGGTACATCATTAAGTCAAAACATTTTTTTTCCCTGTACATTGGTTGGATGACATGATACTTTTATATACCAGAAGCAAAAAAAGGTCAAGGTTTCCTGATGGCTGTGCATTCACTTGAGCCTCTGCAAGGGCATGTGCTTGGGAGAATATTTGTAGGACTCTCGCTTTTTCCCCCAGAAAGAGAGCGGTACATACCTTGGCAGCTTACCTGAATTTTTTTACTCTCTTAAATCCTCCTTTCCCCCCTCTATTTGCCCAGCCCTAATCTTCACCCAGGCAAATAACAACTGCAAGCTGTGCATTTGCTGGGGTGTTATTTGCAGCAGGCTTTAGGGTCACTCCCTCTGTCGGATTAGTTTCTTTTCCCTGCACATGCCCACTGCTGAGGGAGAGAGGGCTGGGAGTATATTATGTGTGCTTATTCTCTGAACAAACTCAGCCCCAGCAAAGCTGCATACATCCAAGTTGCTGGGAGCTTTGCCTGATCTGTTTGGCTGATTCTAGTCCTTGGGCCTTTTCCAGAGCAACTCAAAACAATTCTCCTCTAATTCAGGTGTGTAATTTCTGTAATAAATTATTTTGTAAACTTAAAAAAGCCTGCCACAGCATAGAGTACAAATATTGGGCGATGAATTGCTGATACGTCTCGGGTGAATATTCTCTAGCTGCTGCTCTTGGCATCTTTCTCTTATGCTGGCGAAACCCATTGCAGTACAAGCCTATACATAGCTTGGAAGGGAGTGAATAATATATTCATTTGCAAGGGCTTTGGAGTGGTGCTGTCAACACCTCTAATGTGACTGCTGCTGCTGCCAGTGATAACCTCACACAGTATCCTTTCTGATCTATAAGGCCATGACATCAAACAGCTAAAGGTCCCATTGGCCAGGGGCCTGAAGGCAGCAGAGCCACAGATGTTTGTATCCATCACACAGAGCAAGGAGGCATAGGTGGGGATATATCGGACAAATGCTTTTCTGAGCACTGGGAACAGTTTTTAGTTTTAAATGTCAATATGATCTGGCTCTGTCTGTTTCTATATATGTACAAATGGTATATCACAATGTTGCCTTTTTTGTTGGAAATATCAAAGTACAAAGATTGTAAGCCAAATCGGTGTAATAAAAGTTCCAGATGATTCACTGACTAGTCTCAGCTTGTATGTGTCTTTCTGTGTTGGCAGCTAGTTCTCACTGGGTGTGGGCTGTCCCCTCCTATGCCCAGTCTACATGCGAGACTCCACTCACAGCCCATTGTGCAGGTGATAGTGCATGCTGCTTGGTGGCTCCCTCTAGAATAGTGTCTACAAGCAATGTTAGGCCTCTTCTTGAGTGTGTGGGGGAAAGTAGGATCTCTGAGTCCCAAATGCTGTGGGGCACCAAATTGAAATGATGCTAATAATGTGCATGCTTTCCTGCCCCCACCCTACATGAAGAATTAAATAATGAACAATGGTGCCCTCTAAATAATCACCACTGGGCATCCAGGTTAACCCCACAACGCTGAATTGGACAGTTTGCACTTCTTAGACCTATTGTTCTAGGCTGCCTGTAGACAGGCAGGGCAATCTCCCACCACTAATGTCAATGGAACTTTTGCCATTGATTTCAGCATGTGGAGGATTGCACCCTCAGCTTACATTTTACAGTGTGCATGAGATTTTCTCCACAACTAATTATTGCTAATAAGTAGAATAAGAAATCCTAATTATTAAAAAAAAAAGCAAGTTGAGACTGGAGAGCAAGATAGGAGGAGAGACACTGCTGCCTGCTGCCCCCTGCTTTTAGGTCAGGGTGGGATGCTATCAGGCAGTGAACATGGGTTTGATTGGCACAGACTGGTCCCCCAGAGGCAAAAGCACATGGCTTCTTTTCCCAACACCCTTCTTAGGTAGCTGGTAAATTGAGTCCACTGAAGATCTTGTCCTTAAGGGTAAAGGACACAGGCTTCTGCCTGCCTCTTGCTGCACTCAGACTTTCCTTCTTATTGTAATAATGGATCTCGCCTCAGTCAAGGGGAAGTAGCTTCATTTTTTGGAAGTCACCCATGGCTTCTTTCTTTGGGATCTACAGTTCTAAGAGGTTGCTGAGACCGAGTAATGAACAGGTTGTGGAGGCAACGTTACAGCTCCTCCTGCTCTGTCGTGAGACAAGAAGGTGAAAATAATCAAGCTAATGATACAGATTTTTTCCAAAAGGGTTTGTAAAAGAAGTAGACACCCCACCACCTCTAAGGTGGGTATTTGATTCCAAATGTGCCTCAACAATTCTAGATGTGACATCATTGGAGCAAGGGTAGAGCAGCAAAACACTCCTTTAAGCACGAAAACCCTTGTTGGGGAGATCGATTATTTACTAGGGGTGTGCACCAGGCCCCCATGACGTTTTTGTTTTTGTTATTCAAAAATGTCATTTTCGTAATCGTTATTAACGTCATTTTCGTTGTTATTGTTTTTGTTATCATTTTTGGTATAGTTTTTTATATCGTTTTTGTTATTGGTATCATTTTTATTATTGGTATCGATCTCTGCTTGAGCCTGTTCCTGGAACTCTTCACAAAACCTAGGTGGCACTGTAAGGAACGAGTTTGGGTCTCAGGCGTGTGTGGTGTTAAACTCAGAAGCAAGTTTGCACCCATGAAGCCATTTAAAGGTTAAAACAGATGTGTCGGTGGCCTGCTTAGGCCAGCTGTGGCTCGGGAGCCACCGGCATATCTGTTGTGGTGCCGCCAGATGTTGGCCCACTTCTGCCCCAGGGCGGGTAGGCGGCTAGCCCAGGCTGTGACCTCTGGAAAATCTCCAAGGTAAATCTCCAAGGTCACAGCCTGGGCTAAGGGTCGCCCATGCGGGTCAACGAGGGCTAACACATCTATGTGGCCCTGCCATACCCATCCCAGGTCGTGGGCCGCCATGGCTGTCTGTCATGGTGAGGGGCAGAGCACTGGGAGCAGGGGGCGGGTAGGGTTGGCTGCCCACATTTGTTGTGCTTCCTGCCCGACCCGGGCCATGCAAGTGATGGGACAGCATTCTGGCCACAGGCACATTAGCTAGACCTGGTCCGAGCCACGTAGGCTGTGGTTTCCTGCTCTGGGCCAGTAAGCTGCCCATATGTCTTTTCGACCCTAAGTTAAATCAATTCAGTAAGCACCCCTCACTAACCCACATTCCCAGGGTTAATCTGGTAAAGCAAAGACGTCTTTGCAGTTACAAATTTAAGATGTTACCAAATTCATTTGGGATGACGTGTATTTTTGTTGGCCAAGAACTTGTTTTAATTCTATATTTTTACACAATCCAGTAGGAATGAAAAATATCCTAAAAGACATAGGCAAAAGTCTGGGCACTGTTCACAAACCCTGAATTTGCAACAGATTCACACATATTACTGCAGTCTATGTTCCACCACGGTTTCAAAGAAAGAAAGAGCTTATCCAAAATGTTCAACTAAGGCAATTTTATTTTCAATGTTTATGAAATGTCCCTTTGCATATAATCTCTAGGTCCATGTTCAGAGTTGCTTTATAAAACGGTTAGGTACCCCAATAATTCTCACTCCAGCTCTTTGTTTAATAGTAGCAAAAAGAATAACTACTGTGGATGTGGAAAAGTTATCAACACCTCTAACTGTTGGCAAAAACCCAACCCCACAACAACCCGTATTTGTAGCTATCTACTGCAGTTCTCCTTGTCTGACACCTAGAAACCTAACCAGTTAATCCTAATAAATTCATTAAGATTCCTTACTGTCAAGGACAATGCAGCAAGTTTTATGCAACACATATTGCTTATTCAGACCTTGAAACCTAGACCGACTAGCAGTCACACTGCATAATATGAACCATCAAACTGTGTGCTAGCTGCCATCTTGGGCACCACTGGAAACTGAACTTGGGACCTCTTGAACTAAAAACACAAATCTATTGAGCTAGAGGGAATGAGCCAGGCTCTCGACCCTGTAACAGAGGCCTCCTTTCCTTGGCCAGGCACAAAAGGGGTTGCATACCATGCACTGACCAGTGGATTACATAGGTACATGGAGAAAGATTATTAACACTACCATAAGCGAACAGCCACAGTCACCCCTAGTGTATGTTTATCAATGGGACTACACTAGGCCCAGTACAATCATCCTCTGTATAACATGAAGCTTCCTTTGGCGTGTTAGGTATTTCATAGCTATTAATCATTCCTTCCAGAGTCTCAAATACTCAAGGGATCCCAAATATGTTCATGGTTTGAGCCACTTTTGTTTAAAAACACACTCATAGCTACCTTCCCTCCCACGTGTAATCATAAAAGTCAAGCCCCAACAAATGCTTATATGGAAAGGTAATATCAAGGAATTTAATGGATTTTAAGCTTTTTTTAATGCAGTTGAACAACTAGACACATGTGGCTGGAGGAGGAGGTAGTACCATGTGACCAACCAGTTATTGCCAGGCCACCAGTAAGCACTCAGTGTCCAGCAGAAGCCACAGCAGTTCACCGTTCACAGACTGCAAATTGATTTTGTTTTTAAGTATCATCATCATCATCATCATCATCTAATTCTGCTCCAAGCTCAGGGTTGGTCACTACTGTTCTCCATTGTTCCCACTTCCTGGTCCATCCCTACCACCCTTGCTTGTTGGAATGTCAGCCCAACTTGATTCAGATCTTATTTTAATGCAGCTTTCCACCTCTTGGACTAATTTCTTGTTTCACTACCAGCAACCTGGTGTCATTTTTAACTCCATTGCTGTCACCACAAATTGTTCTTCTAGTTGCTCCATACACACCTTGGATGCCTCCACACGAGCTGCAGCAGGCTCGATCCCAGCACACCCTCTGGTGGACAATTGCTGCTGCCACACGTTGAGGCCAGTACAAAGAGCAGGGCAGATGGTCACCCTCCCCAACCCCCTGGCGAGCAGGCAGGCCACTGTCAGCCATTCTGGGGTGGGCCAAGGTGCCAGCCACATGCGCAAGTGCCAAGCCCTGCCCCCCCCCATCCCAGCCACTATCCTGCCCCCCAAATGGGCCTGGAGCTTGGAGGAAGGCACACTGCTCCCTTTCCCCATCCACTGTAGCCATGTGTCGGCCAAATGGGAGTGGAGCTAGTGCCCACTGCTCAGAGCCCCGCAGTGAACCTCGTCATCCAGCAGGGGGGACTGGGCACACAAGTGAAGGCCCGCTACTGCACCTTGGGCAGCCTTATCCCACTTTGGGTACAACTGCTGCATGCTGTGTCCTTGGCCTTTTTCCGAGGACACAGCACGTAGCAACCAGTTGCCTGCCCTGCCATGGTGGCACGGTGACTATCTGGCGGCTGTCAGGCACATGATGCACTGCATTGTATGGTTAGGCTTCCCGGAGTGGGGTAAGGCTGCCTAAGGCACAGTAAGTGCATCATAGGGCTGCACCCCTCTTGCCAGTCCAGTTGGGGATATGAAGAAATGACAACCTGAACACATAGAAGCCGATGAGAAATCTCCTTTGTGGTTCAGCTAGCAGGTCGCTAGTACCTGCTGACACCAGACTGCTTGTAATACTTAGCCACCCCAACTAGAAATGCAGGCCATGTGGCCAAGGACCCAGCTAAAAATAGACATTTAATTTCAAAAGCTGCAGAAAGACACAGAAGCATTGGAAAAACTAGTCTAGTTCAGCATGATTTTCTTCAAGGGGGGTTGGACATAGGCTAGTGCTGACATGCTGCAGGGCTTTCAGACGGGCTAGTTCCTGGTTAGCCTTTAGAGTTTGGTTAATGAAGTATTCACTCTCCTGGCCGACTTCTGCTAGTCGCAGGTCAAATTCCACCACAGTCTTGTTGTCCGACATTCCTTCCAGCAACTGCTTCCCACCATCCTGGAATCAGAAAGGAGACAGGTGTGAAGTGCACACTAGGGAGGAGAGCTTGGAGGAAGGCACACTGCTCCCCTTCCCCTATTCACCACAGCATCTTGTAGTGCCTGAGGTGAAAGAAAAGGGAGCTTCCTTCTCTCCTGGAAGTAAGTAGAGATAAGCAAAACCTGGGGTGGCTTGTTTCAGAGTAAGAGGCTGAGATGCAAGTCTAGAATGTTCTAGCACATTGACAGAGAAAGAGTGCAGCCTGGCATCAGAGGCTCCCAAACTATGGGTCATGACCCCAAGTGAGGTTGCACCATCTGTGGATGGGTTTGTGATCCTGATCTATAGTTAGTGTGCCGTCCATGCCTTTATAACTGTCTGGAATTTGGGGATTATTTTTAAGTCTCAAAGCGGTCACACAGGTAAAGAGTTTGGGAAATTCTTCCTTACATGGTTCATGCCAATATTACATATACTAAAGGCTCCCTCTGGGTGTCATGTCAGCCACCCTCAGATTCACGGCTTATTAATAACATAGACCTGAAGGAGCCATTCCAGCATATCTTGTCATCCATTTGCTGGTTAGTGACAAATGCTAACCCACAATTAGGCCTTTTTTACATGGACGTCAGCCACCCACGAACACCCACAAACACCCATCAGATGGGTGGGAGAGAGTTAGTGTAAACTGAACCACCCACCAACAGAGCAGCCGAAGCAGCCGGGAAGGAGCCAGCATGCTCGGTGGGTGGAGATGGGTGTTCAACACCCACCCATCCATGTAAAAACCAAAACACCCACACCCACGGGGATGGGTCCGCTGATACCACAGAGAGATGGCTAAAAAGGCCACGCAGGTGCCCCCAAGCAGACACACCCACCGGGGGAGATGCCGCCACCTGGCCGGCCGGGAGCCCTTAAAGGAGAACCGAAACATGACATGGGTGCGCCAGCTCCCAAAATGACTGGAAGGAAAGCCTCCGACGAAGTGAAAGGAGCCAGCACTACGACACACGTGGGACGGGCCAGGGTAAGCAAAGGGACCCCGAGATGCCCAGGAGGGGGGGCCGGCCCAACGGCACGGCAGGGAGAGAGGGAAATACGGCTATTCACAGCACACCTTTCCTGTCATGGGGCCAAGGGCATATCGCAGCACTGGCTCCACCCGCATCCCCCCAGCCCACCACAGACACGGGGCACAGGAATGGGAGCACAACCGACAGCGAGGAAAAAGCGAGGGTAGCCCAAGAACCTGGGAAAGGGGGGGGGGTGCACGCCAATACCAGAAACCATCCCAAGACAACACAGGATGGACAGCTGACAGCTAACCATTATCCCCCCTCCTCCAGGAGAGCACCCATACACAGAAGCAACGCACCACCAGGGAGACAGCTGAGGAGGGCCTCTGTGACAGTCAGGTAACCCTGCAGTGCCCCCCCGGGGGGAGAAGGGAAAGATCGCCCAACGGGAGCAAAAGGGGGGCTGCGGGACAGATGCTAAACCCCATGCAATACCCCCAACAGGAGACGACCAGCTCCTCTGTCACCACAGCCAACGAGTGGGTCCCAAGCCATCAAGCTGAAAGGCCCCCCACATGCGGTACCCAAAAGGGGGAACCCTGGTCGAGGCAGGAGACCTGGGACTTCATACGCGTGTGGGGGACCGAAAAGTCTAGCACGACCTGGTGCGCAGTTACCAGACCAGACAGGTCTATGAAGTCATCGCCCAGGAGATGCAGCGGCAGGGGTACAATAGG